>OY744545.1:60872186-60907186 GCA_963556195.1 Sepiola atlantica | reverse complement strand
ATAGAAACGTATAGAATATAAGCAGAGTGGGGGTGGTGATAAATAACATCCACTGGGAGAAGATAAAAGTGATGGATAGAAATTTAGTAAAGGTTTAATCATTTGATAGGTTATTTACAAATTCTAGCTAATGAGAACAATTAAAATTGAAGCTTTTTTTTCAAACATAGTCTAATCCCAAAACTGAGGAATAGTTTAGCATGTATTTGGTGTGAATTAATTATACGGGAAAAGAGTCAGAGGGGAGCAAACATTGATTAATACAGCTTTAGTAAAATAACAATAATAATAACTAGCGGGACCCGTGTAAATTACACGAAATGATGTTTTTAATACTAATTATCTTGTTCTAACCTATACGTGTTTGAATAAAATATGATAAGATTATGACTTAAAAAATGAACAATACATGAAACAATTTACAAAACTTCTTTATATACAATATTTCTAGTGAAGGTAATATTTCGACGACTAAATCTTACTTTGTAAATGTTTTCGATTAAATTAAATTTGGCTCCAATTCATGAATATTTATTCACTCCTCTCCAGGAGTTAGGCACAAGGCCAGTTTTATCTTACTCCCACAAGTAAGATGTGACCCAAGGTCGGGTCGGGAAAGTGGGGTTTGAAAAGCCAGCGCCCAAGAAGGTGAGCACTCTGGCCATTAAAAATTGCCTGGACAGCCCCGTTGGCATTCCCCGGTAGGGGCGCCCCAGGCAGTAAGCAATAAACTTACTCCTCCCCGAAGAGGGGAGGCGAAGCCTGGGAGAGTGGACCTCCTAGAACTGCACAGGACAAACCCATAGACCGGCGTAAATCAAGACTCGAAGGCCAAGACAATACCAGTCTATGGAGTGCAGTATCCATCGGAACAGATACTACACTTTGATCTCGGCCACATAGCATACAAAGATTCGGAAGGTCGTTGCTTTTGATGTAAGCTGAGGTTTGTGCGGTATGGCACCCGGGGGTGCTTCTGCTGTATAGAAACCGGGGGGGAGGGGGGGTTCTTCTGCAATATAGCAACTGGGGGGTACTTCTGTGGTATAGCAACCGGAGGGTTGTTCTGCAATATAGAAACTTGAGGTTTCTGCGGTATAGCAACCGGGGGGGGGTGCTTCTGCGGTATAGGAGCCTGAGGCTTCTGCGGTATGGCTCTCAGGGGGTGCTTCTGCGGTATAGGGGGTACTTCTATGGTATTGCCCTCGGGGGGTGCTTCTGCAGTATAGGAACCTGAAGCTTCTGCGGTATAGCAACCAAGGGTGGGATGCTTCTGTGGTATAGGACCACGAGGCTTCTGCGGTATAGCATCCGGGGGGTGCTTCTTCGGTATAGCAACGGGGGGAAGGGGTGCTTCTGTTGTATGGCACCATGGGTGTGTTTGTGCAGTATAGGAACCTGAGGCTTCTGTGGTATGGCACCCAGGGAGGGTGCTTCTGTGGTATGGCCCCCAGGGGGTTTCTTCTGTGGTATGGCACCCAGGGGGGTACTTCTGCGGTATAGAATCACGAGGCTTCTGCGGTATAGCAACCAGGGGTGGGGAGCTTCTGCGGTATACTACCAACATGGCTTCTGCGGTATAGTATTCGCACTGTGCCGGTGATTGGTACGTATTTCGCATTCTCACTGGGGCTGCGATAGGAACATATGTAGCATTGCACCGGGGCAGCAATAGGTACGTATGTAGCATTCACACCGGGGCAGCGATAGGTACGTATGTAGCATTCACACCGGGGCAGCGATAGGTACGTATGTAGCATTCACACCGGGGCAGCGATAGGTACGTATGTAGCATTCACACCGGGGCAGCGATAGGTACGTATGTAGCATTCACACCGGGGCAGCGATAGGTACGTATGTAGCATTCACACCGGGGCAGCGATAGGTACGTATATAGCATGCATACCGGGGCAGCAATGGGTACTTATATAGTATATGCACCGGGGCGGCAATAGGTACGTATATAGTATGTGCACTGGGGCGACGATAGGTACGTATATAGTCTGCGCACCACGGTGGCGATACATACGTATATAGTATGAACACCGGGGCGGAGATAAGTACCTATATAGAAAGCGCAGATAGAGGTGGTACTTTATATAGAAATATGTCATACTATTGCCCTGGGCAACGTAGGAGAAATGGTGGGGAAGAAGCAGCCTTCCTAAAAGGCAAAATTAAAAAGTAGCGGTGAAATGGGGCGACCAGGGAAGAGAAAGGTAGAAAGATAAATAGACGGCTATAGAGGAGGGGGGAAATAGAAGTTTGAATATGAAGATGTTACACACGCGATTTCTCCTCAATTATATGTTTTTATGACCCCGAGCAACGCCGGGTAGCCCCGCTAGTAAAAAATAAAATTCATTTACTATTCGGAGTCCGTGAACTCCGAACGCCACGCTAATGTGTCGTCTTTATTTTAAAAAAGGGAGATAATCTTCCACGACACGCTGACTTGACGCGAATGTTGTTCGGAGTTTGTGGACTCCGAATAGTAAAGTAATTTTATTTTTTATTAAAATTTTACTTGCTTATGGAAAATAATTTTTTTGTATACACTCATATTTTTCACTGATAAGTAAGTATATTCCGAATTTTTCTTGTTATTTTATTTTTTTACTGCCATATTCATGGACGGCGGCACCGGGGGGGGGGGATGAAGCCCCCCCACACACACACACACTTTTTGACTTGGCCTCCCCCACTTTACGGTCATCAATAATGAAGTTATATATACATGTGCTTAACCGCCGCCCCCCCCCACTTTTAGGAGAGCCCCCCCACACACACTTTTATAACTGTCCCGCCAGTCCTGATATTTCATTTGAGCGTCAATATGAATAATAAACAGCAAAAAAATCACTGCAATTTTAGAAAAAAACAACAAAATAGCTGTTTTTTTCCATAATCCAAGGGAAATAACTCATATTGGTTTTAAATAAGAGTGTTCGGACTTTCTTAACGATAGTTAATTTAAGAAATAAAAATGAGTACTTCTCTACTTCTTTCGTGTGAATCAGATGATTCTATTGTTGGCATTAGTTTACCGATGTTTTTCTAGTTAGAAATCGGCGCTCTTGTATAAGCAGTAACCGATCTGAGGGAGATAACTATTTTTCTTAGCCGCCGCTATTCCGAATTCGCTTATACTTTGGCAAGGGAGATAACTTTGTTTATTAATAAAAAAACGTTACGGTTTTGAAATGCGTTAAAATCCCTAACCCGTTCAAAATAACTTTTAAGCACTTTTATTTACATGCCACAAATTGTATACATAAATTGTATAAACATAAAAAGAAAAATTATTTTCTTTCATGCTGCTGTAGCAGTTACCTCCTCCTTTCAAAACCTAACTACACCGGTTTGCCGGTAGGTGTCGCTTTTTCACCGAAGGGTTGCACTGTAAAGCGACACCAGAGTTATCTGCCCTTACGACTATAAAAACCGTTGCAAACGAAAGATCTGTCTCTTTTTCACCGACCAGCATCGGCAGAAGTGCGCTGGCACCAGCGCTCCATCTCTCTCTCTCTTCTCTGCTCGACAGAACGACGCTAATACACTAGCGCTTCGTCCCACGCTTTTCTCTTGAACTGGTCTCATTAAAACAACTACCAACACACGTTTCTTCCGTCAACACGTGGGCAAACAACGGTAAGAGTTTCTCAACTCGTTTTCTTTGTATACGGCTTTTAAAGACTTTCTACACGCCGGATTCATTTCTTCTTATACCTTTTTCAAGAACTGTTTTTCCATCGACACACATGCATACATCACCCACTTCACCATTCCACGTACACACACGTTCAATAAACGTTATTTGAACTACTTCATTTTGTTTATTAATTATTACTCTGTCTTTGCATGCAACATTGCTTGATTCAACTTAACACGTTTATAATCGGGGGAACACGACCCTCGATCCGAACACTGCGATAAACAAAGTTATCTCCCTTGCCAAAGTATAACCGAATTCGGAATAGCGGCGGCTAAGAAAAATAGAGTTATCTGCCTCATATCGGTTACTGCTTATACAAGAGCGCCTAAAAGTGATGCTGTGGAACTGACTGGATTCGAACTTGGAACACCCAGATTTTCAGTCCGTGTCAATATCTACTTAAGCACCGTCACATCCCAGTACTCGTCAATCTTAATTAACGAACAAAAAAGATTAACATTCTGCTCGGTATGTGACATCAAACTTTCATTTAAAAATAAAAATTGTTTCCCTTTATTTGATGTGATCGTAAATCTATTTTTCACATTAAGAATTAAGGTGCTTCTTTAGTTCTGCGCCGACATGTTACGCCTCTCTTAAAACAAAAAAAAGCTAACGAAATGTATAAACTTTGTTATGGACTTACGTGGTAGCTGAAAAGAAGGCTGTACACGAAAACTTAGGCCGATTCATCCAGTATTTATCAAATTTAAAAATTTAAAAAAACAATTTTATCTGTATTCCGCCATTTTTCTTATAGTTTGAGTTTTTTCCGAAAGTTATCTCCCTTGCCTACTTAGTAAGCTGAAATGTCTACCGATACGTAAAATCGTGTTTTTTTTCTTTTTTCTAATAATTTAATAAATACTGGATGAATTTGCGTATTTTTTTTCTGTACAACAATCTTATTTTCAGATAACATGTAAGTGCATAACAAAGTTTATACGTTTCTTTAAATATTTTAATGTTATTGTGAAACTACAGAAGCACCAAAATTTATGTTAAATATTAAAAACAAATTTTAATATTAATTATTTTTTAATGTTTCAAAAGAGAGCGGGGGTAATACAGTAAATTTAAAAACATTCAATAGTACTTCTTTAAGTTAGGACCCGAGATTAAGACCCTTTGAGGCACATGTCCGTCTTTTATCACAGTCCGTTTTTCACAACTTTTTTTTTCTTTTTTCAGTGTACACTTACCTATCAGGCTGCTAGAGAATTCCGGGTTTTTTGGAAAATTTTTTCAAATATTTTACATTTTAAGAGGAGGGATCAGTTTCCAATGCACAGACGACGAGCGGGGTATCCGTTTATACTTGGCACCGCGACCAGGGTATCGAACACCTGTGCGTGAGTGGCCGACGATCCCTACGGAGCGGAATAGAGTGGGGTACCTTTACATATATATTTATATATTTGTATGTACAGGATTCATTTCTAAACTAATTAACCGATCATTATAGAATTTTGGAACACAGCTGTGAGGTGTAAGGAGTCCAAATGTTGACTATATTTAGTTTTATGCAAAGGCGGTAAAGAGGTGTAAAAGCTCTTCCTGAAAATTCAGATGCCTCCAATTTTTGTGAAATTTTACCAATAGGTATTAGACATCAATTAATAAATATTTCTTTTCTTTGGATTTTTAGGATTTTTAGGGGGCATAATATGAGCACAACCTCCTATTTGAAAATTCAAATATTTCAGATTTACATTAAATTTGATCCATAATCATTAAACACCAATTAAACAAGATTCCCTGAATTTCAATTTCTTCTTTAGACCCCTTAAGCTTAAACCTTACATTTTAGACATTTTCTAGAATCAAAATAATATAATGCATTTTGATTAAAATTGAATAAGAATTCTAGACATAAAGTTTAGTATTATTATATCTTGATTTTAATCTTCGTAAGGGGACAAGTGGTGCAAAACTGTTTTGTTCACGGAATTAATTTTACCTGTCCTAAGATGGATATTCTTCTAGTATATATATATATATATATATATATATATATATATATATATATATATATATATATATATATATATATATAACTTCTTTGTAATATAGCAGGAAAAATCGCAGCAGAGTGCTCGATTAATTGAGAATTAAAGTTAAAAATTAAAAATTAAGAGCGTAATATTTATTTATTTTGGTACAGAAAAATTAGTACAACATTCGTACAGTCGGTTTCAAGCACAGAAGGACTTAGCCATCCGGCTCTCTTCAGCTTCTGTTGTCATCTGTCTGACAAAGACACTGGTATGAAAGTCAGTTCACATGTAAGCAATTATGTATGTGTGTGTTATATCCAGTCCACGTGTGTGAGGCAGTAGCCATTTTGGCTTCTTGTCGAACCCAGGGCCGGATGACAACAAAAGCTGAAGAGAGCCAGATGGCTAAATCCTTCTGTGCTTGAAACCGACGGTACGAATGTGGTACTAATTTATCTGTACCAAAATAAATAAATATATATATATATATATATATATATATATATATATATATATATATATATATATATATATATATATATATATATATATATATGAATTCAGAGCCAGAAAATTTCATTTGACTATAGTGGGGTGATAATGCACAATAGACTAATATAGCTATATAAATGTACATTTAAAATATAGGCATTTTAGAAAACTCCAAATAGCGCAGATATTGATATAAGCTCAATGGTTGATTGTTATATCAACCAGAGCTATTATAAAGTTAGCTAGGATCAATTTAATTTAAACATCGTTCCAAGAATTCAAAACTCACTACCATTCGGCATACGATCGTTTCCAAGACTTTTTGGATATATTTCATTGTTCATTATTTTTGATGATACCAAAATGTCTTCGTCAGCGCCTTTTATAGGTATGTGTTGTTATTAAAGGTGCTGACAAAGACACGTAAGCAATTATGTATGTGTGTGTTATATCCAGTCCACGTGTGTGAGGCAGTAGCCATTTTGGCTTCTTGTCGAACCCAGGGCCAAATATCCGGGAAAACATCTGTCGCGTCTTTAGAGAGGGGGACGCGTGTTTGGCAGTGCCAAAGAAGGAAAGAGAGAGAAGTGCCGTCTCGTGCAGCAGAAGAAAAAGAGAGAGGGCGGATGGTGCTCAAGTGTTTACATAGTTATGCTAGCCATCCGAGATTCACCTAAAAGAAGGCCACTGATTGGTCAAGCCAAGGAGGAAGTAGTTTGCTTTGAACCAATCAGCAAGCAGCTAAGAAGTCATTGATATTCAATATTGATATGGCGGCTTGTTGGGAACTGCTACAGCTATATAAATATAGGTACATTTAAAATATAGGAATTTTAGAAAACCCCAAATACTGCAGATATTAATATCAGCTCAATGGTTAATTGTTATATCAACCGGAGCTGTTATAAAGTTAGTTGAGATCAATATAATTTGAACCGTGTTCCAAGAATTCAAAACCAACTACGATTTGGCGTACTATCGTTTCCAAGACTTTTCGGAAATATTTTATTGTTCACTATTTTTGATGATTCCAGCGCCTTTTTGAACAATTGATCAAAACATTTAAAACATTCAGAGCATTCACAATACAGGTTGAATCGAGAAAGAGAAATTACATAAGAGAAAAAATACATAAAAGAAAAATACATCAACAAAAAAAAAAAAAAAAATAGAAATATAAACAATATGTTTTTTATGTTTTTGGAATAAGTTGCCAGATCGGATTAAAAACAGCAATAGCGTGGATCAGTTTAAGATGAGGTTGGATGAATTCAGAGAAAGGGGTAGGAGGGAGAATTTGAGGAGGCACTTTTGGGAGTTGTCAAATGAAATATTTAACAGAATTTGATTTAGATATCGATACTGTAATAAGAGTTTTTTTTTTCTTTTTTTAACAGTTGAATTGAGAAGATAGTTAAAGGGGATATGCCCAAGGAGGCATAACAAACAAAAAATAAACAAATAATAAAATAAAAATAAAAAATAGAAATATAAACAATGGTAGCACTAAACAATATTAAGAACAATAAGGAATATTTTGGGCACTTGTACAGATGCGGTACACGAGCCGAAATTTATTCTAGTAGAGTTCCAATGGTGTAAGGGGCAGACAACTCTCTTTTTTTAGTACGCAATTTCTCCGAAAATGGTCATGCAAAATCAATTAAAAGAACATTTTTCGAAGAAATAACAATCTGTGAAAATCAACAGTATATTGATAGAACATTTATTGAAGAAAATAGAATTTTGGGAAAATCAACAGTATATTTTTTCATTTCACAACCAACAAAATGAACAGTCCTCTTGTTTGGATTAACAGATTTTTAATTTTTTTTATAGTTTAAAATATTAAATTATCGCAGAAATTAACATTTGTGAAAATCAACAGTATATTGATAGAACATTTGCAAAAAATCCACCACTTTCTGTTGAGTACTTGTTAACTCGCGCATATTCAAGGCATTCACGTCGATTACGTGCATTTTCGGAGAACCAGAGTTGTCTGCCCCTTCTTACACCATTGGAACTCTTCTAAAATAAATTTCGGCTCGTGTACCGCATCTGTACAAGTGCCAATTTCTGAATTCTATCCCGTTTAAAAAAACAAAATCAAGAGAAGAAAAAAAAAACAGAAAAATTTATTTTTTAAACTATAAAAAAAAAAATCAAAAATGTTTTAAACCAAAACCGATGACTATTCGTTGTGAAATGAAAAAATATACTGTTGATTTTCCCAAATTCTATTTTCTTCAATAAATGTTCTATCAATATACTGTTGATTTTCTTAAATATTGAATTTGCATGACTTCTTATTTAAAAAGTGGATATTTTCCATTTTTGGAGAAATTGCGTACTAAAAAAAGAGAGTTATCTGCCCCTTACACCATTGGAACTCTTCTAAAATAAATTTCGACTCGTGTACCCGATATATACAAGTGCCCAGAAATTTGTTCAAAAAGACTCTGTAGGGGGGTTGCGGAAAATTTCTGCCGCCACATAAATTCTGATAAATAGGATAAGCCACCACTTTTTGTTGAGTACTTGTTAAATATAATAATTCGCGCGTATTCAAGGCATTCACGTCGATTACGTCCATATTCGGAGAAGCTAGAAATTTTGTCTGATGTACCCGATCTATACAAGTGCCGAAAGTAAACTTGGGAAATAAAATACTAAAATAATAATAGCTGATAAATAAAAATCAATAAAAATAAATTAAAAACAAAAATAAATAGTTTTAACCGGGCCTTGTTTATTTACGGTGTTAATGTGCATACTCGATAGTTTTAATTTCCGCTATGTCAAGGGAGGCAACTCTGAATACTAAAATCTTAACCAAGATTCCACAGTTTTGCTATATATAACTGTACCCCCAGTCGCAGGATTCGAACCTCAGACAAAAGTCATCTTTGACTTTTATCTGACGTCTTTACCCACATGATCGCCGAGATACTATACATTATGATTATGTGGTTCCTACATCTACCTACCTGGAAAATGCAGCAGTCAAACCGGACATAGTCATATTAAATAAGGCAGAAAGAGAGGCAACACTGATTGAGGTGAGTGTTCCAAATGACAGTGGCTTAAACAGAGCAGAAAGGGAGAAGGTGACAAAATACCAAGGCCTAATGTATGATATGAAGAGAAACTGGAACCTCAAAAACATCAACATTATCCCAGTTATAATAGGAGCTAAAGGCCTCATGAAGAAAAATTTCAAAAAGTATCTAGAAAGTATTCCCGGAAAACCAAGTGCAAAAGAAATCCAAATAATTGCACTTAAGGGAACGGCCAAAATCCTTAAAAGAGCACTAGGTTGGAGCCTCTAAATAGCAGGTGATAGTCTGGCATTTAGAAGAATGCCCCGTCCCTATGCTAACGAAAACAGAAATAAGAAAATTTTAAAAAAAAGAGAGACAGCTATACGATGGAAAAGGGAAATATTCCTATTATTCATTTTTTTTTTTTTAAACATAGTTCACCCAAAACAAGGCAGTCTACTGTAGACGTAAGGCGATACTGAGAATTAGGGTGAAAGTTTAGGGGGTTATCCTAAATTGGGAGCTGTGCAGCAAGATGCCTGTTCACATTAGTTTTCAATTTCTGCATGTCGGTACAGTCGGGGAAACAGGGAGCAGGGTGGGAGTTCCAGAGGCCGGCAGCACGAGGAAAGAAGCTATTGGAGTAGAAGGCTCTCCGGCGTCTGGGGACCTCCACAGTGAATGGATGGGATTTAGCTGAAATTTAAAACTAATGTGAACAGACATCTCGCTGCACAGCTCCTAAGTTAGGGTGCCCCCTACCCCCACCCCGCCAAAAAAAAATCTTTCACCCTAATTCTCAGTAGCCTCTTACGTCTACAGTGGCAGCCTGCCTTGTTTGGGGTGAACTAGGAATAAAAAATAAAAATAAATAAAACTTTTGTATCCATTCAGTGCCCCATCCCCCTTTTGGGGTGGGAGCTGGATTCCTCATTATAAGTTGACGCTATATCTAACTTTGCGGCAGTAGAGGCTGGTAAATAAGCACACACTTTTTAAACGCTTTTATTTTCTCCTCCATGTTCCCGGACAATGCCAGGTAATACTGCTAGTCGATAATAAGTGTAAAAACAAAAAAACTTTAATTTGTACTGCAGAAATGTGATTTTTCGTAAATATTTCTAAACTAGAAACTATTTATGTTTAAGAAATTTACTTTGTCATTTCCACCGAAGCGTAAAATGTGGATGGAAGGCGCGAAAAAGAGGAAATAATTGTTGAATTGTCACGTGTTCCAGATGAAGGCGAACATCTGCTCACCATTACGTGGAAAGGTTGTACAGACGAGTGGAAACCTTTGCCGGGAGAGTGACACCCTCTTTCTCCCCTTCTTTTTTCAATGGAATCTCGTCGCCGGCTTCAACTCGTTTCCTTCCTTTGACGAAACAAAATCGCACACAAAAAATTGATTTAGTTAGATAAAAAAACAAAAAAAAAAACAGCAACGTATTTCAGAAACCTTTTTTATTTTTTTTATTGTATTAACCTCCGACAAAATTGTCAGGTGAGTTTGAAATAATTTAATAATTTATTTCCAGAATTTTATAACTTTCGATCGAGATGATGCAATTTTTGTTTTAATTATCAAAAGAAAAAAAGAAAATTGCATCAGAAAAAGAACCAAAATATTTTTATTTAAAAAATTTTTAATTTTATTTTAAATTTTATATAAAAAAATATTTATTAATTTTGTCTGTTTTTAATGTGTTATTTTCAGTTTTTAAAAATGAATTCAAAATCGTGTTTCTTTTTTTTTTGTGTGTGTTTTCAAATTAAGCAAAGGATCAAAGTGTATTATCTGTTATGATAACTACGCTTCATGGTTGCATTGAAGCAGTTAGCTCCCGAAATAGCTGCCAATTTTTATCGATTAGTTCTGTCTGATTTTTCGGTGCTTGTACAGAGAAGCGTCCGTATTAAATTATCAATACCACACACACACACACACACACACAAACAGTATTATACTTAGCAGATTTAAATACGTATCCTCACCAAAAAGTAGGAAAAATGATCGAGTAGAATTTTAATTAAAAATAAAAATCATTTTCATCGTATTTTGGTGAATGCAATTGATTTATTACTTGTTAATATGACAGACTGGTGTTTCTGAGGATTTAACCAAGTTTTTCCATGGGTCCATGACGCAATGTCTGATTTGATGCCAAGTGTTCACGATCGGTAAAGGGTTAGGGTTAGGATCTAGATTTATTAATGTAGTGTTCCATATCCACTACAGGTGAATCTGATGGGGCGAACATATGACCAGTTAATGCAAGTAGAGTACTTTACAGAAGTTCAGCTGGGGAGTATCTATAGAAAATGAGACGAAGTCCATTTCTAATACGTAAAACAAACTTTATTGGGTCTTCCTCGTTAGTACGTAAACAAAAAAGAAAGAGGTTAGTATGTCCGTAAGTGTGGACGATGGCAAAAGTTATGGGATTTTCCGTGATTATAATTCCCCAGTAGGGAAAAGAGAATTCTTTATAATATAAAATATTTGTACACCGACTACAGTGTCAGGACGCGTCCGTGTGTGTATGTAAGTATGTGTGTCTGTACACCAGTGTGAAAGTCAGTTCACATGTAAGCAGTTATGTGTGTGTGTTATATTAAGTCCACGTGTATGCGGCAGTAGCCATTTTGTTGAAGTCGAACCCAGGACCAAAAGTCCGGGAAGCTATCTGTTGCGTCCCCAGAGAGGGGGACGTGTGTTTGGCAGTGCCAAAGAAAGAGAGAGAAGAGGCTTCTCGTGCCGAAAAGAAGAAAAAGAGAAAGTGGATATTAATTCCACGTGTATGCGGCAGTAGCCATTTTGGCTTCTTGTCGAAGTTGAACCCAGGGCCAAAGGCCCGGGAAGCTGTCTATTGTGTCCCCAAAAAGGAGGACGTATGTTTGGCCGTGCCAAAGAAGGAAAGAGAGAGAAGAGGCTTCCTGTGCTGTAGAAGAAAAAGAGCAAGAGTGGATG
The DNA here is from genome assembly GCA_963556195.1 of Sepiola atlantica. Classification (NCBI taxonomy): domain Eukaryota; kingdom Metazoa; phylum Mollusca; class Cephalopoda; order Sepiida; family Sepiolidae; genus Sepiola; species Sepiola atlantica. The sequence goes on along the minus strand of OY744545.1, from coordinate 60,894,967 downwards.
GCGCTCAAGTGTTTATATAGTTATGCTAGCCATCCAAGATTCGCTTAAGAGAAGGCCACTGATTGGTCAAGCCAAAGAGGAAGTAGATTGCTTGAACCAATCAGTGGGAAGCTAAGAAGTCACAAGAGAACAATGGGAACATACTCCATCCAACGTTGAGGATCAGGGGGCGGCATGTAATGATGCTTTTTAACTGTTGATGAAAGTGCTCGATCATTCCATTGGAAGCTGGGTGATAACTAGTAATCCTAGTACGCTTAATACCCGGGATTTTGGATAGTTCTTGGAATAGGCACGATTCAAATTGCCTGCTGTGATCAATGGTAATTGTTGCTGGGACAGCATACCGAAAAATCCAGCCCGATATTAGGGCGTGTGCTACCGTGTCAGTAGAAATATTGCTGTGAGATGGTTCAGGTCATTATGTAAAGTGTTTGGTAATTATATCGATCTTGACCCAGTTTTCGCGAGTTTCTTGTCGGAAGCGTTTGGCTATCCTACGCAAACGCCTGAGAGATGACGAGCCGATTTGTACCAGACGACAATTTTGATACGGTGCTGCATCCTATGATTATAATGTTTTGCTTGTTTTTTATTTGTTGTTAGGGTTAGGGTTAAAAATATTTATTTGATAACAGTAATTTTGCTCTGTTTTGCTTGTTTTATTTGTTTTGTTTAAAAAATTTCTTGCAACTATAACTAAAAATTATAGGACGCAGCAACGTATCAAAATAACAAAAAATATTTTTTTGATAACAGTAACTTCGCTATGTTTTGCTGGTTTTGTTATTTTTGTTGTTTCTTTTAGAAAATTTCTTGAAAATATAACTTAAAATCATAGGACGCAGCACCGTATCAAAATTGTTGTCTGGTACAAATCGGCTCGTCATCTCTCAGGCGTTTGCGTAGGATAGTTGAACGCTTCCGACAAGAAACTTGCAAAAACTGGGTCAAGATCGATATAAGTACCAATTGTTTGTTTGTTTGTTTGTTGGGTTTTAACGACCTTTCAACCCATCTCAGGTCAAACTTTTTTTTTTTTTTTTTTTTTTAATTAAATATTATTGTACAAGTTGGTTTCTTTGAGAAACCCTATTATTTGAGACGGGGCTATATTTTCAAATAATTTTTTTTAAAATTAAATATTATTGTACAAGTTGGTTTCTTTGAGAAACCCTATTATTTTAAACGGGGCTATATTTTCAAATAATTTTTTAATATTAGTTGCTTGGTAGTATTTACTACGTATATGTGTATATTTTTTGCATTTAAGTAATATGCGTTTTATTGTTTGTCCTTTATTGCAGTAGTTACACCGAGGCTCTTCCTCTCCTCCCAGTAGGTGTATGTGGGTCAGTCTTGTGTGGCCAATACGTACACGTGTCAACACTGTGTCCTCCTTTTGGTTGGTCGTCATGTTTTGGTTTTCTGTTCCAACTATAGATCGATGTTCGTACAACTTGTTTTAAGGGAAGCTGTTCCATATTTCTTGCCATTTTGATTTCATGTGCTCGTTAACTTTTCCTTTGAAATCTGTATATGGGATTTTGATATTACTTATTTCTTTGTTAGGGGTTTTTTTTGGCCGCCATTATGTAAAACAATCAATGAAGGTCAGTAAGTAGGGAAAGCCTTGGCTGACTGGCCAGGGTCCAACCAAGTTAATATGTACGTGGTTCAATCTTGCATCAGGGGTGCTCGTACATATCTGTGCATTTTTGACTTCTCACAGGGTTGGCAGGAACGGGTCCCAGCAGTGATTTTGCGTCTCATATTTGGCCAGAAGAATCTGGCTAAAATGAGCTTCACCGAGGCAGAGACGCCATTATGATGCAGTCCGTGCAAGGAAAAAAAGAAAAGACAGTCCTTTGATGATTCTCAGGAACTAGAGGTGCGGTGAATTCGTAGATGTCCCAAATAAAATTTGCTCATCTGCTGTAGAGATGCGGATGTACTGGAATTTGCAATTAGCAAATGGCGGAGTTGACAGATTCAAATACTTAAAAAAAAATTTATTTTTTTTAGCATAGTTCATCCCAAACAAGGCAGGCCACCACTGTAGACATAAGGGGCTACTGAGGAAAAAAAAAAGGGAGAAGGTTGGAGGGGGGGGGGGTCAACCTAAATTGGGATCTACGCAGCGAGATGTCTGTTTACATTAGTTTTAAATTTCTGCATGTCAGTACTGTCGGGGAAACAGGGGGCAGGGAGGGAGTTCCAGAGGCCAGCAGCACGAGGAAAGAAGCTATTTGAATAGAAAGTTCTCCAGCATCTGGGAACCTCCACAGTGAATGAATGGGATTTAGTTGATTGTCGAGTTGGTCTAGTGAATTTACATCGAGGGGGGGGGGGCACTAGAGTAGCCAGTTCATCGGAGCATAATCCATTGAAGTATTTGTAAAACAAGCACAAGGATGCGGGACCTATTAGGTTGGCGAATCTTTTTTGGACCTTGTCAAGGAGGGAGAGACTAGTAGATGATGCACCAGCCCAGATGTGGCAACAATACTCCATGCATGGGTGGATGGTGGTTTTGTAAAGATATTGGATAATGTCAGGTGTGAGAAGTTTACTGGCACGGTATAGAGAGCCCACCTTCTTTGCAGCAGCCCTGGCAATGTTTTCGATGTATTTATTCCAATTCATGCTATCTGTGAAAGTTAGGCCGAGGAGTTTGAATGATGAACTCTCGGGTAGGGTGTTATTTGCCATGACAATCGATGGTTGAAGAGGTTTCTTGTAGTTATTGAAGGAAAGTAGCTTTGTCTTTGCGGCATTAAAAGTTACCATCCATTTTTTACCCCATTCCACTACAGACTGGAGGTCATTTTCTAAGGATTTGGCCATTGCTTCAGATATGTGCACGTCGGTTTTGCCCACATGACAAGAGTAGAGAGTGGTGTCGTCAGCAAATATTCCTATCTCAGTCGCAATGGCATGAGGGAGGTCATTTATGAAAATTAGGAACAGTAGAGGTCCAAGAATAGATCCCTGGGGTACACCAGCATTTATGCCATATTGCTTAGAAGAACGGCCATCAAGTTCGCATGAAAAAGTACTCTAACAAATTTCCGTAGGTGTCAATTGATGCACTAAGCATCCACGACAATAGAAAATTCATCAGGTATGCGATGTGATTGTAAATGTATATCTGCAATCTTTTATTTTTCTTTTTTTTTTTTCGCCTCATGAAAGGCTTGAAGTTGTCAGTTATCAAGTAAAATGGGTTCATCCATCTTCTCTCTATTCTTCAATAGATCGGTTAATGGAGCAAGTATATTCGCACAGTTTAATAGTCCGAGAAAATGTCGTAACTAACGAAGAGAAGTTGGTGATGTTATTCTCGCAACGTTTCAGCCGATGTAACCTCCGACCTTCCACAGGTGCATCTTGTCGAACTAAGGACCCTGAACGGAACCCTTTATTTAAGCTACGCTCAAATTTAGTTGCGCCAACTAAAGGGAAGTAACTGATTTTTTTTTTTCAAAAAGTTATTTCCCTTACGCCGACTTGAATAATCTATAAAAAGTGTGTCCGGAGACAGGACTGGGCTGATCGAAGAGTAAATAAGGTACTTTCCTGATATTAACATTATTTTTGTTTTTCGCCTTTTTTATTTAAAGGTTAGGTTTTTTTTGGTTTTTTGTTATTGATATTTTTTTAATGTTGTTCTTTTGCAGTTGTCACGATGAAGAACCAACTGACCAGTAGCGAGGTACGGCAAGAGTTTTTTGATTTCTTTAAAGAAAGAGACCATGAATACGTCCATTCGTCAAGTGTCGTGCCACATGATGACCCGACTTTATTATTCGCCAATGCAGGCATGAACCAGGTAAAAGAGAGAAAACTATCATTTCTTATTTTAAGCATAAAAAAACCATAACCTTTTATATGCATGTGATCTTTTTTACCTATCCATTTGTCCTGTGCTTTGTGCTTTTTTAAATTGGGTATGAATGCATAGATGCGTGCATGTGTCCGTTTAGTGTGCATTATTGTATTTCGTGAGGAGTGCACAATTTCCGCATTTGTATAATTTTGGGTTATTCAGACTACATTTCTCATCTTGAGTGTTATCATCACAACGTTTCGGCCGCTGTAACCTCCGGCCTTCTTCAGGTGTATCTCTTCAAACTCAGGAATATTTCTGTCAAACTCTGACGGAATTTCAAACGGAACCCTTTATTTAATCCACAGGGGTAGCATGCTCTCATTCCGTCAGCCATGACCGGATAGAAGTCTTAAATAATTTGTAATTGTATTCTTAATATTGCCCGCACTGAGGATTGAACCTTCAATCTGCAGAAGCGTGTCACTTAGAACTGAATTTTACTTAATACTTCATCCGTTACGCCACATGGAAGTTCCCGTGGTGTAACATATAAAGTACCATTTAAAATATACATGCCACAACAATAACCTGAGAGTTCAACATTCAAACTCCTCGGCCTGACCTTCACAGCTAACATGAATTGGAACAAATACATTGAAGACATTGCCAAAGGCTGCAGCAAAGAAGGTGGGTTCCCTCTACCGTGCTAGTAAACTCCTCACACCTGACATTATCCTGTATCTCTACAAAGCCACCATCCGCCCATGCATGGAGTATTATTGCCACATCTGAGCTGGTGCATCATCTACTAGTCTCTCTCTCTCCATGACAAGGTCCCAAAAAAGAGTCGCCAACCTAATAGTAATTTACAACTTTGAAATGAGCATATGTAGTGATGAGATGTTGCATGTGAACGTGATTACGTGCAATGCGCATACAAAATTCAAAAAGATGTTATTTAACGGCTAAGCATTTGTTAACTGCGATAATAAAATAAGATTATTATAAAAAATATAAAACATTAAATTATCATCACAACGTTTCGGCCGCTGTAACCTCTGGCCTTCTTCAGGTGTATCTCTTCAAACTCAGGAATATTTCTGTCAAACTCTGACGGAATTTCAAATGGAACCTTTTATTTAATCCACAGGGGTAGCATGCTCTTGTTCCGTCAGCCATGACTGGGAAATGTCTTCAGTAATTCGCAATTCTTTGTATCGGATTGAACCTTCAACTTTCAGATGACTATCACTTAGAACTGAATTTAACTTAGTACTGCGCCACGGGTTCTTGCAGACAGTTTTAGTATGAATTTTGGGAGCCTTAAACCTATTCTTATTTTTTTCTATGTGTAGTCTTACTACTTACCACTATATATCAATACTTTTATTACTACGTATCACTGTGTGTATATATATTATAACCTTATCTATTATTTATAATTAATGGTTCCCATATTGTATTAAATTCTATACAAGGTCTGCGGAGGTTACAGCGGCCGAAACGTTGTGATGATAAAACTCAAGATGAGAAATGTAGTCCGAATAACCAAAATTATACAAATTATCAATCCTCATCTCAAAAATTCAGAAATATGATTACTATTTGTTGTCTTTTGTATTTTTTGTTTGTTTTTCTTTTCTTTTTCTTGAATAATAATAATTAAATTTGGGAGTTGGGCGGAAGAGTACCTTTATAGGTTAGTTGCACCTCCCGCAAGCATTTGTATATTTTGGTATTTGAAAATTATTAAATCATCATCATCAACCGGTTTATTTGTTGAATCAGGCCACAATTAATCCTCTGATGAAGGTGGGGCCTGATTGTCCAGTCTCGATCTAAGTCTTCCCCTCCATTCTTGTCTTTGGTGAGACCTGACGGAATCCGTACCCAAGGCTCTCCTATCACGTTTGATCACGTCCTCTCAAGCCAACTTGGGTCTCCCAGAAGTGGTCTTCTCTTCTGGCATGTTAAACTGTCGGGCTTCAGCAATCCAGCCATTGCTGCACTCAACGTTCCCCAACCAATGCAGTCTGCTCTTCTGCATGACGTCTGCAAGGTTTTTCAAATTGACCTACGCGATCAGAGACTCAAAAGGCATGCTCTGTTCAGGCTTCACCATACAGATCCATCTGACCATTGCCTTGTCATTACGGTGCAGTTTCTTTAGCGCGCCGGCAGATACATCCCAGGTTTCGGAGCCATACACCAGCACACGTCTGACACATGAGGAGTATATACAACCTCTCGTAGCTGCTGGCAGGTGTCTGTTTGTCAGAGTTGGTAGCAGCTCTCTAAATTGTCTCCGATAAAGACTTATTATTATTATTTAAATGAACCCTTGCTGCGTACAGTTGCAACATATATGTATAAAAGAAGTGACATGATGTAGTGGTTACAGGTGTGATCTGTGAGCTTGACATACTAGGTTCAAGTTCTGTCCAAGTTACTGCATCACTTTTACTAATATCCTTGGGGAAAATTTGAATCCTTATACCCACTTCCTCCAGCTATGGATAGAATAGTAGGGTAGACTGTACTCTCAATCCTTGATAGGGCAACAAGTCTAGGAGAAGAAAAACACCAGCCTTTCTGTTGCTTATTCCGGCATTGTTACTAGTAGTCGTGGATTTCTCCTTGCCACTAAACTTAAGCAATGCCTGTTGAAGTGCGGTCGGAGATTGTGCAACCCTTGCTTCATTACCAGAAGAGGTTATGATGATCCTATCATATCCAGACTGTGTATAGATGTAAATACCTTCTGTGTTTTTTTTTACATGACTTGTTGCACTTTGTTTTTGCTTTTCTAATAAATTTGAATTAAAAAATTTATAGACTTCTTGTGCAGACTCCCTTATAGGGCGTTATCTATTGTCCCTCTAGAGTGAAAAAAGACTAGTATATATATAAAATACCCAGATCAAAGTAGGGGGTCATTTGAGATGGTTATAGCACCTTCATTACATAGAATACCAACGGCAGCCTCGTAACTCTCACTTCCCTTATTTTGTTCTTTAGTCCTCACATTCCATGAGCAATATGTTTGACAATGGGGGAAGAATTGCTGTTTTCTGGGTCAGAATCTATCCATCTAGAACTTATCGTTGGCTAGTTTTTAACCTTGAAATAGTTTGTTTTTTTAGCTTCTTATGTCAAGTGGCTTCATACCTTGTCTGGAGCGATTTTCATTAAAAAAAAATAGAATAGCATAGAATATGTTAAGGATTTTCCCCATATTAAAAACTGACCTTGTGTCTAACTCTGCCCTTGTGGGAGGCAAGTAAATAGGGACAGTACCTCCATTACGTAGAACAGCAATAATATAGAATTAGATAAATTCAGAAATAATGGTAAACAAAAGAATTAAGGCGGCACTTTTGGGGACTATCGGATGACATATTTAACAGAATTTGGTTTGTATATTGATATTGTATTAATAGGGTAAATGTTCTGTGCCTTTTTTAGTTTTAACTGTTGAATTGCAAAGATAGTTGAAAGTGGAAATCTGCTCAAACAAATATGACGGGGGAGGGGCAACTTTTGTCTGTTTTTAAAATCAAGTTTTTCATTTTGAAATCTTCCAGTATAAGCCGATTTTTCTTGGAACTGTCGACCCTTCCAGTGACATGGCTAAATGGACACGAACGATGAACACGCAGAAGTGTATACGAGCTGGAGGCAAGCACAACGATCTTGAAGATGTTGGAAAGGATGTCTACCATCACACGTTCTTTGAAATGTTAGGAAATTGGTCATTTGGGGATTATTACAAAGTGAGTGATGTGCTCTTTTTTTTTTTTTTTTTTTTTTTTTTTTTGCTGTCTTTTTTTTTTCTGTCCTTTTTTTTTCTTTTTCTTTTTTTTGCTGTCTTCTTTTTCTTCTTTTTCTTTTTTTTTTGCTGCCCTTTTTTTTTTCTTTTTCTTTTTTTTTGCTGTCTTTTTTTTTTCTGCCCTTTTTTTTTTTCTTTTTTTTGCTGTCTTTTTTTTTCTGCCCTTTTTTTTTTTTTTTTTTCTGCCCTTTTTTTTTTTTTTTGCTGTCTTTTTTTTTTCTGTCCTTTTTTTTTCTTTTTCTTTTTTTTGCTGTCTTTTTTTTTCTGCCCCTTTTTTTTTTTTCTTTTTTTTGCTGTCTTTTTTTTTTCTTTTTCTTTTTTTCTTTTTTTTGCTGTCTTTTTTTTTTCTGCCCTTTTTTTTTTTTCTTTTTTTTTGCTGTCTTTTTTTTTTCTTTTTCTCTTTTTTGCTGCCCCTTTTTTTTTTTTTTCTTTTTTCAAATTATTTGTGCTGTATCAATGTGAATATGTGCAAATATGTATATGTATTCTTAGAGTAAACATTCCTTTTATTTTATGCTTCGGAATTTTTGAGATGAGGGGTTGATAATTCGTAGAATTTGGTATATTCGGACTACTGTTCTCATCTTGGGTGTTTTTATCACAACGTTTCGGCCGATGTAACCTCCGATCTTCTTCAGGTGTACTTTGTCGAACTCGGGAATCTTTCCTGAGTTCGACAGAAAGATTCCCGAGTTTGACTTGCAACACTCCACTTCAGTCTCTACTTCGGGGAGACCGGAGAGGTATGACCCGATCAATCGGCTTGTCATGTCATACCCGAGTATCTATAAGTTTATCCCCAACCGTATTATTCAATCGTTTCGCCTAAAAATCAAAACCTTATTTCTCCTTTTTATTTTCTCCCCAAATAGATACTAGAAGGTGGTGGCTGAGGGTCAATCGTGTCGAGAACAAATAAGATTACCACTGCCAAGAAGTAATGTTTTTTAGGAGTAGTGTTTTCTGAAAGTACTGATGGTACCCTCTCTGTAAAATTTTCATTCTAGGAGTAATGTTTTCTCGGAGAAATGCAATGTATTCTAAGAGCAATGTATTCTGGGAGCAATGTATTTTAAGAGCAATGTATTCTAGGAATATAAAATAATTATCTTACCTATAGATGGTTGATATGCCGCAAAAACCAAACTCAGACCCCCTAGTAAAGTTTAACATAATCCTAACTTTAATATCAATGCGAAATATTTTCAGATTTTTTTTAAATGTCACTTTCATCTATGGTGATGAAGTGGAGTCTTTCTTTTCGATAATCAGGGTTAGGGTCAAAGTTAGCTCGGGTCCTAATTTGAAGAAATACCAAAATCTCCATTAAATTAGGGTACCTCTTGTAATATTATAATTCTTTTCTTTTATTGTTTTTAATAGAAAGAGATTTGCACTTGGGCGTGGGAGTTTCTTACGGGACGAATTGGTCTTGACAAAGATTGTCTTTACGTCTCATATTTTGGTGGCAATTCTGACGGCACTTTGGAACCAGATGAGGAATGCAAACAAATATGGATGAGTCTTGGGTTAGTCTTTCGGTTTTTTTTTTCTTTTCTTTTTTTTTCTCTTTTTTTTTTTTTTTTTTTTTTTTTAAATTTTTTGTGAGTCATGAAAATATGAATATTTTGAACCCTGTGTAATCAAGTTGGTCACATGACCTTACAGTTTGGTTTTCTGGTCGAGTCTCTTCACCTTTGACCTAGACCTGTCATTTATACGGCTATTAATGTTGTTGATCGCTTCTTTCCTCTTGTTTTGGGGATGGCGCTATTGTTGCTGTGGTTTCTGTCAAGATCATCATATTCTGCTTAATGTCCGTTTAACATATTGCTGGAGTGTGTTAGAAAGTTTTTTAAAAATTGATTTCCAAACTTTCCCAGGTCTTTATTTATCCCTCTTTCTCTCAAGTCCATTTTCATCACTTCCTTCCATCTTTTCCTTGGCCTTCTTCTGTGAACTGGACCTGCTACCTCAACTGTTCTACATCTACTAATCCAAGAACTCTCATCTATTCTTTCCATGTGGCCATACCATTGAATTATCCTGTTCTGCACACATCTCCCTATACTGTCCAGATTTAATCTTTCTCTGAGGTCATCAGAACTAAGTCTGTCTTTAATACTCGCATTACACATCCATTGTATCATTCTCAAATCATTTCTCTGCAGGCAACGCATGTCCTCGACCCTCACCTGCCAGGTTTAACTTCCGTACATTATCATACTGTGCACACATGCCCGATAGACTCTTCCTTTGGTCAAAAGTGGTAATGCTCTGCTGGTTAATAATGGCAGAAGTTCCCTGAACTTACTCCATCCACTCCTAACTCTTGCAATCACACTAGCACCGTCTGCTTCAATGGTATCAAAACTTATGAACCGACTCAATAACTTCACCATCCAAATATACCTTGTTCACTCTCCATGTTTAAAAGAATTTTGCTTGACTTTTATTTTTGAAAAATATTTTTTTAATGAGGTTTCTGTTCCATATTTGATAACCCATGATCCGAAGGATTACAGGTTGTCTCTGATCTATTTTAATGGATTACGTCATAAATTATCCTCCGGTGTTTTCGATCGAGTGAATATGATACATTTATGAATAGACGCACAATCTGTTTGATACAACGTGTCAGTTTTAAAAACTTTGAAATGTGCATATTTTAATTAATAATTCATAGCTTAAGTTAAGGAGATGCATAAAATCTGACTGTATAATCAAAAAGAGCACGTAATTTTACATAAGAGTACCAAGTTTCATGAGAATAGCTTCAAAAATAAATAAATGGTGGAGAAATTACCGGATTTTTTTAAATGATGAGGTTCATATTTTGGCCCATTTTTTTTTAAAAGGATTATTAAAGAAAAATGTCCAATGAAAAACACAAATTTCAGCACTTTAAATTCTTTGTAACTTTTGAACCACCGATTTTATTTGCATCATTTAAACGGTTTTGAGCTTTTTTTTACACAGCTCTATTCACCCAAGTTGATAAAATGACAATTAGTAAAAAATAAAAGTCAATTTGTAATGCCACAACCAGTTCTGATTTTATGTTCTACACTTTTTTTTTTTCAGGTTAGATGAGGACCGAATTCTTCCATTTGATGCTAAAGACAACTTCTGGGAGATGGGTGAAACGGGGCCTTGCGGTCCTTGTTCTGAAATTCATTATGATAGAATTGGAAACCGTAATGCCAGCCACTTAGTCAATATGGATGATCCTGACGTTCTAGAAATTTGGAATTTGGTCTTTATTCAATACAACAGGTAAAAAAGATTTAATTAAAAAAAATTTTTAATTTGATGTTCTCTTTTGTTTAACAGTAACGTGGAGGTGAAATATACCTTATTCAATACCCAAACTTGTAAAGTTTCAGATAAATAAATGGGTTTCTGTTGAAAATTGAGGAGTAAAGATCCAAGTGTCAGGAACTACAAATTAAACATTAAAAACATTAATAAATTGAAAAAAATGTCTCTTCGAAGAAAAAGCAGGAAACTGATTTAAAACAACAAAAAATGTATATATATATATATGAAGTTAATCCAACAAAAGATATGAGGCAGCTAATATCTTTTAATTAGTGAAACATCCGGATAAAGACTGAAGCTCAATATACTGGATAGAGCATTAATAGCATAATATAAAATGAAATAATAAAATAAGGTGCGAATCAAATTTTATTATAATTCAAAATTCAGGCAAAGTATCTCAACGTCCTTAACTCATGAGTTTTCAAAGATAATTCTTCTCCTCAGAGGACCATTACCGCAGTGACGTTACTGCAGGTGATAAAATTACACTTTGAAAATATATAAAAATATATACAAAAATACATAAAAGTACATAACACATCAAATATATCAAGCCAAAAACATACTTATTATTTAAAGTTATAAAATCCATCCAAGTCATACAAATTAAAACATATTCAGGAAAGATATCCAAGAGGTTGATTGAAGATTGATCCAGGTATTGAGTGACAGTCCAAAAGCGAAAAACTTGAAAGAACTGAAAAAAACGAAAAAGTTATCCAGTCGGGAAATGCGTCTGCAATCGATGCAGTAAATTACAGTGAAAAATGCATCCAATGTTTATGTTAATTAATACAATGATAAATGAACCAAATCAAATAAAAAGTTCAATAAATTCACTTTGTGTTGAAATCATAATGTTCAAAATTCAGGGTTCGAATGATTTGATCGGAGTAGCACAAACCAAAATTCGCTGATTAAATGGAAAATCCGCTAAATCCGATTTGAATAGAATTAAATCAAACTGAGTCAATATATTCGGCCATTTCTTCTTCAGGGTCTGATAAAGATTATTCCAATGAATAAAGTTAAATTTGAAAGTAATTACTCTCCCGCAAGCCAAGTAAACAGAACCCCTTCTCACCGATCAGAAAGCAATACTAAAGTCGCAGACTGCCTTCTTTTTCAAATGACGTTATCCGAGCGGATGTTATATTTCGAAATTAACAAAGAAAAAAACGTCATCACACACCGACAGATATATTAAATCAATTCATCTCATACCGGATGTTACTTGTCTGGGTCAAATCATAAGTCTAGGTCAAACAGGAAGGGGTGTGTAAATTTAGGTCAAAGCCTCTAATTGCCCTCCCATTCCCCGTAGCTACCCAAATTGTCTGGCCTAAGGAATAAAACAACAAATTTCACAGATCTTACCCTGTCAAATAATTTAGAAGATTTATGAAATTAATAATTACAAAGTTATTAAAGTAATTAGAATGTAATAGTTTAATTTAAGATTTAATTTTATCAAATTAAGAAATTGTAAAAATATTTAGAGTTTAAAACTTTTGAATTCTAATAAAATTTGATTCGCACCTTATTTTATTATTTCATTTTATATTATGCTATATATATATATATAGTGAAACCCAATAGAAATATAACATCAAATACACAGCCTGTATCTAGTTCTGCCCTCGTGGGAAGACGAGCAAATAGAAACACATAACAACGATCAAGGTATTTAACATCAACCCAAGACAGGGGACGTAACTCGCATCTGATTTGAGTGCACTTGTTTCCCTTACATATTATTTTGATTTTTCGTCGTCTTGTCTCATGCTGACGTTAGACGTTTCAGGAATGACTTCCAATTTTTCCTGTCTATTGATATTTCACTTGTGCCGACCTGCCAGGATCAGGTCACCATCAGTTGATCCCCTTTCTGTCACTTGTGCCGACCTGCAAGGATCAGGTCATTATCAGCTGATCCCCCCCTCCATGTCACTTGTGCCGACCTGCCAGGATCAGGTCAACATCAGCTGATCCCCCTTCATTTCACTTGTGCCACCTGCAAGGATCAGGTCACCATCAGTTAATCGCCTCCATGTCACTTGTGCTGACCTGTCAGGTCATCATCAGCTGATCCCCTTTCCTGTCACTTGTGCCGACCTGCAAGGATCAGGTCACCATCAGTTGATCCCCTTTCTGTCACTTGTGCCGACCTGCAAGGATCAGGTCATTATCAGCTGATCCCCCCTCCATGTCACTTGTGCCGACCTGCCAGGATCAGGTCAACATCAGCTGATCCCCTTTCCTGTCACTTGTGCCGATCTGCAAGGATCAGGTCATTATCAGCTGATCCCCCCTCCATGTCACTTGTGCCGACCTGCCAGGATCAGGTCATCATCAGCTGATCCCCTTTCCTGTCACTTGTGCCGACCTGCAAGGATCAGGTCATTATCAGCTGATCCCCCCTCCATGTCACTTGTGCCGACCTGCCAGGATCAGGTCAACATCAGCTGATCCCCCTTCATTTCACTTGTGCCACCTGCAAGGATCAGGTCACCATCAGTTAATCCCCTCCATGTCACTTGTGCCGACCTGTCAGGTCATCATCAGCTGACCCTCTTTCCCGTCACTGGTGCCGACCTGCCAGGATCAAGTCATCATCAGCTGATCCCATCCATGTCTTAAGCGGCCTACATCAATATGGGGCACACTTTGGAACATTTCAGATGACTGACGGCGGGCGACGTGACCCGTACCAGTTGAGATGTCGTTGTGCAACATACTTTCTCATCGAGGCTTGCAGGGTGAGATTGACAATTTTCTCCATCCGATGCGTTGTTTTGTCGTTGACCACATTTCACAGCCATACAAAAGTATAGGTCAGACATGTGTGTTGTATGCTGCCACTCTTGCATACGATGGGATACTTGCGTTTTTTTAAATTGTAGCCTTGCTGGTCTATATATAAAGGGTTTTGTTAACTATTCGTAAGTTCTTTACCCATCGTTTATTTCATCTCTTTCTTTCTTTTTCTTTCTTTCTAGAGAGCCTGATGGTAATTTGGTGAATCTGCCTAAAAAGCACATTGATTGCGGTATGGGATTTGAACGCCTCGTCTCCGTCGTCCAAGGAAAATCATCTAATTATGACACGGACGTATTTATGCCCATATTTGAAGCTATTCAAAAGGTACCACGATACAGAAACATATATATATATATATATAATTAATGACAATATATGTATTAGCATATACTATCAGTGCCCTTTTACTTTGCAGTCTCCTTAAAAGATTCAGCTCGATGATTGTCAATTAGTGACAACAGAGCAAATATAAGTCAGGTTCATATTATATTCCAATAACCATGTTTTTATTTTATTATTTTTATTTTTTCACATTTCCCAAAAACATAACATTTCTGTGAGATATGTTCTTTGTTTTTTGTTTGGTTTCACCCAAAAATGAACCACTGTATAGTGTAGGTTTTTTCAAGACACTTTAATCCAAGAACTTTTTACTCTTTGTGAATTTTTCTGGTGATTTCGTAATGTTGCGGAGACGATATTAACATAAAAATGCTGTTTGGCACAAGACAAATGAAACGGACCGTAAAAAATATATCTCACAGAAATGTTATGCTTTTTAGAAATGTGAAAAAATAAAAATAAAAAAATAAAAACATGGTTATTGGAATATAATATGAACCTGACTTATATATATATATATATATATATATATATATATTAGCATTTTATTTAATGAGATATTCTGAAATTCTATATATTCTATTCAACTGGGGAAAAAACACCTTCATGGTATTTTATATATAGGGTCCGCCATAACTAACGATATAATTTTATTTCAACATAATAAACATGGAAAAAATATGCAACAGCAATATAGAAACAAACAAAGAATACACTTAATTTTTAATTTAATTTTTTTTTTACATAAAACATGAAAGCTCAGTGTGTTCTTCATGGAGCTGAGTTTGCTAATCTTTCAGGAACTAGGCCATATACTTTGGCACACAATTCTAACGGCACTTGAGCAATTGTAGCTCTGATTATTTCCTTAAGTTCAATGATACTACGGGGCTTTGCTGAATAGACCTTGTCTTACGCCTTACAGGATAAAGTCAGGAGGGGTGAAATCTGGTGAATGAGGCGGCCACTCAAACGGTCCATGACAGCCAATTCATCGACTGGGCAGGTTATTATCCACTCAGTCTCATACAGACACGGCATGATGGACTAGTGCCCTGTCTTACTGAAAGTACAGACCCTA
Source organism: Sepiola atlantica (assembly GCA_963556195.1). Taxonomy (NCBI): domain Eukaryota; kingdom Metazoa; phylum Mollusca; class Cephalopoda; order Sepiida; family Sepiolidae; genus Sepiola; species Sepiola atlantica. The sequence goes on along the minus strand of OY744545.1, from coordinate 60,879,739 downwards.
TGCGCTATCCTGCTGCTGTAATCCGACCCCTCTACTGTAGAGGTCCCCGGATGCCGGAAAGCTTTCTATTCTAATAGTTTCTCCCCTCGAACTGCTAGACTTTGGAATTTACTCAGTGTTCCCTGCTTTTCCGACTTACTATAATAACATGCAGAAATTTAAATGTGATGTGAACAGATATCTCGCTGCTCAACTCCCTACTTAGACTATCTCCGTAGATATGGCCCCTAATTCACAGTAACCCCTTACTTACGTCTCAGTGGTAACGTGTCTTTTTGTGGGCAAATACAAGTAATAACATAACTGTCGATCTGGATTTGGGCTAAAAATTAAAATTACATCAGTCTAGAAGGATTTCTCCTTCACTGGCCGAAGACAGAAAAGATTAGGTGTAGTACTAGAACATATACTACACTTTGCTCTAAGCCAAAAGATCAAAAGTCCGCATTTAAAATTCAATTAGCGCATTTAGACGGTAAGAATGCTATTTGACAGATATGTGTCAGAACTGCTAGACTTTGGAATTCCCTCCCTGTTTCCTGTTTCCCTGACTGTACTAACATGCAGAAATTTAAATGTAATGCGAACTAACATCTTGCTGCTCAGCTTTCGACTAAAAATGTTCCTGTAGGCATGGTCCCTAATAGTAGCCCCTTACGTCTATGTGGCGATGTGTTTTGTTTGGGTGAACAAGAGTTAAAAAAAAAAGATACGTTTGAATCTTCTCGTTAACTACAATGTATGAAATTTTAGAATATTGCCATCCATACGTTTTTTGAGATTTGAAACACCCGTCATTTGACAAAGAGGTCTTCCTTGAAATATATTATGGAACACGGTCACACACATTACATCAGTGTTGAAGTTTTGCCTAATCAAGTAAGATTTGCTATATAGGAAAAAAAAAATTATTAAAAAAGTTTTTGAAAAAATATATAATTAAAATCACTTGTTTTTGTCTTACTTCTCAACGCCGACATATTTCCATTTCTTGCATCGTGATATCCTTCTAATACTCCCCTCTCTCTATCTATATATATATATATATATATATATATATATATGATGTATTTTTATGTAATTATTTTTATTGGTGATCGTAGCGTTGTTATTTTGCTTACTATTATTTCGATTGTCTCACTTTCCTAAGTGATTAAGATGCAGAAAATTGCATTATTAGTCGCCCTTAACTTCATAGGACGTATTTTTCGTTAATATATATACATCTATATATTAGATATATATATATTGTTTTTATTTTATTTATACAGACATGTACATAATCCACGACACTGGCATGTTGATGTTATCAATCAACAGCTGTTAGAAACTGAGATCTCATCAGGCGGAAAGAAAATCTGGTCCTTCCCTCAGATCATATTTGGAAAGAATGAGATCTCAGTTTCTAACAGCTGTTGATCGATAACATCGACATGCCAGTGTCGTGGATTATGTACATGTCTGTATCAATAAAAACATAATTATATATAAAAGCTCTATTTGATATTGAGCACTTTTTATAAGACCGGTTGAAATTCTTTGGATTTTTATCCTGTGGATGTTTACTTTATCTAGATTACTATATATATATATATATATATAGTAATTGTATTGTTGTTTCCTAGATGTTGATCCAGTGAAACTGCAGTGCTTATAAAATAGTGCTCAATAACGGGTAGAGCTGTATCATGGTATAAATTCCTTTACAAACATTATTGGCTACATATGTGCATACATGTTTCAGCTGCGATCTCTTTCGAAATTCAGCTTCCTTGGGCCATTTTACAAACGCCCGAGGAAGCTGGATTTCCAAATGAGATCGCAGCTGAAATATGTATGCACGTATGTAGCCAATAATGTTTGTATAAGTAAAGGAATTTATACTATATATATATATTATATCTAAATGTTTTTTCCACTTATCCGAACTACATTAATATCAAAACGCCTTATTTAATTCGATGATACAGCAAAATATTTTGAAATTCCCTATATATAGTGATCGGCAAACACAACTACGGCTATGCTTAATTTACATACAGTTTTTAATAAATTAATATCTTGTATCATTCATTTATACTTTTATTCTCCTATTTTCTTATATATATACTCAAAAGTTTTGTTAATATTAATTAAAGTGACATTAACTGGAAAATGGATAACATTCCAAATGAAAACTTCAGGTTAGATTATTTTTTTAAATTTAATTATTTTGAAATTCAAGTGACAACTTGCGGTCGAGTTCACTCACGGATACCTGTGTACGGGTACATTTACGCACACCAAAAACCTTGGATTACTTTGGTGTAAGTTCTTTTAAAAACTAAACTCTGCATTGGACGCAATAACTAACAAAAGTTTTACCACGGGTCGATGGCTGACAGAATGAAAACAATCTACCTCCGTGGATTAAATAACAGGTCAAGTTCAAAATTCTGTATACGAGTTTTGCATAACGATTCAAGAGTTCGAAATGATGCACCTAAAGAAGCTTCATCGGTCGAAACGTTGTGAAAATAACAACCAAGATGAGGATAGTAGTCCGAATAGTTCAGATAATACAAACTTAATTTTCTTATTTAATTTTCAACGAATTAGTTTTTTATTTAATAATACAAACCTAATTTTCTTATTTAATTTTCAACGAATTAGTTTTTTTTTAATAATACAAACTTAATTTTTATTTAATTTTCAACGAATTAGTTTTTTTTTAATAATACAAACCTAATTCTTATTTAATTTTCAACAAATTAGTTTTTTTTTTAATAATAAAAACCTAATTTTTATTTAATTTTCAACGAATTAGTTTTTTTTTTAATAATACAAACCTAATTCTTATTTAATTTTCAACAAATTTTTTTTTTTAATGTTCCTGCTTCTCACGGAGACTGTCAAAGTTTGAGTTTCAGCTAAAAAAGACGAAGGAAAAAGACTCCGAATAGTTTCACAATTTGAACTACATTGAATTGAATCTTGTTGCTTTTTGTGTGTAGGGAACCGGTACTCCAGAATATGGAGGTAAAGTTGGAGCTGATGATGTGGACGGTACTGATATGGCATATCGAGTCCTTGCTGACCATGCACGCACGCTGACCATTGCTTTGTCGGATGGAGGTCGACCTGACAACGCAGGACGAGGGTATGCTTACACTCATTTTAGAGAATTTCACATTCATTGAAGTTTTTTCTGCTTTTCTCTCTGAAATAATTTCCGATTTCAAAGTTTTACATTTTATCTTTTTTTTTGCGTGCCCTTTTTGTCTCCAATCAAAATTCTAAGTGGTGGACCTAAGTTTTGACATTTATACAAGCACAACTTACAAGGCAGCAGGTACTTTCATGAGATGTAGCCTGCTAATTGAGATTGTTTACCCAGGTATGGCTCTTGAAGCAACACACGAAAGATTTAGGGAATGTGTGAGGACCATGTGCACTTAATAATGCAGCGATAGAAAAGCTAAGAGGGGCACAATGCAAAATCGAACGCATTATGCTCGACATCAGTTTACGTGATAGAAAAAGAACAAACGGGAGTAAATGAAATCATTAATCATCATACGAACAGCAAAACATAGATGAGCAGGTCACCTTTCGAGATATACGGACAAAAGGTGGACATATAGAGCGACAGAATGGAAAAGACCGAGAGAGATGCCAAAAACCTGGTGGAGAGACGACCTCAATAGTCGACTAGGTCCTACTTGGCCACGTCTAGCCAGGGATAAAACAAGGTAGAAAGAAACCAGGGAGGCGTTCCTCCACCAAGAATGCTAAAATAAAAACTTAATGATGTTGATGTGAGGACCATGCATGACCACCTATCCTGATAACTCCAGGATACAGCTGGCGAGCAATCTAAGGTGCTACCATTACACACATTTTTAGACACTATAGATGAAAATGATATTTCAAACTGAAGTGGAACAGACTGATCATGGCCTTTTGGCTAGGAGCAAGGTATAGTATCTGTTCTGATACTACACACTTCATCTTTTCTATCCTGGGTCAGTGAAGGAGAAATCCTTCTAGACTGAAGCAATTTTAATTTTTTTCTTTTTTCTTTTTTTTGGAGAGGGAAGGGAGCTGGATTTTCCCCACATTAAAAACCAACCTTTTCTCGAACTCTGACCTTGTGGGGTGGCAAGTAAATAGGGACTGACCTTGATGTATAAAAATATCTTTTTTTGCCGCTTTTTCGTTTTAAAAGTTTGGGAATGGTTCCTATCACTTTCAACAACTTAATGTTTGTTCTAGTCAATGTCGGGTTTCCCTGCTAGTGTCTATATCATGTTGACCATATTAAAGTGAATCTTATTGTTTGTTTGTTTTTGTTCTTTTTTCGCTTTCGTTTTTCAATTTTTTCCTGCATTTTAAATTTACTTAAAATATAAAATTTCGGTGCCTCTGCATATCAACCCTGACATTGAAATATTTAAAGAATGTATAAACTTTGTTATGTACTTACATGTTAGCTGAAAATAAGATTGTGCAGAAAAAATTACGCAAATTCATCCAGTAGTTATTAAATTATAAGAAAAAGAAAAAAAATGAGTTTACGTACATTTTGACATTTTTGTAAACAATGGAGACCCCAAACCCCGATATCGTGAACATATGAGTTATCGTCCTTGACCACTGGAAAATCTAAGATACAAAATGGTGGAAATATCTACCGAGTGATAAAATCGTGTTTTATTTATAATTAAATAAATACTGGATGAATTTGCATAATTTTTGGTGTACAGTCTATTTTTCATCTACCACGTAAGTACATAACAAAGTTTATACATTTCTTTAGCTATTTTATTTTTAAGAGTGGTCTAAGTCTAACATGTCGGGGTTGATAAGCATAAGCACCAAAATTTCTGTCTTTACTTTAACATTTTTTAGTTGAGAATTGAAATTCTTTTATGGGAGCCAAGTGCCTCCCATTTGAGAACCATTATTTAAACCATTTTTTTTTTAATCAAAATAATTCTTGATTGAGATTTAAATTTAATTGTTTGTCTTCTACTTTCAGTTATGTTCTTCGCCGTGTCTTGCGGAGGGCCGTACGTTATGGTACTGAAAAACTTAATGCAAAACCTGGATTTTTTGCTTCTTTGGTTGATACAGTCGTCTCTCTGTTGGTGAGTTACACTCTCGAATTTTGTCGGTGGACCAACATTTATAGAAACTCTTGTGATACTATAGAATTCTTCCCCCACCCAACCAGGACCATCGGAAGAGATTAGCTAGAAAGTAAATGACATTAAAAAGACATTAAAGAAAGACATTAAAAGTGACTGACCCTTTGAATTACACAAAGCGACACCATGACAATTAGCCATTAACAACCTGAGGGTCAAGATAGAGAATTGTGAAAGTAAGCTGAGAGAAAAACGGTTGTCTGATTTCTGGGGAAAAGTAGATATATTTGGGAGATGCTGGCTGAGAGATGAAGTTTAGCTCGGATGTAGATACACCAGTGGAAGGACCCTAACGATACTCACGCACACCTGTGTCCAAGAAGTGGCTTGTATACAATGTCTATCTGTGTGTTATTTATAAAATCGGGGGACGTATGTTTTGACGCATTTCTGTTTGTCCGTCTGTCTGTCCGGATTTTTCTCCGCAACCATCCATTGAATTTCTCTGAAATTTTGCATGAAGTTGTAACTTTGGTCAGGTTAGAAAGTGACATTCTCCAATTTTTAAAAGAAAATCTGGTTAGCCCCCTAGGGGGTCAAAAGGCCCCGAAATGGCAAAAAAATGACATTTTTTGCTCCATAACTTTTCATCCATCCATTCAATTTCTCTGAAACTTGGCCAAAATGTGGAGGCAATTGTTCTGGATATAAAATGAGCATCCTTGACCTCAGAAAACTTCTGGTTCGCGCCCCCAGGGGGTCAAAGGGGGGTCAAAAATGTCCCAAATTGCCCAAATTTATTACATTTTACACTCGTCAGATCGAGTCACATACAGAGGGGGCCCACGCATGCGCGGCTTGTTATGTACGTAAACTGTGGACTATAGCTTCTTTCTATGGTGACCGACTACACTAGAAATCTAGACACAGTCCATAAGAAGAAGAAGAACCGTGGCACATGCATTTAAGGTAAGGCATTCAGTTAAAGGCACGGGCAGAGTTGCACATATTTACAATAGGGTAAAAATATGATAATTATTCTAGAAATTGTACAGGATAAAAAGAAATGAGTCTATCCACTGACAATTACATTCATTAGATGCACTGAGGTAGGTTTTTCAGTGATGTACTGTTGTCATTGAAAGGGTGAGGATTCTTCAACATCATACTTGCTCTTCCAGTAACCCAGACCTAAATAAAACTAAAACAGTCCCTGCCCACAACTGCATTACACTATGCATCTAAATGCCAACAAAAAGGCTACATCCCTGGTGCTACCAGATCAGGCTGTCTGAAGATACCGGCTTCTTGACTTAAAATGCGCCAAACCTTGATGTTATTGTTTTTTTTTTCCTTTCCCTTTGCAAAACTCAATCATGTTCTGCAAAGCTAAAAGCAAAAACAATATTTTTCCTCTACAAAACAACCAAACCAAACCAAACACCATGAATAAATATTTGAAGATATAAGAACTTGAAGCATAAAAACTTTTGCCAAAATGACCTTATTCGGCATTAAATAACCTGAAAAGGGTTGATATGCCGTAAAACAAAACAACCAAGTCAAACACAACACCAAGGTTTTGAAAAGCCAACGCACTAGGATAAGCGCACTCTGACCTGCAAAAAATGCCTGAGCAGCCCTGACAGCATTGCCCGGTAGGGGTGCCTCAGGCGATTAGCAGTGTGGATTTCCTAGGACTGAACAGAACCATATCTCAGCCCGACAACAAGCCGCGCGTGCGTGGTCCCTCTCTGTATGTGATTCGATGTGGCGAGTGTAAAATGCAATAAATTTGGGCAATTTGGGGCATTTTTGACCCCCTGGGGGCGCGAACCAGAATTTTTCTGAGGTCAAGGATGCTCATTTTATATCCAGAACAATTGCCTCTACATTTTGGCCAGGTTTCAGAAAAATTGAATGGATGGATCAAACGTTATGGGAGAAAAGGGTCATTTTTTTGCCATTTTGGGGACTTTTGACTCAGATTTTTTCCAAGGTCAGCGATACTTATTTTCTATTAGGAACAATTGCCTCCATATTTTGGCTAAGTTTCAGAGAAATTGAATGGATGGATGAAAAGTTATGGGGCAAAAAATGTCATTTTTTGCCATTTCGGGGCCTTTTGACCCCCTGGGGTCTAACCAGATTTTCTTTTCAAAAATCGGAGAATGTCACTTTCTAACCTGACCAAAGTTACAACTTCATGCAAAATTTCAGAGAAATTCAATGGATGGTTGCGGAGAAAAATCCGAACGGACGGACATGCCTCAAAACATAAGTCACCTGATTTTATAAATCGGGGGACCAATTAAAACTAACCCCTTCTTAGAGAGAAGGTAAAGTCACTGTCGAATTGATTGTCGATAATAAGGTTAGCTGTTTCCTTCTGTTATATCTGTTTGCATTCATGTAAGGTGCCCC
>OY744545.1:60854686-60867186 GCA_963556195.1 Sepiola atlantica | reverse complement strand
CTGTCAACCAAGCTCCAGTCCCTATCCAATCGCCGCAATGTAGTATCCTTGTGCTTGTTATACAAATACTTCAATGGATTATGTCCGATGAATTGGCTACTCTGGTGCCCCCTCGACGTAAATTCACTAGACCAACTCGACAATCAACTAAATCCCATTCATTCACTGTGGAGGTCCCCAGATGCCGGAGAGCCTTCTACTCAAATAGCTTCTTTCCTCGTGCTGCTGGCCTCTGGAACTCCCTCCCTGCCCCCTGTTTCCCCGACAGTACTGACATGCAGAAATTTAAAACTAATGTAAACAGACATCTCGCTGCGCAGATCCCAATTTAGATTGACCCCCCCCCCCCCCCCCCCAACCTTCTCCCCTTTTCTTTCTTCTCAGTAGCCCCTTACGTCTACAGTGGCAGCCTGCCTTGTTTGGGGTGAACTATGTTAAAAAAAATTTTTTAAATATTGTAGACCATTTTCAACAAATGCTTTACCTCTTCAATTGTCTTCACATTTATGGTGGGTTGCAGACATTTATAATTTTGGCACTTTTTGTAAATAATGCTTTTGAATTTTCCTTCTCCTAAACTTGTTGCCCGACTTGAAAGTCTAGTCTACCCTACTATTTTATCTATTATTACTACTAGCGTATGCCCTCTGTCAAAATTGCAGAAAAAATTATGCTTTGCCAGTGTTTGCATTAATCTATATATATATATATATATAAAACGCAATGTCTGTCTGTGTGTTCCCTATAGAAAGAAAGATTAGAGAATCAACATAAAATCTAAAAGGGTATTCTTATGTAAAATTTATTGGGAAGACAATGGAAGTGTTCCTGAATCTCTAAGTGCACTCTTAAGGGTGTTAGGAGGACATAACCCTTCTTTAAAACTTCAAATATATCCTATTTTTATGAAATTTATATAGAATGTATAAAATTCTCCAAGGAAGACGATGGAATGGTCCCAAATCTTTACGTGACCCCCTTAAAACTTCAATACGTATATCTGACTTTAATGAAATTTAAACCATATGTATAAGACAGTTTTCCAACATTTTAGCATCTTCCGACTATATTAGGGGCCGAAACGGGAGGAGAGGGCATTAACAACCAAGAAAGTAATACGATACTATGAGCCTAGTGAAAAAGTACATCGTAGTAGTGATCCTCGTTCAATCCCGAGCGACGTTGGGTCTTCCTGCTAGTATTCATATAAAATCATAGGATTATGTCAGTAATTTAATTTTTCATATATAATGTTTTTATTTATTTATTATTTCAATAGGATAATTAGGGGAAAAGTGAGTCATTTCTGATGACCTAAAGAAGAACAAACACTAACTTTTTTTTTTTAATTTTCTTCCTTTGATTATTGGGAAGTAATGGTGGGGGTAGCTAGGTTCTGTACTAAGCATACCTCCTTCAAGGCTAGCTGCTTCAACAATAATTAAAATTGTCCCCCAAAAAATTTCAGATGCAGACATTCAGACTAGCAAAAAAAATTTTAAAAACAATATAAAAATAAAACATGAAAAATTAAAAAAAAAAAACAATATAAAAATAAAAAAAAACAATATAAAAATAAAAAAAACAATATAAAAATAAAACATTAAAAAAAAATATATAAAAAAAATAAAACAAAAACAATATAAAAATAAAACATTAAAAAAACAATATAAAAATAAAACATAAAAAAAACAATATAAAAATAAAACAAAAAAAATTATTGTAAATTAGAAAGTTTTGTAAATAGTTATACAATTTCTTCAAATGATATATGTAATAATTATTGTAAATAAGAAAGTTTTGTAAATAGTTATATAATTTCTTCAAATGATATATGTAATAATAAATGTATCCCATATGAAATGAATAAAGCTGATTTCAAATAAGAGAATTTGGATATTCTTTCTCTCTTTCATATATATTTTTTCCTTTTCTCCACTTTCCTCTCCCCTTTCCTCTCCCCTTCCCTCTCTTCTTTCCTTTCTTTTCTCTATCGTCAACGAGTATATTTTATTTTATTTCATCTTATTTTATATTATATTTTCAACGGTCTCGAATCTAACCACGTGACTTCCCAAATTAAAAATTTTCTTTTTCTCACCCATTTCATTCTTCCCGAATATGATCTCGGTGAGAATCGGATTTTAATTCTACCTGATGAGATCTCAGTTTCTAACAGCTGTTGATCGATAACATCGACATGCCAGTGTTGCAGATTTTGTACATGTCTGTATAAATAAAAATAATCATATATATATATATATATATATATATTTTTATTTTATTTATAAATACAGATTTTAATCAGACATATGGACCGGCGGTTTCTGACAGGAAAAAGGTTGGATCCCCAAATCCCGTCTTCGTCAGCACAGCCTGAAATGGTAAATAATGAAATTTCTTGACGAAGACGGGATTTGGGGATCCAACCTTTTTCCTGTCAGAAACCACCGGTCCATATGTCTGATTAAAATCTGTATTTATAAATAAAAAATATTACGCTCTTAATTTAATTTAATTGAGCACTCTGCTGGTATTTCCCATTTATTCTTTTTTGAGTATACCTTTATACTTATATATATATATATATATATATATAAAAGGCATTTTGCCATTTTCTATTATTATTTTTGTTTTTCTATAATCAGATACACACCACACACACACACTAAGAAATCCTAAACTCTAGTTTTGTCCTTTAGTAGGACACATCCAGGATTTTGAATCGGTCACCTGCATGTGACGCGGCAGCTATATTACTGAACCACCACATTACATGCAAGAAAGCTGAACAACTACTACAGAAAAGCATGGTGGTTCAATTGGCAGGGATTTCAAATGCTGGGTTGGGATTATCTTACTGAAGATCATAAAGGAGAGTGAAACTCAAGTCTAGGATTTCCTATTGATGGCTGGCTTGATGTGTGTGGGCTGCGATGTGTTTGAAAAAAAATTATATATAACATTCAAGTGTATATATATATATATATATATATATATATATATATATATGTATGTATATATATATTTGTGTTATAATGGGATAATTCCAGGAGGAAATCTGGGTATGAGAGCTCAATGTAGTAAACAGAGCAAGAATATCATTAAATATAATAACACGAAATCACATAATTGTCGATGCAATAATTTATTTCAACCGTGCGGTTTTTTCAAGCATCACTCAGACAATTACATTTTTGAGACTCTTTTTTGAGTCTCAAAAATGTAATTGTCTGAGTGATGCTTGAAAAAAACGCACGATTGAAATAAATTATTGCATCGACAATTATGTGATTTTGTGTTATTATATTTTATGTTATATATATATATATATTTAATATATATTTAAATTTTTATCTCCAGTTGGCTTCACAGGGCGGTGGTGGTACTGCTACCCAAATGGTCAGTCTTGATGTCCATGCATTAAACGACCTTCAATCTAAAGGCATTCCTCCAACTGATGATTCGCCAAAATACAAATACACACCTGATGAAAATGGAAATTATGGTAAGTAACGGTTTCTCAACCTCAATATACCTCTGCTTCTCTCTCTCTCTCTCTCTCTCTCTCTCTCTCTCTCTCTCTATATCTATATATATATATATATGTATGTATTTTTATGTAATTATTTTTATTGGTGATTGCAGCATTCGTTGTTGTTTTTGCTTACTATTATTTCGATTGTCTCACTTCCTAAGTGATTAAGATGCAGAAAATTGCATTATTAGTCGCCATTAACTTCATAGGACGTATTTTTTGTTAATATATATATTTTTATTTATTTTATACGTCAAAATCCTATGTTGTTAACTGTTGCGCCAAAGGCAAATACTTGAAAATATCACGAAAATTAGGTGACTTGAACGCTTTTCCAAATCTAGGTGCAGCACGCATGCGCAGTGCTTTTGATGTAAGCGTGACACACGATCACACGCGCTATCGTATTAATATATAAATATTTTGATAGGTGTGATTAATGAAAACAGCTTAATGAATTTAGATGACTTCGTTTTCAAGAAAATCATTCAGTTATCGGTTTTTGGCCGCCATATTGGATATGTATATAAACACTGTCTGTACTGATAAACTAAAATTGCCCAAATCGCTTTTGTTCTAAATTTCCAGTTTTTGAATCTAATTCTGGGAAGGTGATTGCTTTGCGTTTGGATAAAGAATTTGTCGAAGAGGTTCCCGCGGGTGTCGAGTGTGGTATCTTGTTGGACAGCACGTCTTTCTATGCGGAGCAAGGAGGACAAATTTATGACGAAGGTTTCATGACAAGAGAAGACGAGGAGGTAAGAAATCAGATGACTGTATGCTTATGTTTACGATTTTTACAGAAGATGACTTAAGTTAGTCGAAAGCTTGAGCAATAAAAGTCTCAGTGTAGCTGACACAAATGTGTGTCCGATGAATAAACACGGCTCTAAATAACAAGGAACTTTATCCATACAAGAAGGAACATCTTATCTCGGGTGTTTTGCTGAAAATAGAAATGGTCGATGTGTATATAAGCAAGGTTGTAAAGTTAGTGTTTTCTTAAATCTGTGTGTGTGTGATATATACTATGAAATGACCTCCACCCCCACAACTAGGACCACCGGGAGAGATTAGCTAAGAATCTAAGAATGAAAAAAAGATGGGTCCCTTGAACTACAAATTTGATTTTGTTATAAATGAATTGCGGACCCTGTTGTCGATGTTGTGTTCTGGTTATACGCTGAAAGCAAGAAGTGATACGAAGCAATGAGGAACAGAGGTCAAAGCAAGGACAACAATCAACAACGTGTTACTTGTAGTTCGCCCGGTCGATCAAGAGTGATGACGTGTCCAGGGTCGTTTATATATACAATCAGAAAGAACAAAGGGGGATAATTACACATTACTATTGTTATGGTGCAAGGGAGATAACTGTTGTCATTTCCAAATGTACGATTGGATATTACAGTCGATACAAAAGTGTATCCAATGAATAAGTAAACAAGGAACTTTATTCATATGAGAAGGAACACCTTATCTGAAAATAGAAAAGGTCACTGTATGTATACACAAGGTTGTAAGGTGAGTGTTTTCTTAAATCTGGCAGCCTGTTTGTATATGTGATACTATGAAATAACCTCCACCCCCACAACTAGGACCACCGGCAGAGATTAGCTAAGAATCTAAGAATAAAAAAAGATGGGTCCCTTGAACTCCACAGACAAGCGACGCCATTATACTTAGCCATTGACTTTCTGGATAATCAAATATCAATGTCAGAAAAGCTAAGGAAAAAAAGAAAATGGGCATATCTTATGAAAGTAAATATATTAGATTAGGTTACTGGGGTGTATGTAGGGTGAGTTTGACGTGGGTTAGAGTTAGGGTTAGACTAAATTTTATCACAAGTTTTCGTCAAAGAAATAATTCTTTCTAGTACCATCTTTTTTGTAATTATCAAAAATATCTCTGAGCTGGTTGTTTATTGTTTGTTTAGGAAAATTTGATGTTTTTCTTGTAAATGCATTGGAGACCCTGTAGTCTATACAAATGTGTTTAATGAATAAACAAACACAGCTCTGAATAACAAGGAACATTATTCATATAAGAAGTAACGGTGCAATTTTAGTATAAGCTCCATGCAGATAATTATTTTCATGTAAAAGCATTATTTTGTACTTACTCGGTCATAGTTTCTCTCTCACGGCACGAAAAAGAATTTAAAAATATCAAGCAGAACTTTAATTAGAACGATTTTTCCATTTCCATAAGGGCGATATGAAACGTCTTCTCGCTGACATTTTGGGAGTGGCCGGTTGATGGAATAGCTAACTAAGGGCAGATAAGTGTCACTGACACCCAAAATGTCGGCTCACACCCAAAATGTCAGCGAATACAGGTTGTACATCGAAATGGAAAAATCGTTCTAATTAAAGTTCTGCTTGATATTTTTAAATTCTTTTTCGTGCCGTGAGAGAGAAACTATGACTGAGTAAGTACAAAATAATGCTTTTACATGAAAATAATTATCTGCATGGAGCTTATACTAAAATTGCACCGAAGTAACATCTTATCTGAGGTGTTTTGCTGAAAATAGAAAAGACCACCGTATGTATACACAAGGTTGTAAAGCGAGTGTTTTCTTAAATCTGGCAGCCTGTATGTATATGTGATACTATGAAATGGTTTCCACCCCCACAACTAGGACCACCGGGAGAGAGTAGCTAAGAATCTAAGAATAAAAAAAGACTGGTCCCTTGAACTCTACAGACAAGCGACGCCATTACACTTAGCCATTGACTTTCTGGCTGATCAAATAGCAATGTCAGAAAATCTGAGGGGGAAAAAACGAATATATCTAATTTTGTGCGAAAGTGAATATATTAAATAAGATTAAGATGGGGGAGTTTAACATAGGGTGAGTTCTGGTTTAAGTTTTGTCACAAGTTTTCGTCAAAGAAATAATTCTTTCTAATAACATCATTTTTGTAACTATAAAAAATATCTCTGAGGTAAAATTATTACTCTTGGTGGTTTGTTTCTTTCTTCTTCATCCGATTTATTTTTGAACAGGTCTTTGATTAGGCCTCTATAAGAGAGTGGAGCCTGCCTGTCAGTCTTGATCGAAGTCTTCCACTCCAGGCTCAACGGTCGTGAGGATCTAATCCCTAGGGCTGCACGGTCATGTTAAAAAAATAGCTAAAGAAATGTATAAACTTTATGTACTTACGTGGCAGCTGAAAAGAAGACTGTACACCAAAAACTACGCAAATTCATCCAGTATTTATTAAATTAAAAATAACAATGATTTTATCTGTCGCCATTTTTCTTATATTTTAACTTTTTCCGAAAGTTATTTCCCTTGCCTACTTAGTAAGCTGAAATGTCTACTGATACATAAGATCGTTTTTTTTTCTTATAATTTAATAAATACTGGATGAATTGCGTAATTTTTTCTGTACAACCTATTTTCAGCTAACACGTATATACATTTTTAAAAAAATTTTTTAATGTCATTGTGAAACTACAGAAGCACTGTTTTTGTTTAGGTAAATTTAAAAAAATAAAAATAAAATGGATAAATATTTTTTTAACCGACTTTTGAAAGACAAAATTAAATGTTGCATTAATTATTTTTCAGTGAAACCCACAAAATGAAACAATTTCAAATCTTTTCTTATAAATGGCCATATTTCTTTTTCTCACTCTAACAGGAAGATGGCTTTTTGGTGAAAAATGTCCAGGTCTACGGAGGCTATATCCTACACATTGGTGTTACTGAGAGTGCCATTAAGGTTGGCGATGTTTTGAAACAGTCAATCTTTGAGGTGAGTAAGAAAGAAAAAAGTTAAACATCAAATACGTTCGCCTTTTTTTTTTTTGTCTTTATAACATCTTTTTATTGTCTAAAGCCTTAAAAAGTAGACAAATTTGCTCAACGTCTCCTAACGCCCTTTCCTGGGCAACTATCAAAGCGGACCTCAGCAAAATCTCCGATCTGCAGGTTGCCGTTTTTTGTTGATGATGTAGGGACTAGCTTGCCATCTCAGCGGAGCTCGCCCAGGACCACCGTGTTTGAGTTGCTATGGTCAGAGATCCTGTGCGTGCGAAGGAGCAAGCTGGCTTGACCCGTCTAAGGTGAATGCCACACCAACGCAAGAAGAACACCATTTTCATGCGGGGGTTGTACAAAAACCTGAACGGTTGCTTCCCTTTATTGACCTTGGCGACACGCATCCTGAAACTGAGAACCACTGGATTTATACACACTGGTGCTTACTTGTAATTGCAATAAAACTGACTAAAGTCTATTTAGAAAAAAAAAAAAAATCAAAGAAACTGTGCTTTGAAATGTAGCAGACGTGTGGATTTGTTTTCTTTTTTTAAATCCACGTTTTTTTTTTTGTGGAGAATTTTATGCATATGATATAAATTTCATCAAAATAGGATATATTTGAAGTTTTAAGGGGCCTATGCCCTCATAGACCCTTAGGGGTGCACTTAGAGATTCGGGGACACTTCCATTGTCTTCCTCTGTGAATTTGGCATAAAAATGCACTTTTACATTTTATGTAGATAACCTTTCTTTCTATAAGGAACACACACACACACAGTGTGTGTATGTATGTGTGTGTATATATATATATATATATCCGTCTTGTCACACAAAAGTTACTGAGTAAAAATAAAACTGCCGGATTTCAAGTATTTAAAGGAATTAAGAAAGCAAATAGCAAGTTAGACAACCCACTTCCTTCAATATATTTACATAATATGATTTTTTTCTTTTTGCTTACTATACTGATTTATGTTTTTTTTTTTTCTTTATTTTCTTTTTTAAAACTTTGCCGTTTTAGACGTTTTTTTATTAAAAATTTTTTTTTTAACTTCTCTTATTCAGACATTATCTTTTAAGAATATAGTATTAGTGAGAACATATATATATATATATATATATATATATATATATATATAAAATAAAGTAACACAGGATCACATAATCACCGGTGCAATAATTTATTTCGACCCTATGGTCTTTTCAACCATCCTCGCTTGGATGCTTGAAAAGACCATAGGGTCGAAATAAATTATTGCACCGGTGATTCCGTGTTACTTTATTTTATTTTATTCTTGCTTTGTTTATTACATTGAACTCTAATACCCGGATTTCCTTCTGGAATTTATTTCACTCTAACACTATATATTTGTATATATATATATATTTATTTTTCCATTTTCACGGAGGATGTACACTAGTTCTTTATGATAATATCCTTGTACCTATGTTAGTATGACTTTCCACTTATTGCTTCATATTTAATCGATGCCTTTAACCAATGTTCGGTAAATGTAGTAATTTTTTTTGTTTGTTTTTAGTCAAGACGGGAAGCCATTATGAAGAACCACACTGGTACACACATGCTGAATTATGGTCTTCGGAAAGTTCTTCAAGAGGCAGACCAAAGAGGATCTCTTGTGACACCAGAAAAACTTCGGTTTGACTTCACTGCGAAGGTAAATTATTATATACAGGTGTATAATCATGCTGACACACCTGTTCTCGTTAGACCAACTTTAGTGATCTTAGCGAGGAGTGAGGTACTTTCTTGAAGCGGTAGAATTATCAAGCCATATTTCCAGGAACTTTAGCAAGATATTTGATGTAAGTCATGCTCTTGAGGAGAAATCGACTCTGAAACCTTTTGGTCTTTCTCTCTCATCAAATCTTTCTTGGAGTTCATACATTAGATCCTTTGCTCTTTCTGCTTCTCGTAAAGTCGGTTCTCTCTATCAATCCAAACACTTTCTCACACCTGAGGCTGTTCTCTATCTCTACAAATTCACAATCAGACCATGTAAAAAGTACTGCTATCATATTTGGGCTGGTGAATCTTTGTCCCATTTGAGGGTTGTTGATAAGGTGCAGAAACGGATCTGTAATTTAATTGCTCCTACTCTTTCTTCCTTTTCTGACATGATGTTGCTAGTCTCAGTCTTTTCTATAAATACTATTATGACATGTGTTCTTCAGAATTATGTGATCTATTCCCCCGCTTCTTTTGTTCCCGCTCGTTTGACTCGTTGGTTTAGTGGTCTCCATCAATTTGCTGTTTTAATAACTCATTGTAATACAGCTTCCTATTCCAGTAGCTTCTTTCCAAGAACCACAAGCTTGTGGAACTCTGTTCCTGCTGACTGTTTTCCTCCTACCTATAACCTTGGTCTTTTCAATAGGCATCTCATGTCTTTGCGATAATCATATTTGTTTTTGTTAGCTCCTTAGATCAAGTGGCTTCATGCCTTGTCTGGAGCGATTTCCATAAAAAAAAGCGTTGTTGAGCCTGCTTGGTACCAAATGGGTGATCATTTGGGAATACCAGATGCTGTATGTAGGCAGACGGAAACACCCCCTAACAAAAAACTGCAAAAAGCCAAAGTCGTCATCTTCCTTGACCAGTATATACTGCTTGTGAATTTGTCACAACACACCTGTTTGACCTTCCCTTGAACTCCGAACCTGAGTTCAGGCTTGTTTATTCTTTTAGTTTGCGAGCAAACTTGTTTTTCAGATTTTTGTTTTAAGTTAACTGACACTGGTCTACCTAGATACTGAATCCATACTAGCTGATCTAATCGTTCTTCACATACATCCATTATGTAACATTAGGTGTTTATCCGTTATTTATTTTTCATCGAGTAAGTATTGAGAGTGAACTGTTTCATAAAATATAATTTTCTTTGTGAGTTCTTTGCTTTTTAGCGAAATTTCGCTTTTTTTTTCTTTTCTTTTTAATCCAGAAAAAAACGAATTTCTGCTTAAATCACGAGAACCTCCCATAGATTTGAGTTCTGTTTTTTGGTCAAAATCTACTTTTTTTTTTTCTTTTCCTTTTTTCTTTTTTTCTTTTTTTTTTTCAATAAGAAAAAGCTGATTTCTGCCAAATGCTAGAACTCCTTATTTTTTTTGTCACTATTTGGTCAGATTTTTTTTTACTTTCTTTCTTCCTCTCTCTTACTTTATCTTTCTTTCTCTCTTCCTGTTTTTTTTCTCTCTTCGTCTTGTTTTACCTTTCTTTTCCCTCTTATGACAGTTCTCTCTGAAAACTGAAGATGTTAATTTTGTCATAAAGACTTGAAGCAATTCATGATTCGTGTAGGGGTGTTAAATGATTTTGTTTTCATCAAA
Organism: Sepiola atlantica; assembly: GCA_963556195.1. Lineage (NCBI taxonomy): Eukaryota > Metazoa > Mollusca > Cephalopoda > Sepiida > Sepiolidae > Sepiola > Sepiola atlantica. Next base: position 60,856,519 of record OY744545.1, on the reverse strand, counting down.
GAATGACTTCCAGTCTCCTTCCCCCACATGCGCACTCTGTGTCTTTCTTTTAATTTTGATTTAGTTGAAACTGATTGGAATTGTTTAGGACAAAAGTGTTTCGGTTTTTTTTTGTGCTCCCGTCTCCACACACGTAGAAGGGAAATTCATTTTGATTTAAGATTTTTTTATTTTTTATTTTTTTGCCATTGGTTACTCGCATCTCTGTTTAACAAAATTTCTTTCTTTTTTTTTTATTTCTTTATTTCTTTTTTTATTTCTTTATTTCTTTTTTTATTTCTTTTTTTTAGGGAGCCTTAACTGTTGAACAAGTCCGTAAGACGGAGGAACACGTGAATGAGATGGCATCTCGAAATGCTACCGTTTATGCAAAGGAGGCGGAATTGTCTGTTGCAAAATCGATTCAGGGTTTACGCGCCATGTTTGATGAGGTAAGAAAGAAAGATCAAAGCTTCACTTTATTTATGGTTGTGAGACCGGCTTAGATCTGCTGACCTCAGAGGAAGATTTAATCTAGATTGTATAGGGAGGAGTATTATGTGTGCAGAACAGAAGACTTGATTGGTTTGGTAACATTGGAAGAATAGATGAGTGTTTGGGGTTACTAGACGTAGAAAAGTTGAGGTAGCAGGGGTAGGGGAAGAAAAACATGCGAGAAAGTTATTGGGATGGATTTGAGAGAAAGAGTAATAAAGACTAGGCTAGAGATAGGTAAGCTGGTACTGTTTTGGAAAAGACAACCAATAATTAACTGGCATGACGTAGGCGTCACATATGTACAACGAATGCTACAAAATCAAACCTAAAAATACGAATGTGAACGGAGAAAGACGAAGCAAGTTACGCCGTTCCGATTGTTATCAAAACCCCCACCCTCTCCATGTTAAGAATGGTTTCTAAAACTCCACCTGTAACTCTTTGTGTTATCCGAAACAGTACCTTTTTTTAGAACAAGGTACTGTTTCGGATAGCGTAAACATAGATTTACAGACAGAGTTTTAGAAGTCATTCTTAACATGGAGAAGGGGCTCGGTAACATTCGGATCGACATAACATGCTGAACTCGTGAATCTGGACGGAATTTCGAACGGAACCCTTTATTTAATCCACGAGGGTAGCATGCTCTCGTTTCTGTCAACCACGACTCAGGGAAGTCTTCAGTAATTCGAAAAAATACACCTGAAGAAGGCCGGAGGTTACAGCGTCTGAAACGTTGTGATGACGCTTCAGATGAGAACAGTAGTCCGAATAACCAAAATTATACAAATTATCAATCCTCATCTCAAAAATTGAGAAAAATGTTTGTTTTTATTGTTATGTATATACTCTTTCAAAGACGATTGCTATTGTCACGTCCCCACCGTCCCACTTTTGTATAATTGAGAGTGTACAGTACTGTAATCTTGGCTGGCTGTTATATTCCGAACTTTAGTGTATATACCCTGTGCTAATGAAGAGATTTTTGTATCGATAAAAGTCCATTTCGTCTCTGAAACGATCGTACACTAAACGGTTGTTGATGTTGAATTCTTGGAACGGATATAAATGAATATGTCATAAATTCATTTATCTCTGAACTATATTATATATATATATATATATATATATATATATATATATATATATAATAATGGTAATAATCCAGGTGAAAAATATCCACAGGGTGGTAATCCAGAGAATTTTAACCGGGTTTATAAAAAGTGCTCAATATCAAAATAGAGCTTTATATATGATAATTTTATTTACACAGACATGTACAAAATCTGCGACACTGGCATGTCGATGTTATCGATCAACAGTTACTATAAACTGAGATCTCATCAGGCAAAGTTA
>OY744545.1:60714686-60852186 GCA_963556195.1 Sepiola atlantica | reverse complement strand
ATTTGCATAGGGGTGTGGTTAAGTGCCATTTGAGTTATCCCCCCTTTGCAGATTGGCTGTTTGGAGTCTCTAACCGCTAGATGTCTCTGGTGGGGAGTCAATTTGCATAGGGGTGGATTTAACAGTATAAAAACTGTACTCTTGATTGAAGAGTTTGTCGATGCTCAGTGAGCAAAGTGAAGTGGAGAGAGAAAGAGGTGCAGTTGGCAGTTGGTGGAGAATTCATAGATTTTTATTCTTCAAGTATTTTCCTTTTACGGATAGACCAGATGCTGTTACAGAGGAATCAGAATTCTTCAATGTGTTCGACAAGTTTGTGTTCTTTTCTCTGTATTGTTCAACTTTATTATCGACTGGATCCTAGATCGAAGTATGGACTTTGTAGGCGTGCAAGTTGGACGTGAATGTTCCATTACGGCCATTAATGTTGCCATCTTTGGAGAAACATACACAGATATCCAGCGGGCAGTTAATGTCGACACTGCCGCTAAACACATGGGCATGCTGATCAACGCCACTAAAACTAAGATTTTATAAAATCATCATGTTTAGCGGCAGTGTCGACCCAACTTCTATCATTCTCGACAGCACCATTGTCAGAGAAGTCGAACACTTCAAATAGCTCCACTCGACATTTACAGCCACAGGGCAAGGAAAGGATGAGATTGCAATGCAATACTCATTGCAATTTCATATTTGCGCAGCCTTCTGCCGTATCGGTCGTATTTGCACAGTCTTCTGCCATCTACAGAGTAGATTGTGGTCTTGATAAGAGATAAAGCCGACAACAAAATCAAGTATATACCAGGCACTGATACGCATAATACTGCTGTGTGGCTGCAAGATCTGACCCCTGCGCAAGGAAGATAATCTTAACCCTAACCCCAACCCTAACCCCAGACCTTACCCTAACCTTAACTCTAACCCCATACCTTACCCCAGACCTTACCCCTAAACCTTACCCCAGACCTTACCCCATAACTCCAGACCTTACCCCATAACTCCAGACCTTACCCCATAACTCCAGACATTACCCCATAACTCCAGACCTTACCCCATAACTCCAGACCTTACCCCATAACTCCAGACCTTACCCCATAACTCCAGACCTTACCCCATAACTCCAGACCTTACCCCATAACCCCAGACCTTACCCCATAACCCCAGACCTTACCCCTAACCCTCAAAAACTCTCAAACCTTTTAAAAAAAATCAAGATGTTAGGTTCCAAAAACGTTCAGTTAAATCAAAAACTGAAAATCGAGTGTACACAACGAAAATTATGGGTATATATTTTTTTAATTTTATGGACTCATGTAAGGGTCTTAAAATTTACAAATTTCGAAAATCTGCCATTTTGTAATTTTACTATTTAAAATCAGAGATATATAAAAATTGATGTGGAGGATTTCATGGTCCCTTGGAGGCCACTTTATAGGAAAAGGGTGAATGTTTTTTTGAATTTTTTTTTTTTTTAATTTTTTTTTTTTAATTTATTTTTTTTTAATTTATGCACTTACGAGGCATTCTCATCTATTCTCTCAATGTGACCAAACAAACAACGTCTCCTGTTCTGCGCGCATACCCCTATACTGATTTAATCTTCCTCTGAGGTCATCTGATCTAAGCCTCTTTAAAACTTACATCACACATCTATCGTATCATTCTCATATCTTTTCTCTCCATGCAATTCATGTCCTCAACTCTCACTTCCATACATCGTCACATTGTTTATACATACTTGATAGACTCTTCCCTTATTCAAAAGTGGTAACGCTCTGCTGGTTAGTAATGACAGCAGTTCCCTAAACTTACTCCATACACTTCTAACTCTTGCAATCACACTAGCACCTGCTCCTCCCTGTGCTCCAATCGTATCACCAAGGTAACAAAACTTCTAGACAACCTGAATAATCTTGCCATCCAGATATACTTTCTCCACATCTGAGTTCTCATCCATCTCCATTGTCTTACACTTCTTGCAAACAAACTTGTTTTAATCGTTAGAATTACATGTAATTTCACCGCACTTCTCGTGATTGAATGTATAAAGACTTTAAGAGAAAAAAAAATGTAACCGATTGGTTTTATTTTATTTTTTATAATTTGATGATTCAATTTGTTTTACTTTTATTTTTAAAAAATTTGATAATTCAATTTGTTTTACTTTTATTTTTTAAAATTTGATTATTCAATTTGTTTTACTTTTATTTTAAAAAATTTGATAATTCAATTTGTTTTACTTTTTTCTTGTCAGTCACCTGAAAACTTCCCAACACATTGGTGAAATGGTGATTGTGACCGAAGAAGCAATTGCCAAGGGAATCCGGAGAATAATTGCCGTTACTGGCCACGAAGCTGTTAAGGTAAAAAAAAAAAGAGTAAAATATTTAATTAAAAAAAATTATTGAAAAATTGGTTCCATTTGACGTATCGTAGAAGACAGACATCAAATGAATATCAAATAATGTATACGTTTTTATGAAATGAAATGGATGTTGAATTGATGACTGCTTAGGAAATGGATGTTGAATTGATGACTGCTTTGGAAATGGATGTAAAATTGATGACTGTTAAGGAAATGGATGTTGAATTGATGACTGTTAAGGAAATGGATGTTGAATTGATGACTGCTTAGGAAATGGATGTTGAATTGATGACTGCTTAAGAAATGGATGTTGAATTGATGACTGCTTAGGAAATGGATGTTGAATTGATGACTGCTTAGGAAATGGATGTAAAATTGATGACTGCTTAAGAAATGGATGTAAAATTGATGACTGCTTAAGAAATGGATGTAAAATTGATGACTGCTTAAGAAATGGATGTAAAATTGATGACTGCTTAAGAAATGGATGTAAAATTGATGACTGCTTAGGAAATGGATGTTAAATTGATGACTGCTTAGGAAATGGATGTTGAATTGATGACTGCTTAAGAAATGGATGTTAAATTGATGACTGCTTAGGAAATGGATGTAAAATTGATGACTGCTTAAGAAATGGATGTAAAATTGATGACTGCTTAAGAAATGGTGTAAAATTGATGACTGCTTAAGAAATGGTGTAAAATTGATGACTGCTTAAGAAATGGTGTAAAATTGATGACTGCTTAGGCAATTAATAATTGCTTAACATAACACAGCTCAGTTCATCATGCCAACTATTTATTTCCAGACGTTCTTTGGTCTGTACCAACCCACAATCTTTCTCGAAAGCCATTCATTTTTTTCTACGATAAAGACAGCACACAAATCTGTTATTGACGATGACGAGTACCATTGTCGAAAGCAGTCAAGAACTTTCCCTACATTTAACCTCCATTACAACTTTCAATATGGAGCTACTGCTACCCCCTTCTCCAAAAGGGTTTGAATCAAACTTAATGGCCTGTTGCACTTGACATTATATCTACACTTTACTCCAAAAGCATAGTACTACAAGTAATATTTAACAGCAAATCTTTTTTGTCTTTTTCTTCAAATTGATTAGTTTCTTATTTTCTGTTAGCAATTTATCGATAAACACATTTTTAAATGTATAAAAGAACAAAGACCTTCCCCCTAAAAAAAAAAACTGCTTTCGTAGCTCACTATCCAGAGTTGAGAGATTTAGGAAGATAGCATACGCTTACTTGTGCGAAACCAAATCCATCATCGAGCATCTTCAGGAGGAACATCTTCTGCAGTTTCGGCCTCTATTCCTCAACATCCATCTAAAGTGGCAGGGTCCCTCCAACAAGAGGTGTTCATATGATGCTGACGTCTCGTGCTGGTTTTGGAACCAACTAGTCCTCTTTTTAGCCAAATCCAATGACTGGTGCTATCAGATCAGGCTGTCTGAAAGTACTGGTTTCCTGACAAAAAATACACCAAACATTGATGTTATATTTTATTTCCTTTGCCAAACTCAATCATGTTCTGCAAAGTCAAAAACAAAAAACAACCAAACAAAACACCATGAACATGTAAAAAAAAACTTGAAGCATAAAAACTTTTACCAAAATGACCGGATTTGGCATTAAATAACGCGAAAAGTGTTGATATGCCGTAAAACAAAAACAACTAAACACCATAGATAAATATTAGATATAAAAAACTTTTACCAATCCATTGAATAAAAATATAGGATTTGTACAAGTAGTTAAGCAACCTTTTTATTTCTCCTATAGCACTGAATTACACACACACATATATATATATATATATATATATATATATATATATATATATATATATATATAATGTTATTTATTTATTCATATATGGTGCTACAGCATGATACTGTCAGTTTCAAATCAGCGATTTTCAAAAATGACTGGATTCGGCATTAAATAAGCCGAAAAAGGGTTGATATGCCACAAAACAAAACAACCAAACCAAATTCTTTTGCACTCTCTCCTGTAGATTTTTAACCAGGGCTCTAATCTCATTGTTCGTACAACAAAATATAGAAGTAGTAGACATAGTAGTTGGATAATGTTGGGTGTTCTTCGATCCCCAGTGTCAACAATTGGTCAGTGTTGTGTTGTGTTGTTGACACAAAACAGCTGTTTGTCTCTCTGAAATAGTTGACGTGGGAATCACATCTTTTCTTCTTCCTTCTCTTTGCAGCTCCAATAATAGAGGCAAAAAATAACTTGACTTTTTTTTTTCCAGCAATTTACAGTAACGTATGTCTAGATGATCTGCGATTTTCAGATTATTCCCCCCCTCCCCCCATACGGGTGATGGATCTAAAAAAAAAAAAAAAAAAAAAAGAGGTTCGGTCACTTTAAAGTCATACATCCAAAAGACAGAATCAATCTCACTTCTCTGCCACATACTCCTCCCATAACGTTATATCCTGCAACATAGTCATAACTCTAAGTCTTAACTTTTTAATGGAATTTTCCACTGCTCTAATCTTGTGCTTACTCTAGCCTTATGTTGAAAAATACCGTTTTTAAGATTATTTTTACACACCCGTCGCTAATCTTGCTACGTTTGTCTTTCTTCAAAAGATTGTTTATACTTTTAGAATCTGACCAAATTAACGTTACTTTGTCCATATTGTCTACTTTCATGTGCTCCTGCAGGCGCGACACAAAGCCACCATGTTGGAAGGAGAAGTAACCGCCCTCAGTGCTAAGGCTAACGAACCAGAATGTAATGACCGCCAAGTGTCCAAAGAAGTCATTCGACTTGATGAGGTCAGTATATCATATCCATCTCGTATTTTTTATTCATTTAATGAAAAAAAATTGTTTATTTCAAGATTATTTGAAATGTTGTTAATATTAAAGGCAAGCTGGAGTCTTTATTGTTAACCCAAATATATATATAGTGTGTGTATATATAAAGGTAATTTATAGAAGGCAATACAATGCAGAGAATTGCCTTCTATAAATTACCTTTATATATATATATATATATATATATATATGGTAAAATGAAAAAGGAAAACCAAAAACTGGATGTTTTTTTATGTGTACATCAACGTTTCGTCTTTATTTATAAGACTTCATCAGGATGATGATATAGGGAAAAGATATCATGCAAGCACGGATACATGTAGGGTAGACATGTTGGGAAGAAAAATAAAATAAAATGAAAAATAATGGCAGCGTCTAGCTGGACGTCCGTACTTGTTAGAGAATGAAAAATGAGTGGGAGAAAAAAGGGGAAGGGTGGAGGGAGCAAGGACTACTGTGGCTGGCGATGAGAGAAAGAGGTGGGGGATGAGCAGGGGTAAAATGGATGGCAGAGAGAGATTGGAGGAAAAGGGGGAGGGGGTGTTTGACCAGATGGCTGTGGTCGAGATTGAAGGGGAAGAGTGAGTTGGAATGTTTGTGTGTGGGGTGTATGCAGGGAAATGGGGATGGGTAGAGAGGGAGGGGGGGGGGCTGTGATTTTGGTGGATGGGCGAAAGTTATAGTCTTAGAGAGCGTTTGAAGAAAATGAGGGAATTTAAGAAAAGGTATGGGAGAAAATGGATGAGAGGGGGAAGAGGGAGGATTTGTCGTGATAGGGTGTGAAATATTTGAAATATTTGGAAAATGATAGCAATGAGTGAGGGATTGGAGTGGGGGGGGGGGTGATTGAAAGGGTGGGTGAGGAATATATTTGAAATATTTGGAACATGAGAAAGTTTATTTGGACTGTAGTATTAAAAATGTGAGGGAAAAAAATGAGGAAAAATAAGAGAAGATTCAGGGAGAAAAGGGAAGGGTGTGGGTGAATGGAAGAGTGTCATAAGGTTAGAGAAGAAAATAAAAGTTAGCCATGATCAGGCAAAAGACTTTGTTCTGTGAGGATGATCTTGCTTATTAAGGGTGATAGGTTAAAGAAACCATTTCGCTGCTTGATAGTAGTGGAGGATGTGATGAGTGCAGTTTCCAATAATCTTCGCCGAGATTTGTTGTGGATGTGTTTAGTGATTTTGGCTTGTTCAAATTTGAATGCATGACCATATTCTAGAGCATGGGAGAAAAGTGCACTAAGAGGGTTGTTGTTTTTTATATCCCTTTTATGTTCATTTAATCGTTTCTTTAATTCACGTTGTGTTTCTCCCACGTAGAATTGATGGCAGTCATTGCAAGGGACAGTGTATAAGCCGGCATGGGATGTGGGTGTTTTTTGGAAATGTCTGGATGTGTTTAAAGTTTGTTTTATGGATTGAGAAGTGGTTTGTACTATTGGAATGCCTAGTTTGTTGAGCGTGTTGCATATGGATGTGTTATTGGAATGCGTGGGTAGGAGAAGGGGTCTGTCTATGAGAGAGGTGTTAGGGGTTTGATTTTTTTGTGTGGTGTTTCTGGAGAATATTTGGAAGGCTTTTTTCTTGGCATTTAATATGAAATGTGTGGGGTATTGCAATGTTTTTAGGGAATTAAAAATGTATTTTATTTCTTCATCTATGTGTGGGGGGCTACATATTCTAAGGGCGCGTAGGAAGAAGCCTATAATTATACCTGTTTTGATCTTGCTATGATGGTGGGAGTAGAAATCATAGCAAGATCAAAACAGGTATAATTATAGGCTTCTTCCTACGCGCCCTTAGAATATGTAGCCCCCCACACATAGATGAAGAAATAAAATACATTTTTAATTCCCTAAAAACATTGCAATACCCCACACATTTCATATTAAATGCCAAGAAAAAAGCCTTCCAAATATTCTCCAGAAACACCACACAAAAAAATCAAACCCCTAACACCTCTCTCATAGACAGACCCCTTCTCCTACCCACGCATTCCAATAACACATCCATATGCAACACGCTCAACAAACTAGGCATTCCAATAGTACAAACCACTTCTCAATCCATAAAACAAACTTTAAACACATCCAGACATTTCCAAAAAACACCCACATCCCATGCCGGCTTATACACTGTCCCTTGCAATGACTGCCATCAATTCTACGTGGGAGAAACACAACGTGAATTAAAGAAACGATTAAATGAACATAAAAGGGATATAAAAAACAACAACCCTCTTAGTGCACTTTTCTCCCATGCTCTAGAATATGGTCATGCATTCAAATTTGAACAAGCCAAAATCACTAAACACATCCACAACAAATCTCGGCGAAGATTATTGGAAACTGCACTCATCACATCCTCCACTACTATCAAGCAGCGAAATGGTTTCTTTAACCTATCACCCTTAATAAGCAAGATCATCCTCACAGAACAAAGTCTTTTGCCTGATCATGGCTAACTTTTATTTTCTTCTCTAACCTTATGACACTCTTCCATTCACCCACACCCTTCCCTTTTCTCCCTGAATCTTCTCTTATTTTTCCTCATTTTTTTCCCTCACATTTTTAATACTACAGTCCAAATAAACTTTCTCATGTTCCAAATATTTCAAATATATTCCTCACCCACCCTTTCAATCACCCCCCCCCCACCCACTCCAATCCCTCACTCATTGCTATCATTTTCCAAATATTTCAAATATTTCACACCCTATCACGACAAATCCTCCCTCTTCCCCCTCTCATCCATTTTCTCCCATACCTTTTCTTAAATTCCCTCATTTTCTTCAAACGCTCTCTAAGACTATAACTTTCGCCCATCCACCAAAATCACAGCCCCCCCCCTCCCTCTCTACCCATCCCCATTTCCCTGCATACACCCCACACACAAACATTCCAACTCACTCTTCCCCTTCAATCTCGACCACAGCCATCTGGTCAAACACCCCCTCCCCCTTTTCCTCCAATCTCTCTCTGCCATCCATTTTACCCCTGCTCATCCCCCACCTCTTTCTCTCATCGCCAGCCACAGTAGTCCTTGCTCCCTCCACCCTTCCCCTTTTTTCTCCCACTCATTTTTCATTCTCTAACAAGTACGGACGTCCAGCTAGACGCTGCCATTATTTTTCATTTTATTTTATTTTTCTTCCCAACATGTCTACCCTACATGTATCCGTGCTTGCATGATATCTTTTCCCTATATCATCATCCTGATGAAGTCTTATAAATAAAGACGAAACGTTGATGTACACATAAAAAAACATCCAGTTTTTGGTTTTCCTTTTTCATTTTACCCTCACGTCGGATTACCTTCATCCTTCTATTCCCATATATATATATATATATATAAAGGTAATCTATAGAAGGCAATACTCTGCATTGTATTGCCTTCTATAAATTACCTTTATATATATATATATATACAGGGTGTCTCAAAAAAATGTACTCACTCTTAGAATGGCAAAATGTGCAGAAGATGTCGAGTTTGCACACAAAATTGTGTGGAGCGATGAAGCAAAGTTTTCTCGTAATTCTACGAGTCAGTACATTTTTTTGAGACACCCTGTATATATATATATATAAAGGTATTTATAGAAGGCAATACAATGCAGAGTATTGCCTTCTATAGATTACCTTTATATATATATATATATATATATATATATATATATATATATATAAAGGTAATTTATAGAAGGCAATACAATGCAGAGTATTGCCTTCTATAAATTACCTTTTTATATATATATATAGATTACTGGAATGATATGAGAATTTATTAATTTTCCTAACTCTAACAATGCTTCAATCAAACTATATAACCTGTTATATATATATATATATTACTATTTCATGTATCCACATAAAATTTTATAAGGAGATATAATTTTTTATGTATCAATTTTCAGTATTTACTTCAACAGTGCTCGATACATAAGTAGAGCTAGGTAGTATGTTATGAAAATATATTTATGGCAGTTAAGCTACACAGAGGCTCCTGTGTTTCATCCCCAGGGGGAATCTTCGTTTTAGCCTGAAGATTCCCCCAGGGATAAAACGTGGGAGCCTCTGTGTAGCTTAATTGCCATAAATATATTTTCATAGCTTACTATATATATATTCATTATTAATAAATAAATAAATATTTTTATATGCATATATATATATATATATATATATATATATATATATTCATTATTATTAATAAATAAATATTTTTATATGTATATATATGTATATATATATATATTCATTATTATTAATAAATAAATATTTTTATATGTATATATATGTATATATATATATATTCATTATTATTAATAAATAAATATTTTTATATGTATATATATGTGTATATATATATATATTCATTATTATTAATAAATAAATATTTTTATATGTATATATATGTATATATATATATATATTCATTATTATTAATAAATATTTTTATATGCATATATATATATATTCATTATTATAAATATTTTATATGCATATATATATATATTCATTATTATAAATAAATAAATATTTTATATGCATATATATATATATTCATTATTATAAATAAATAAATATTTTATATGCATATATATATATATATATATTCATTATTATAAATAAATATTTTATATGCATATATATATATATATATATATATTCATTATTATAAATAAATATTTTATATGCATATATATATATATATATATATTCATTATTATTGATAAATAAATATTTTTATATGCATATATATATATATATATATTCATTATTATTGATAAATAAATAAATATTTTATATGCATATATATATATATATATATATATATATATATATATATGCATATAAAAGTCGACTTGAAAAGCCTTGCGGACATCATGCGAAAGAACAGACTGCGTTGGTTGGGTCACATTGAGCGTAGCGATGGCTGGATTGCTAAAGTCCGACAGTTGAATGTGCCAGCAGAGAACATCACCACTGGCAGACCCAAGTTGACTTGGGAGGACGTAGTCAAACGTGATAGGAAGGCCATGTGTATGGATTCCATCAAGCCTAGCCAAAGGCAGGAGTGGAGAGGAAGACTTAGATTTCGAGACTAGACAATCAGGCCCCACCCTCATCAGAGGATTAATTGTGGCCCGATTCAACACATAAACCGGTTGATGATGATGATGATATATATATATATTCATTATTATTAATAAATAAATATTTTTATATGCATATTATATATGTTTCACGTTTTTATTTTACGCCTGTTCGTATGAAATTAAGTAACTGCATCGCCGGTCAGATGGCGTGAACCCTGAATCCACGTATTATGGACTCTAGTATTCTAACCATCAGGCCATCGACCCGATCATGCTTTTAGCTAGTGAGAAATGCCTTGTATATTAATGTGATTTTTAAAGAGGATTCTATCTTCCAAAGGGAGAGCATCATACAACGGTGCTAATTTCAATGAATCATCAATTTTGTTCGTAGAATTTTTTAGATGTGGGTTGATAATTCGTAGAATTTGGTATACTCTGACTATTGTTCTCATCTTGGGTGTTTTATCACAATGTTTCGGCCGATGTAACCTTCTTCATGTGTACTTTGTCGAACTCGGGAATCTAGACAGAATTTCGAACGGAACCCTTTATTAAATCCACAGGGGTAGCATGCTCTCATTCCATCTGCCATGACTGAGAAGAAGTCTCCAGTAATTTGTGGAAGTTCCCGTGGCGCACTGGATATAGTACTAAGTAAAATTCAGTTCTAAAGGTTAAAGGTTCAATCCTCAGTGTGGGCAATACGAAGAATTGCGAATTACTGAAGATTTCTTCCCAGTCATGACAGATGGAACGAGAGCATGCTACCCCTGATTTAATAAAGGGTTCTGTTCGAAATTCCGTCCAGATTCTCGAGTTCGACAAAGTACACCTGAAGAAGGTTACATCGGCCGAAACGTTGTGAAAAAAAAACACCCAAGATGAGAACAGTAGTCCGAATAGACCAAATTCTATGAATCATCAATTAGCCTTACAAATTATTTGAAGATATTGAGAACCGGACTTGATTCAGCATTAAATAACACCAAAATGCCCCACCCTCTCTGGAAGAATTCCTTCTCAGAGTAATGTTTTCTGGGAGTTATATTTTCTAAGATTAATGTTCCCACTCTCACTGAAATTTCTTTCTACAAGCAAAGTATTCGAGGAATATAAATAATTACCCTACCTATAGAATCATATTTGACAACTTTATTCGGCATTAAATAACCCATAGATTGTTGTTATGCTGTAAAACAAACCAAACCCAAAGTATTTGATATGGTTGAGATAAAAGTGACGGATCCTTCACTTTATAAATCTTTCCTGCAATCAAACCTGGACACGAATGCTTTACTGCCAGAGTAAAAAGAAACCATCGGTAACAACAATGAAATGTCTTCTGTTTCTTTCGTTTCATTTTAGAGGTATACTTTTTTTGTCAGCCAACCTCTTCCTTCCCTATTGGGCTCTTGAAGGGCTTACCTATTTGGAGTCCAGGAGATTGAATGCTGGTGGTGGGCTCTCTTTCAAGCTTGGCTTGTCTGATAACTGACGGATAATGATGGTAGTTAAATATCCTTGGTAGAGATTGAAGTCAGAGAGCTCTTCTGGTCGGCATTTTCCTGGGTAACCAAACTCTAGGGGTAGCTCCTTGAGTGATTTCTACATCAACATTCGCTAAATGTTGGGGTATTCTCAAGTGCCATATTGCGCATGGATGTGTGTCCCTTGAGGTATTTCTGGCATGAATGACTGAGTCCGTCACTGCAATGCTAATTTTTTGGGGCTTTAGGTTCGATTATTTAACTTAATCATCTTTCATTCTTTTTAGCTCCTTACATCAAGTGGCTTCATGTCTTGTCTGGAGCGACTTCCATCAAAAACAACAAAAAACAAAAAAAAATTATTTTTCATCAAATGCAATAATGAATGTTTGTTTACTTTCAGAGCATCACACAGTCTGGCATCGCACATTGGAAACGAGATGAACTCCGCTCGAAACTAAAAGATGTCAAGAAAGTTTTGGACAACCGAGACAAAGCAAGGAAAAATGTTATCCTCAACGAGGTAATCATAATGTGTTTTGATGTGGAGTTTCATTGTCATCAAAAGTTTTTTAAAAATTTAAAAAAAAAAAAAAAAAAAAAAAAAAGGACTTACCTCTCATTGGGTGTGTGCTGGGGGGGGGGGGTGGCAGTAATTTTCCATTTTCGTAAATTTATAGTCTTTCTAAAGCCCCCTTAAACAAATTTAAACAAAATTCTTTTTGTTTTTGTGATTTGAACTGCATTGTTTCTAAAGTTTTCTGCTGAGGATTGATAATTTGTCATTCAGACATGGCGCAATGGTTACGAGTGGTGTTTAACAATCAGTTCTAAGTGACAATCTTCTGGAGGCTGAATGTTCAATCCTTACTACGGCCGACAAGAACTCAAAATAACATAAATTAACACTTCTACTCGGTCACGGCTGACGGAACGAGAACAATCTACCTCTATGGATTAAATTCACTAGACTAACTCGACATTCTACTAAATCTCATTCATTCACTGTGGAGGTCCCCAGATGCCGGAGAGGATTCTACTCAAATAGCTTCTTTCCTCGTGCTGCTGGCCTCTGGAACTCCCTCCCTGCCCCCTGTTTCCCCGACAGTACTGACATGCAGAAATTTAAAACTAATGTAAACAGACATCTCGCTGCTCAGATCCCAATTTAAGCTGAACCACTAATCCTTCTCCCCTTTTCCTTTTTCTCAGTAGCCCCTTACGTTTACAGTGGCGTCCTGCCTTGTTTGGGGTGAATCATGTAAAAAAAAAAGAAAAAAAGGGGGTTGGTTTGAAATTTCGCACAGATTTCAGAGTTTGACATAAAGGTTGCCAAGTTCAAAAAGATCAAAAGGTCAGAGGTTACATTGGCCACAACACCATGAATATACCAATCAAGATGAGAATAGTAGTCAGAATAATACTAATATCTGCAAATTATTTAAAAAAAAAAAAATAAATAAATAAAAAATTTTAACGTTTAGTTTTTTAGAAGTGGAGTATATTTTCCTATTTAAATTTGAACATAGAATGATCATCCACTTCCGGGCCAGCAAGCATTAATACTACCCCAACTCCTCGATCAGTAAGCGTTAGAGACTGGTAACAATTTTTTGTTTTGGAAAAGTTGAGTTCAGCTGCTAAAAAAAAAAAAATTTGGAAAACCAGTAGAAAACCCGATTCAAAGTCACCATCAAACAGTGTTCGGTCAGAACAGATACTACACTTTGATCCTACCAACAAAAGTCGCCACCCCCCCCCCCCCCCCCACCAGCTAATTTTGTTAAATAATGAATATTACAAAAAAAAAAAAACGTGTCTATATTTTGTTCGAGGCAATGCTGAAAAAAAAATTATATAAGCTTTGTGGGTGTGTCTTGTGCAGTTTCTGACTTTTAACTTTTATTTATTTATCCAAGGCAACCTATCTCTGTCCAGGTCTTTATTTATCCCTCTTTCTCTCAAGTCCATCCTTATCACTTTCTCTCATGTTTTCTTTGGCCTTCCTCTGTGAACGGAACCTGCTATCTCAACTGTTCTACATCTACTAACTCAAGGACTCTCATCCATTCTTCCGACGTGGCCATACTCTCGACATTTCCTGTTCTGCACACACTGTCCAGATAAATTTTCCTCTGAGGTCATCAGATCTAAGCCTATCTTTAAAACTAGCAGTGCACATCAATCGTATCATTTTCATATCATTTCTCTCCATGCAACGCATATCCTCAACCCTCACTGGCAAGGTTTCAATTCCATAGATCATCACACTGTGTAAAGATGCCTGATAGACTCTTCCCTTGATCAACAGTGGTAACGCTCTGCTTGTTAGTAATGATATTCAAATTGTGTTGTTTTTTTTCTCCAGGTTTTGGAAGAGGCAAAGCAGATGATTTCCGAGGAAGGTGAAATTCCATTCAAAGTTCATGAATTTAAACCCGGTTCAAATGCCAAGGTAAAAAGACTTCACCATTTTGCATTTAGGACCATGTGTAAATTTAGCACCTCCAGTCATTGCAGCAGCTGAAAGGAACCGGTTTAGTCTGTCACCATGACTGACATCACTCAAATATAAAACCTTCCCCAAAAATAAGCTAAACCTAGAAAACATTCAAATTAACTTGGTTTCAAAATAATTTTTTTTTTTTCATTAAAAAGAAATCCAAAACAATTTCTATTTCCTTATTTACTTGAGGGCAGACACAGATCAGTTTTTAATGACGAATAAGTATGATTTTCATTAAAAAGAAATCCAAAACAATTTATATTTCCTTATTTACTTGAGGGCAGACACAGGTCAGTTTTTAATGACGAATAAGTATGATTTTCATTAAAAAGAAATCCAAAACAATTTCTATTTCCTTATTTACTTGAGGGCAGACACAGGTCAGTTTTTAATGACGAATAAGTATGATTTTCATTAAAAAGAAATCCAAAACAATTTCTATTTCCTTATTTACTTGAGGGCAGACACAGGTCAGTTTTTAATGACGAATAAGTATGATTTTCATTAAAAAGAAATCCAAAACAATTTATATTTCCTTATTTACTTGAGGGCAGACACAGGTCAGTTTTTAATGACGAATAAGTATGATTTTCATTAAAAAGAAATCCAAAACAATTTATATTTCCTTATTTACTTGAGGGCAGACACAGATCAGTTTTTAATGACGAATAAGTATGATTTTCATTAAAAAGAAATCCAAAACAATTTATATTTCCTTATTTACTTGAGGGCAGACACAGGTCAGTTTTTAATGACGAATAAGTATGATTTTCATTAAAAAGAAATCCAAAACAATTTATATTTCCTTATTTACTTGAGGGCAGACACAGGTCAGTTTTTAATGACGAATAAGTATGATTTTCATTAAAAAGAAATCCAAAACAATTTCTATTTCCTTATTTACTTGAGGGCAGACACAGGTCAGTTTTTAATGACGAATAAGTATGATTTTCATTAAAAAGAAATCCAAAACAATTTATATTTCCTTATTTACTTGAGGGCAGACACAGATCAGTTTTTAATGACGAATAAGTATGATTTTCATTAAAAAGAAATCCAAAACAATTTCTATTTCCTTATTTACTTGAGGGCAGACACAGGTCAGTTTTTAATGACGAATAAGTATGATTTTCATTAAAAAGAAATCCAAAACAATTTATATTTCCTTATTTACTTGAGGGCAGACACAGGTCAGTTTTTAATGACGAATAAGTATGATTTTCATTAAAAAGAAATCCAAAACAATTTATATTTCCTTATTTACTTGAGGGCAGACACAGGTCAGTTTTTAATGACGAATAAGTATGATTCTCATTAAAAAGAAATCCAAAACAATTTATATTTCCTTATTTACTTGAGGGCAGACACAGGTCAGTTTTTAATGACGAATAAGTATGATTTTCATTAAAAAGAAATCCAAAACAATTTATATTTCCTTATTTACTTGAGGGCAGACACAGGTCAGTTTTTAATGACGAATAAGTATGATTTTCATTAAAAAGAAATCCAAAACAATTTATATTTCCTTATTTACTTGAGGGCAGACACAGGTCAGTTTTTAATGACGAATAAGTATGATTTTCATTAAAAAGAAATCCAAAACAATTTATATTTCCTTATTTACTTGAGGGCAGACACAGGTCAGTTTTTAATGACGAATAAGTATGATTTTCATTAAAAAGATATCCAAAACAATTTATATTTCCTTATTTACTTGAGGGCAGACACAGGTCAGTTTTTAATGACGAATAAGTATGATTTTCATTAAAAAGAAATCCAAAACAATTTCTATTTCCTTATTTACTTGAGGGCAGACACAGGTCAGTTTTTAATGACGAATAAGTATGATTTTCATTAAAAAGAAATCCAAAACAATTTCTATTTCCTTATTTACTTGAGGGCAGACACAGGTCAGTTTTTAATGACGAATAAGTATGATTTTCATTAAAAAGAAATCCAAAACAATTTCTATTTCCTTATTTACTTGAGGGCAGACATAGGTCGGTTTTTAATGACGAATAAGTATGATTTTCATTTAAAAAAATCCAAAACAATTTTTATTTACTTGAGGGCAGACACAGATCAGTTTTTAATGACGAATAAGTATTATTTTCATTAAAAAAAATCCAAAACAATTTTTATTTACTTGAGGGCAGACACACATCAGTTTTTAATGACGAATAAGTATGATTCTCATTAAAAAGAAATCCAAAACAATTTTTATTTACTTGAGGGCAGACACAGATCAGTTTTTAATAACGAATAAGTATGATTTTCATTAAAAAAAAATCCAAAACAATTTTTATTTACTTGAGGGCAGACACAGATCAGTTTTTAATGACGAATAAGTAGGATTTTCATTAAAAAAAATCCAAAACAATTTTTATTTACTTGAGGGCAGACACAGATCAGTTTTTAATGACGAATAAGTAGGATTTTCATTAAAAAAAATCCAAAACAATTTTTATTTACTTGAGGGCAGACACACATCAGTTTTTAATGACGAATAAGTATGATTTTCATTAAAAAAAATCCAAAACAATTTTTATTTACTTGAGGGCAGACACAGATCAGTTTTTAATGACGAATAAGTATTATTTTCATTAAAAAAAATCCAAAACAATTTTTATTTACTTGAGGGCAGACACAGATCAGTTTTTAATAACGAATAAGTATGATTTTCATTAAAAAAAAATCCAAAACAATTTTTATTTACTTGAGGGCAGACACAGATCAGTTTTTAATGACGAATAAGTATGATTTTCATTAAAAAAAATCTAAACCAATTTTTATTTACTTGAGGGCAGACACAGATCAGTTTTTAATGACAAATAAGTATGATTTTCATTAAAAAAAAAATCCAAAACAATTTTTATTTACTTGAGGGCAGACACAGATCAGTTTTTAATGACGAATAAGTAGGATTTTCATTAAAAAAAAGTCCAAAACAATTTTTATTTACTTGAGGGCAGACACAGATCAGTTTTTAATGACGAATAAGTAGGATTTTCATTAAAAATAAATCTAAAACAATTTTTATTTACTTGAGGGCAGACACAGATCAGTTTTTAATGACGAATAAGTATGATTTTCATTATAAAAAATCCAAAACAATTTTTATTTACTTAAGTGCAGACACAGATCAGTTTTTAATAACGAATAAGTATGATTTTCATTAAAAAAAAATCCAAAACAATTTTTATTTACTTGAGGGCAGACACAGGTCAGTTTTTAGTAACAAATAAGTATGATTTTCATTAAAAAAAAAATCCAAAACAATTTTTATTTACTTGAGGGCAGACACAGGTCAGTTTTTAATAACGAATAAGTATAATTTTTGAAAATTAAAATCTTCAACATTTTCTTCAATATATTTTGTAATCTAATTTTTTGTCCCCTCTTTTTTTGTAAAGGCCTTGGATTCTGCCATCAAGCAATACAAGAGTCTCAGTCCGCAAACAGCCGTCATCTTCTTTGCTGTCGACTCTGGCAAAGTGCTGTGCATGAGTTACGTACCCAAGGTAAGATCATCAAAACAATTGCTCATTAATTCACAGAAGAAACTAGAAATTATCATGCAAATATCAGTAGACATTTTTTTTTTTTTAAACGCAAAAAAATTTAAATTTTAGGAATTGATTTTGCTTAACTCTTGGATTGATATTAGTGGATATATATATATATATATATATATATATATATATATATGGTGAAATTGATGTAACTTCAATCCCAACCCCCTGAAATTTGTATGATCTACCTACCCTTTTATCCTCCCTCTGTCAGCGGGGCTACGAATTCGCCGACTGCAACCCCATGCAGAGGAATAACACCCTCACGCCGAAAACAGGGCCACCTGTAAGCCGTGGGTTGCTAGACGGCAAATTAGAGAGGCCTGTTTACGTCATGCCCTAGTATCTATAAGTTAATTCCCAACTATATTATTCAATCTGATTCTTTTAAAAAATCAAAACCTTACTCCTTTTAATTTTTTTCTCAAATAGTTAGTTTTACGGCAGGCAACGGTTTGCGGCAAATGGTTGGCGAGTTGGGACTCAGAGGGAAGAGATTCAGTTTGGATTCAACTCCGGACGAGATCAGATCGAGCCAAGTAAACGATGAGATGAACTAATCAACCGAGCGACGGTGCTCGCCTCGACAGACAATTTAATATCTGTTAACTAAAATGTGGGCGTCAACGTTTGGGGTCCCTTTCGGTATCACACGCAACCAGAGTACGACTGTTTGAAACACAATGTATTTGAGTTTGTATTCTGTCTTGTGAGTCGCGTTGGTTTTATTAACTTGTAAACCAGTGCTGTGCCCTCGACGATTTGTCGGTGGATAGACGACTCGGCTAGAACAATGATGAAGACGAGACCACGGACACACAAGTGTTGGGGTTGACGGTCATCAAGAGGGGCAACATGGTTCTACATCAGGGGCGGGCAACCTTTTCAGAGTGAAGGCCAGATGAGACTTTTGGAAGGAGATCGCGGGCCGGAGTGAAAAACGAAATCTCAGAATTACTATATTTTGTTTACATGAATAAATTGTACAAAAATTGCATTGAACACTCTACAAATCTGATATTTTTTCTCAAGAGACTTCTGTATGTGATGTTATAAAAGGTGCCGACGAATTGCCATTTGGAATCATAAAAATAATGACGGAAGTAGCAAATTGATCCAGCATTCATTTTGACACACCTCACATAGGTTCTGTTTTATGCCCTTTCCTCATCTCTCGTTTCCTCTTTGCCTCTCTCTTTTTCTTTTTCCATCTCAGGCCAAGGATTTGAAATTAATAGTTAAAGAAAAATGAAATATACATGCATCATCGCTCGCTGATATTCATACATTTTTATCCCACTGTAAATCTTAATTGAACCCTACTTTTACGTGTATGTCACAAAATGAGATGAGTTTTACTGGGAGGTCCGCGCGTCGAATTGCAATAATAAAGCATAGCCGGGTGACGGGCCGGATGTGGCCCGCGGGCCGGAGGTTGCCCGCCCCTGTTCTACATAGTTAAACATACCTAACTTATATATATGTAAAACACACTAAATCGAATATGATGCTGATATTTTTTTAACATATATGATATTAATTTAGATGTAATATTGAATTTTTCTTCATCTTTTATTGCAATGTTCTCACGAAATACTATAAAAATTTAAAAAATAGAATTTCCCAAAAGTGTAATCAGAATTAAGGAAAATTTGATTTACTAGATATTTGATGACTTAACAAAAAAAATTTTCTTTCTTTTTTTTTAAGGAGCTGACAAATTCTTTAAAGGCCAATGAATGGGTGAAGTCTGTGACACCCTGTATTAACGGCAAGGGAGGTGGAAAAGATATCTCCGCGCAGGCAACGGGCACAAATGTTGCGTCTGTCCACGAAGCAATGGATCTGGCAGTGAAATTTGCAGACATGAAACTCTCTTCGTGATCAAGAATTTTTACTTTTTATTTTGGAGAAAAAAAATGATTTCATTTTTTACTTTTTTTTATTTGTTTTTTTTAAAAAATATTTCACTTATGTCATATCTCATAATGTAAGCTTGTCTTATGCTTCGGAATTTTTGAGATGAGGGTTGATAATTTGTAGAATTTGGTATATTCGGACTACTGTTCTCATCTTGGGTGTTTTTATCACAACGTTTCGGCCGATGTAACCTCCGACCTTCTTCAGGTGTACCTTGTTGAACTCTGAGGTTACATCAGCCTTGTCGAAGGTCGGAGGTTACATCGGCCGAAACGTTGTGATAAAAACACCCACGATGAGAACAGTAGTCCGAATATATCAAATTCTACATAACTTTGTCTTGTTTTAAAATATTTAACAGCAATACATGTCTGTTCCACATCATCTTCCAAGTTCTATTTACAAAATCTTTTGGCTAGAGTGTCTTTTTCACTTGTTGCCCCCTCCCCTGTATCATGTGATATAAAAAATTGGACCCTGCTCCTAGAGGTGGGGCAGGAAGGCCAGGGTCAATCCTTGATGCCTGCGACGTTCACATCTGTTGAACACTTACTTGTCATACACCCCCCCCCCCTTTTATTTTTGTTTACAAGGTGTGTTATGTCAAAACCTCACAGAGAGGAAATACTCCGACATGACCCTCATAATCTTACGGTTGTTGTCCACCCCCCCCCCTCTCCCTCATGTGTTCAAAATTGATTGGAGGGGAAGGGGCTAAATTTGTTAGGTTATTTAAAAATTTAAATTGTTCACAATTCATAAGATACTTCAGCTCTAAATTTAAAGCTGCAAGTTTTATATATATATATATAAGATAGATGAAAGAAGAGGGATAAACATGTACGAATGACAAATTTATTTCAACTTCGATTGTTCAATACAAGGTATACTATATATATATATATAAACTTTTGTAAGATGATAGGAAAAATCCCAGCTGAGTGCTTGATTAATTAAGAAAATCAAAATTAAGATTAATATTTATTTATTTTATGGTACAGAAAATTAGTACGACATCAGTACCATTGATTTCAAACTCAGAAGGTGTTTACCCTCCGACTACTTTCAGCTTTTGTTGTTATCTGGTCTGTAGATAGCCGGAGGGTAAACGCCTTCTGAGCTTGAAACCAATCGTACTGATGTTGTACTGATTTTCTGTACCATAAATGTATATATATATATATATATTAGTACCAGTTGTTTACCTGGCGTTGCCTGGGATTAAACAATGTGTTAATAATTAATATCAAGTGATGGATTTATAAAGAAAGAAAAAAAGTGTATAGCAAGAACCAAGATCGAAAAAACGGGACCTTAAGATGTTTAGTCTGATCCCTTACCATGTGATCTATATTCAGCAGTTAGGTTATTTGATAAAAAAAAAGGAGCTGAACCTTAATAAATATAATATGCTGCTGCTGCTCCTATTGTTTTTGTAGGTCATTGTTAAATTATGTCAACATTGACAGAAATCGAATAGAAATACATTTTTTCTTGTTAAGAACATGGGCCAAGTTTCCACAAAGGAAATGGAAGAATCAGAATAAAATATGCAGTTTGTTGGCTGTATGATATTGCTGATTATATATGTGAAATAGACAGGCTCTTCTACATAGAGATATAATCTTTGAAGAGCGTAGACCTGAAATGAACAGCACATAGTAACTGTCAGTTTCGTGCCGTACGTTCGTCAGATAGCTTGACAAGTTTCTTCCCCTTGATCTGATGAACGCAAAACTGACAGTCACCACACACTGTTGATTCTGTCAGTGATATTGAACATTTTTCCCTTATGAATATAACAACAAATACAACTACATTTATTCATATATGAGAGAGACATTTTTTTTTTGTGAGATGTGCTGATTCCATTTCTGTCAGGTCTAAGGATTCCTACTGCTGCAATTGTCCAATTGCCGCTTACTGATATGATTATTTTCTTTGTAACCATGATGTTAAACTGTTTTCTAGAATGCATACTCACATTATGGAACAAGAAAAACGTTTTCTTATTTTGATTCAAATGTTTCTTTTTTTTTTTTTCTGTTGTTTTTTTTTTTTTTCATTCAAAATGGATCCAATTTATTCTGGTTAATATTTTTTTTTCTTTATAACAAATAAAAATGGGAAAGAGAAATGTACACTTCGTTGTGTTTGCCCCCTTTTTTTTGTTTTAATATTTAATACATTTTATGGATTCTAATCACACCGCCATGACAAGGCACCTTATTTTTGAATGTGGAACACATTATCATGGAACTACTTCCCTGCAGAATACAACATGGTCCCCTTCAAATCCAATGTCAACAAATACCTCTCATATACCGTCCCCATAACTAATTACACTTTATTCATTTATCATCATCATTCATTTTATTATGGTTTTATTTATCTTCCTCCCACAAGGTAAGATGTGACACAAGGTCGGGAAAGTGGGAATTGAAAAACCAGCGCCCGAGAATTTGAGCGCTCTGGTCATTAAAAATTGCTTGGGCAGCCCCGTCGGCATTCCCCGAGTAGGGGCGCCTCAGGCGATCAGCAATAAACTAACCCCTTCTCAAAGGGTGAGAAGGCAAAGCCTGGGAGGGTGCACCTCCTAGAACTGCACAGGACAGACCAACCGATAGACCGGCGTAAATCAAGACCCGAAGGCCAAGACAATAGCGGCCTATGGGGTGTAGTATCCATCGAAACAGATTCATTTTATCATGGTATTTCCCCATGGTCAGGGGTTTAACATTTTCTGAGAGTCTGCAATTTGTCTCCAGGCTGAACTGTCTTATGGATTGATTCCCTTCAAATTCCAATGTCTCAGATCCTTGTTGCATCTAAGTTTTCTTGGGTCATCTATCTTTCCGCCGGCCTACCACCTCAATGTCACTACATTTTCTTGTCCAAGAGCCGCTCCTCTCAACATGGCCAAACAAACATAGCCGACTGATTCCACTCCTCATTTTCAATCCTCTCATAATATTCTTTATCATTCAACTGATGATCTGATGATCCACCCATCACTTTTGTGCAGTTATAGTTTGTACTTAGTCTCTCTATAGTGAATGACTGTCTCTGCCTTTTGGCTGTGATCAAAGTGTGGTATCTGTTCTGGTGCTGTGCTTCCTCTTTTCTGTTCTCTGTCACTGAGGATGGGAAACCTTCTAGACTGAGGCAATTTTTATTTTTGTCTCAATCCAGAGTGCTCCTTTTTGGGAAGCTGGATTTTCCCCACATTCAAACCCCACCTTGTGTCTAACTCTGCCCTCGTGGGGAGACTAATAAATAGGGACATAAATCTTGATGGATATTATTAACTAGCAAACCAATTTCAAGAGAATTTATTGCTCTCTTTGGCTAGGAGAAAAGTGTAGTATCTGTTCTCATTAGTTTTGGGATGATTAATATAAAAAATCGGAACTTTTTGGGGTATTGGAATGGGGAAAAATTTGAGCCTTATTTCCGATTCCAAAATCGATTCTTCAAGTTGCCCTCTTTGACCTTTTGGCTAGGAGAAAAGTGTAGGATCTGTTGTGATACTACACTTCATTTTTTTTCTGTTTTTGGTCAGTGAAGCAAAGGTCCTTCTAGACAGGCAATTTTTATTTGTGTCTCAACTCAGCCCTGTCTCACTCTGCCCTTGTTGGGAGGCAAATAAATAGGGATCGTCTGTGCATGTAACTCTTAAAATTAGTCAAATTGAATTTAAAAAAAAAAAAAATTGGTGCTTGTGCATATCAACCCTGACATTGAAATATTTAAAGAATGTATAAACTTTATTATGTACTTACGTGTTAGCTTAAAATAAGATTGTGCAGAAAAAATTACGCAAATTCATCCAGTAGTTATTAAATTATAAGAAAAAGAAGAAAAAATGATTTTACGTACATTTTGACATTTTTGTAAACAATGGAGACCCCAAACCCCGAAATCGTGAACATATGAGTTATCGTCCTTGACCACTGGAAAATCTAAGATACAAAATGGTGGAAATATCTACCGAGTGATAAAATCGTTTTTTATTTATAATTAAATAAATACTGGATGAATTTGCATAATTTTTGGTGTACAGTCTTTTTTTCATCTACCACGTAAGTACATAACAAAGTTTATACATTTCTTTAGCTATTTTATTTTTAAGAGCGGTCTAACATGTCAGGGTTGATATGCACAAGCACCAAACATTTTATCCTCTTACACATGATGTATCGTCATATCTCATTTCACCATTTCCCTTTGTTCAATTTTCCTTTGGGCTCTTTAAAAAAAAACTTCCAGTGTCCGTTTAATTGTACCTCAAACCATCACCCTTTTCAGGTGTGTGGGGGTATCGCTCACTAGCAACTATTTGTATGTTTATCTCTCAGTGAATCAGATCAGGGGAAAGAGGCTATTGGATCGTTTCCTTTCTCGCCCGTGACGTCACAGCTATAAGGGACTTTTTTCTTTTTTTTTCTCTCGCTCTTCATCGTCTTTGTCATCTTCATCTTCTGGTATTGGTATTTAAGATGCTGCGAGTGTCCTGGCACCACCGAACAATATCTCATACCTTCTCTTGATCCGATCTAAAGAGTTGATATTAGTCATGATGTATGCAGTCAAATCACTTCTTCGGGACTGAAACCAGGTCTTCCATGGTCTACCACGCTCCCTGCTACCTGCGGTATCTAGCCATCTATGGAGTTGATTCAAGACGTGACACATTGTAGATATCCAAACCATCTGAGACGCTGAGCAGGTAAGGCATCCCAAATCCCACCAATTCCACGTTTCTGGTGAAGCACAGGTGAAGGAATCCTTTCCTTCAGTTTGTAGATGCACATCCACCTGATCATGGCGCGGTCAATACACCAAAGCCATTTGCAGCTCAGAAGCCGTCGGGGCCCATGTCTCACTGGCATGCTAGATGGCAGAGTGAACACCGGCTGAAAAGACTTCCGTGAGCAGTGATAGCATGTTCATGTGTGAAATCAAGCTTGTCATTTTTATACGTACAGGTTTTGGTAGAATTTGCTTTTGAGAACAGCTTATATTGTTAACTTATTTTTTTTTAAATGATCTGAGAATCTGTATATTACAATTAGTTAATTAAAATCTGTATATTACAGTTAATTAATTAAAATCTGTATATTACACTATTAATTAAAATCTGTATATTTTAATTAAAATCTGTATATTACACTATTAATTAAAATCTGTATATTTTAATTAATTAAAATCTGTATATTTTAATTAATTAAAATCTGTATATTACACTATTAATTAAAATCTGTATATTTTAATTAATTAAAATCTGTATATTACACTATTAATTAAAATCTGTATATTTTAATTAATTAAAATCTGTATATTACACTATTAATTAAAATCTGTATATTTTAATTAAAATCTGTATATTACACTATTAATTAAAATCTATATTTTAATTATATCTGTATATTACACTATTAATTAAAATCTGTGTATTTTAATTAATTAAAATCTGTATATTACAATTAATTAATTAAAATCTGTATATTACACTATTAATTAAAATACAAATAAAATATTAAAAGAAAAAAAAGTTAATATCAATAAGACCCTATTTACTTGCCTTCACATAAAAGCAAAGTTTTCTGTTTTCTTCTTCAAGACAGACATTGCAGGATGACGTCATAATAGAATGGGGTTATAATGAACATGGCATTGCAAGGGGAATTTTTATTTATTTAGTTTACTTTATTCCACCCCGAACAAGACACATTGTCACTGAGACGTAAGGGGCCACTGTGAATTAGGGGGCATCCTTAAGTGGGGGAGTTGTGCAGCGAGATGTTTGTTTAAATTTCTGAATGTTGGTGCAAGCAGGGAAACAAGGAGCAGGGAGCAAGTTCCAAAGGCAAGCAGTTCAAGGAAAGAAGCTATTAGTGTAGAAAGCTTTCTGGCACCTGGGGACCTCTACAGTGAAGGGGTGGGATTTAGCTGATTTTCGGGTTATGTCACCATTTTTTTTTAATTTATTTATTTTTTTTTAATTTCTGCAGTAGCAGAACACTTTTCTCCTAGCCGAAGAAAGCTACTTAAATAATTTGTAAACTAATAATCCGATTGGGCTCAAATTTTGACACGTGTCATTTGAAGGTTAGTACTTTATGAAAATCATTTGAAGGTTAGTACTTTATGAAAATCGTTTGAAGGTTAGTACTTTATGAAAGTCGTTTGAAGGTTGGTACTTTATGAAAGTCGTTTGAAGGTTAGTACTTTATGAAAATCATAGATTTCTTCTTTTATTACTGGCATCAGTTATATGTAAGGCCTCTGGACTTAATGAGTGACGTGTTAGATATGTTTTTTTTTTATTATTCCTCACTGATGTGTTAATTCTTCTCCTTTTTCATACAATTAAAGCCAAGATTATTTTTTATTACACAATTATTAATTTTGAATCTGTATTAAACATTTGTATCTTTTTTTAGCTCAACTGATTACCGAGCAATTCTCTTTGGCTCTGCATGAATCCGCTTTCGTAAAAAAAAAAAAAATTAAAAAAAAATTAATTTAATTTCCAGTTAAATTTATTCAATTTATTTTACAAAATAAAAATTTGTATTTTTTTTTTTTTTTTTTTTTTTGTAAAAAATTTTATAAGTACAAATAAATCCCAAAAAGTTGCCTGTAATTATCTCAAAATGAAAAAAATAAATAGTTCTTCCTGGCATTAATTAATATTAATTTCGTTCCTTCTCATCTGTGGAACCCAACAATTGTACATCTAATGTCTAGATATGTTAAAAATGAATGGAAGATAGCTGACATGAAAAAATGTAATTTTTTTTTTTTTTAAACTTTTGTTTGCTCCACACAAGGTATATTGCCTCGGAAGCAAGCGGTCCGGGAAAATAAGCTATCCGAGTATAAAATCTTCTGGCATCTAAGAACCTCTTCAGTGAAGGGGCGAGATTTTGCTGCTAGTCGAATGGGTCGGGGTGTCAATAACACACACACACATATATATAAGTATATATTTAAAAATGTTTTTTGTACCGTTGTGCATATTGCCACTGAAGCATAAGGGGCGACTGTGATAGGGGGCAACCTGGATGGGGAGTTTGGCAGCAAGATGTTAGCGTAATAGATAGAAGCCAGATTTATAGGATGGGGGGGGGGGGGACCTGGATGGGAAATTGAGCAGGAATGTATTCGTTTATTTATTTAAATTTCTGCCTGTTGGTAAGGTCTGGGGAGCAGGGAAGGAATTCCAAAGGCAAGTGGTCCGAGGAAAGAAGCTATTCGACTGTATTAGCAATGGCTTTGGGAATTCAACCATGGTACCCACAGTCCATTGTGTTGCGTGGGGTTACCCGCAGGATCTTGTGGTTTATTTGCAGGCGGAACCATGGTTTTCATGTAATGCTTTAGCCGTTCCATTAAACGCTTCACAATATCTGGTTTCTCAGCCGCCAAATTATGATATTCACACGGGTCTGTTGGAATATGGAAAAGGCAAGGGTTTTGCTTACCCACACAATTAAACTTAGCGTTTAGGGGACGAGGCCCTCCACACGTCACCTGAACAGGTTTCTTTTCTGTTAACTTTGCGTGCTGTATTTTCTCGGATGCAGTATCGCTGATATTTGGGCGTTTGTATGCTTGATAGGGCGGATACCAACCGTCCCGTACGGATACATGCCCGAACAGTAATTTATAGTCTCCAACCCGTAAGGCTGAAAACTTCAGGATGGGATCGATGTTATGGAGCATCTCGTGGCGAACGGGCGGCCCGTTTGTCACTAACATCTTCCAGAGATCGTATCCATCAAGATTCTTCATTTCGGAAGAATCTCCCCCAGCAGCACGATACAAAGTGGGAAGCCAATCACAGACATGAATCATCTGCTGGCCAACACTACCCTTATTCTGCAAGAGGGGGCTGTGGATAAAACCAACGCCACGGACGCCGCCTTCCCACATGGTGTTTTTCATGCCCCTGTGAAGAAAAGATGGATAAACATTAGACATGGAATTGAGATGGAAGAAATACATTTTATTTTTTTACAACGTAAAAGAGACGACGGAGAGTTTGGTCTGTTTTCAGGATTAACTAATACCGAAAGAAAATCTATCAGATAAAGACAAGTTGTTATTAGGGGAGTGGAGGTTAATATCTTTTCGCAGTGGTATTTGTGAATAAAGGGATATATGAATGCGACAAAATTTGAACTCTGATTTATTAACGATTTCCCAAAACACGAATCTCGTCAATAGAATAACCTGGTACAAACGACGCCAACTAAATCTTTTCTCTTGCTGAACGATCGAAGTCGTCCCAAGTAGTCACGTTAACATATTCTCTCTCGAGAGAGAGACGAAACTTCCTCCTCTTTATATCTCAACAATAATTCGCCCATGCAAAACACGAATGCTCATTTGCATAAGTGAACTCTCGTCATCACACAAAAATAACAAGATTCTATCTTGTAAACGGAACGTTCTGGGTTCAATCCGCGATGGACGACACACGGTGCAACCCTTACTCTTTTCTCTCGTGGACCCGCATGGTGGCTGCTACACTGGATATTATTTAAAAGTATGGAATTAGATAACATAAGTCACACACACATGCAGCACATCAGTCAATAATTCCCGGATCCGACATATAGTTGCCGCAACTAATAATAAAAAAAAAAGTCCATATGGTGTTCATAAAGTACTAACCTTCACGTAGCATGTGTCAAAATTTGAGCGCAATCAAATTATTAGTTTACTAATTTAAGTGAAGCTACTGTTGCAAATTTTCAAAGCAATGGTAAAATCTGAATTCCATTGCTTTCTGATGAGAAAAATACTAGTCAAGCAAAGCAATGGGTTGATAAGTGTTATTTGGACTCTTTGTAGGAAACAATGGTCAAGGGATGATATGCTGGCTTTAAATGTGGTCATACAGATACAAATGATGCTGAACGCTCAGGTTGCTTTAATTGGGCAATTGTCCCGGAAAGCATAAAAAAATTTTTTTTCCCAAATTCGTTTTGGCCGATCGCAAATTGAAGTTGGGTGAGATAATAGAAGAATTGAGAATATCAGAATGCAATGTATTCACCATTTTGCATGAACGTTTGTCAATGAGAAAACTGTTCAAAGTGGGTGCCGCATTTGCTCACAGTCAGTCAGCTGAGTGGACAGCAGCAGGTGAAAGCTGTTCAAAGACGCAAGGTTTTAGCCTATGTATTTTGGGATATGCAAGGTATTTTATTCATCGAAAAAGCATTATTATCTGTGTGTTTGAAAGAATAAATTCCCAAAAAGACTACCACAGATGAAGAAAAAGTGCTCTTTCACCAAGACAATGCACCATGTCATATGCCCACTGCAATGATGGCAAAACTACATGAATTGCACTTCGAATCGCTTCCGCACCCAGCCTATTCTCCAGACCCCGGTGTTTGGAGTCTTTAAAGTTAGGTGGCTCTGGTCGGTAGTCAATTTGTATAGGTGGTGGGTTTATTAATATAAAAACTGTACTTCTTCGATTGAAGGGGTGTAAAGTGGTTGAACGTTGGTTTAAGGCTCCCAAAATAACAATATCTGTTAATTGAGTTATCCCTCCTTTGCAAATTGACTGTTTGGAGTCTTTAAAGTTAGATGGCTCTGGTCGGTAGTCAATTTGTATGGTTTTTATTAATATAAAAACTACTCCTTGGATTGAAGAGTTGAGTTGATAAGTGCAGAGTGGTGAATTGCCTTTGAAACCCTTCTTTTTTTTTTACCCCCCCACTGACGGATATATTAGACAATGCCAAGATATGGGGCTGCTAGTTAAAAAGAAACCAAATATAATACAATAAAAACCCAATACAGAGAAAGAAGCATGAAATAACCCTACCTGAGAGGCCAATTTGAAGCCATATTTCCATTGTAGCCATGAGTGGGTCCTCCATTATCAGTTGAAAATACAATAATTGAATTGCTATACATTCCAGTCTTCTTTAAGGCCTTCACAACTTCTCCAATGCCGTCATCCAAAGCAGATACCATTCCTGTCCATGAAAATTCGAGTTTTTATATTATTATAAAGGAGCTAATCTTCTTCACGTAAACTCTCAGACTATCTCTTGTAATAATTAACAAAAAAAAAAAATCACCAAAGAAAGGGGAAAAAGGCCATTCATTAAACAACAAATTATAAATACAGTGAACACCCACTATTCGCAGACTCACCATTCACGGTTTCACAAATTCACGGATTTTCAGCATAAGCACTGATGTTGTATGCTATTTTCGGTGCTTGTGCATATCAACCCTGACATGTTAGACCGCTCTTAAAAATAAAATAGCTAAAGAAATGTATAAACTTTGTTATGTACTTACGTGGT
This sequence comes from Sepiola atlantica, assembly GCA_963556195.1. Taxonomy (NCBI): domain Eukaryota; kingdom Metazoa; phylum Mollusca; class Cephalopoda; order Sepiida; family Sepiolidae; genus Sepiola; species Sepiola atlantica. Next base: position 60,822,020 of record OY744545.1, on the reverse strand, counting down.
AGATGAAAAATAGACTGTACACCAAAAATTATGCAAATGATGATGACGAAGACGAAGAGCGAGAGAAAAAAAAAAAGAAACGATCCAATAGCCTCTTTCCCCTGATCTGATTCACTGAGAGATAAACATACAAATAGTTGCTAGTGAGCGATACTCCCACACACCTGAAAAGGGTGATGGTTTGAGGTACAATTACACGGACACTGGAAGTTTTTTTTTAAAGAGCCCAGAGGAAAATTGAACAAAGGGAAATGGTGAAATGAGATATGACAATACATCATGTGTAAGAGGATAACATTTTTGGGTGCTTGTGCATATCAACCCTGACATGTTAGACCGCTCTTAAAAATAAAATAGCTAAAGAAATGTATAAACTTTGTTATGTACTTACGTGGTAGATGAAAAAAAGACTGTACACCAAAAATTATGTAAATTCATCCAGTATTTATTTAATTATAAATAAAAAACGATTTTATCACTCGGTAGATATTTCCACCATTTTGTATCTTAGATTTTCCGGTGGTCAAGGACGATAACTCATATGTTCACGATTTCAATGTCAGGGTTGATATGCACAAGCACCGTATTTTCTTCATAAATTCGGTAGAACTTACAAATATGACAATCATTTAAGTCCAACTTAAAGACGCAATTAAAAACGCTAATTATTCTGTACGATTCATATTAAATGCGGCTCATACAAAAGCATTGGTATTCCAAATTTTTGCGAACTTTATATAAAACTGAAATATTAAAAAAAAAAAAAAAAAAAAAAAAAAAATGTGCCAGCCGACCGGTTTCGCCCACACTTAACGAGAGCTGTATTGTGGGATTTTAAAAGGGGAGAATGTAGAAAAAAAAAGGAAAGTATATATTTAAAACAAAGAGAGCGTTATGTTATTTACGATGGGGGGGAGGGATGTGTCTTAGAGACTAATCAAACTCAACCCCAGTAGACAGTCCTTCTGTTTACAGAGGGAGGCCCGTTTGAGACGTACGTGGTGGATAGTCTCCAAGATTTTAAGGTGGAAAACTTCAGCATTGACTCATTTACGATCTTGAGTCGTGCTCACTCCATTTTCCACATTAGCACATTGTTGATTAATTAAATTAATTAGGTACACAAGAAATGCAAGGGAATTACAGGTAGGTTGAGATGAAAACTAGCTTGCGTGCAAGAAGTTTAAGACAATGGAGACGGATGAGAATTCAGATGTGGAGAAAGTATATTTGGATGGCAATGCTATTGAGGTTGTTCAGAAGTTTTGTTACCTTGATGATATCATTGGAGCACATGAAGGAGCAGGTGCTTGTATGATTGCAAGAGTTAGTGGTAGATGGAGTAAGTTCAGGAAACTTCTGGCATTACTAACCAGCAGAGCATTACCACTGTCAACCAAGGGAAGAGTTTATCAGGCATGTGTACACAGTATTATGATGTATTTAGTGACAGCTTTAATGTTAAAGTGGGAGTACATTCGGCGTCTGTACTGAGTTGTTGCTTTTCATTTGTGTCTTAGAAGTGCTATCCAGGGAGTTTTGTGCAGGTTGTCCGGAAAAGATGTTTTATGCTGATGATGTAATGCTTGTCTGTGAAACAATAAAAGGTCTACTTGTAAAATGAAACGACTTGGTGGAATGTTATAGAAAGTAAAGGACTGAGAGTTAATGTTACGAATACCAAAGTGATAATCAGTGGTTGTTGTGTTGGAAACCCTCCAGAAAGAGGAAACTTCCTGTGCTCAGTTTGTGGAAAGCAAATTGGGAGCAACTAAATTTTTGTGATTCGTGTAAGCATTGAGTACACAAGAAGTGCAGGGGAATTACAGGTAGGTTGAGAGATGATAAACAGTTTGTGTGCAAGAAGTGTAAGACAATGGAGACGGATGAGAACTCAGATGTGAAGAAAATATATTTGGATGGCAAGATGATTCAGGTTGTCCAGAAGTTTTTAGTTACCTTGGTGATACGATTGGAGCACAGGGAGGAGCAGGTGCTAGTGTGATGGCAAGAGTTAGAAGTGGATGGAGTAGGTTCAGGGAACTGCTGTCATTACTAAACAGCAGAGCGTTACTACTTTTGAATAAGGGAAGAGTCCATCAGGTATGTAGAAACAATGTGCCGATGTATGGAAGTGAGAGTTGAGGACATGAATTGCACGGAGAGAAAAGATATGAGAATGATACGATGGATGTGTGATGTGCGTTTTAAAGATAGGCTTAGATCAGATGACTTCAGAGGAAGATTAAATCTGGACTACTATGTGCGCAGAACAGGAGACGCTGTTTGTTTGGTCACATTGAAGGAATAGATGAGAATATCTCGTAAGTGCATAAATCTAAAAAAAAAAAAATAAATAAAAAACACACACACAATCAATGTCAGGGAACTTCTGCCATTACTAACCAGCAGAGCGTTACCACTGTCGACCAAGTGAAGAGTCTGTCATGCATGTGTGCACAGTGTTGTGATGCTGTATGGAAGTGAAACCTGACCCCAGTGTTGCATAGAAAGAAATGATATGAAAATGATACTATAAATGTGTAATGTGAGTCTTAAAGACAGGCTTAGATCTGATGACCTCAGAGGAAAATTAAATCTGGACAGTATAGGGAGAGATGTATGCAGAAAAGAAGACCTCGTTAGTATCGTCACATTTAAAAAATGGATGAGAATTCTTGGGTTAGTAGATGTGGAACAGTTGAGGTAGCAGGGTCAGTTAGCAGGGAAAGACCAAGGAAAACATGGGAGGGAGTGATACGGATGGATTTGAGAGAAAGAGGGATAAATAAAGACCTGGACAGAGATAGGCTAGTTTGGAAGTCAATTTCTTAAAGCCGTCCAACATATGCCAACATGTAAAATGGACGTTAAACTGATGATGATGATGATGATGATGAATCACTCTGAAAAGAATAACTGTAATAATTTGCCCCTTAGAAGGAAAAATGTTTAACAAAACAATTAAGGTATGGCTGACTGTTACCAACTACTTCAGCCACCAAGTAAATTAATCAAAGAAAGGAGATGAAAGTTTACCTGCATAGATTCGCCGTCCTCGATGTTTGATGTTTGGAAATCGGTCAATGTATTTCTGGGGTGCCTGCAACCTCTCGTAGTCGTTGCCACTGTGCACCGCTTGATAAGGCAGATATAAAAACAATGGCTGCAAAAAATAAGTTATAAAAACAAGGGCTGCAAAAAATAAGTTATAAAAACAATGGCTGCAAAAAATAAGTTATAAAAACAAGGGCTGCAAAAAATAAGTTATAAAAACAAGGGCTGCAAAAAATAAGTTATAAAAACAATGGCTGCAAAAAATAAGTTATAAAAACAATGGCTGCAAAAAATAAGTTATAAAAACAATGGCTGCAAAAAATAAGTTATAAAAACAATGGCTGCAAAAAATAAGTTATAAAAACAATGGCTGCAAAAAATAAGTTATAAAAACAATGGCTGCAAAAAATAAGTTATAAAAACAATGGCTGCAAAAAATAAGTTATAAAAACAATGGCTGCAAAAAATAAGTTATAAAAACAAGGGCTGCAAAAAATAAGTTATAAAAACAAGGGCTGCAAAAAATAAGTTATAAAAACAATGGCTGCAAAAAATAAGTTATAAAAACAATGGCTGCAAAAAATAAGTTATAAAAACAATGGCTGCAAAAAATAAGTTATAAAAACAATGGCTGCAAAAAATAAGTTATAAAAACAATGGCTGCAAAAAATAAGTTATAAAAACAAGGGCTGCAAAAAATAAGTTATAAAAACAAGGGCTGCAAAAAATAAGTTATAAAAACAATGGCTGCAAAAAATAAGTTATAAAAACAATGGCTGCAAAAAATAAGTTATAAAAACAATGGCTGCAAAAAATAAGTTATAAAAACAATGGCTGCAAAAAATAAGTTATAAAAACAATGGCTGCAAAAAATAAGTTATAAAAACAATGGCTGCAAAAAATAAGTTATAAAAACAATGGCTGCAAAAAATAAGTTATAAAAACAATGGCTGCAAAAAATAAGTTATAAAAACAATGGCTGCAAAAAATAAGTTATAAAAACAATGGCTGCAAAAAATAAGTTATAAAAACAATGGCTGCAAAAAATAAGTTATAAAAACAAGGGCTGCAAAAAATAAGTTATAAAAACAAGGGCTGCAAAAAATAAGTTATAAAAACAAGGGCTGCAAAAAATAAGTTATAAAAACAAGGGCTGCAAAAAATAAGTTATAAAAACAAGGGCTGCAAAAAATAAGTTATAAAAACAAGGGCTGCAAAAAATAAGTTATAAAAACAATGGCTGCAAAAAATAAGTTATAAAAACAATGGCTGCAAAAAATAAGTTATAAAAACAATGGCTGCAAAAAATAAGTTATAAAAACAATGGCTGCAAAAAATAAGTTATAAAAACAATGGCTGCAAAAAATAAGTTATAAAAACAATGGCTGCAAAAAATAAGTTATAAAAACAATGGCTGCAAAAAATAAGTTATAAAAACAATGGCTGCAAAAAATAAGTTATAAAAACAAGGGCTGCAAAAAATAAGTTATAAAAACAATGGCTGCAAAAAATAAGTTATAAAAACAATGGCTGCAAAAAATAAGTTATAAAAACAATGGCTGCAAAAAATAAGTTATAAAAACAATGGCTGCAAAAAATAAGTTATAAAAACAATGGCTGCAAAAAATAAGTTATAAAAACAATGGCTGCAAAAAATAATGTTATAAAAACAGAAAAGAAATTGTGTTATATTTGACGATCGTCGTCATCGTCATGTTCGGTTTAACGGCCATTTACATGCTGGCATGTGTTGGACGGCTTTAAGAAATTGACTTACAAAGTAAACTATCTCTGGACAGGTCTTCATTTATCCCTCTTTCTCTGAAGTCCATTTTTACCATTTTCTCCCATGTTTTCTTTGCCTTCCTCTGTGAACTGAACCCGCTTTCCTGACTGTTCTACGTCTACTAACCCAAGAACTTTCATCTATTTTTTCAATGTGGCCATACCATCAAAGTCTCCTGTTCTGCACACATCTCAAGTGTCAGCCAAACTCCTTTAGTTGCAAACTGGAAGATCTCATCAATCGTGCTTCATTAGAAATTTGGTATTGGCGAGATTACTGATGCCTTATGGTATTGGCGAGATTACAGATGCCTTATGGTATTGGCAAGATTACTGATGCTTCATGGTATTGGCAAGATTACTGATGCCTTATGGTATTGGCGAGATTACAGATGCCTTATGGTATTGGCGAGATTACAGATGCCTTATGGTATTGGCGAGATTACAGATGCCTTATGGTATTGGCGAGATTACTGATGCCTTATGGTATTGGCGAGATTACAGATGTCTTATGGTATTGGCGAGATTACTGATGCCTTATGGTATTGGCGAGATTACTGATGCCTTATGGTATTGGCGAGATTACTGATGCCTTATGGTATTGGCGAGATTACAGATGCCTTACACGCTCAGCATCTTAGGTGGTTCGGCCATGTACAGCGTGCTACGTTTTGCACCAAACATCGTCAGACGTCTTATTATCCTGGACACTAGGAAGCGTTTTAGACGAAGGAAGATGCGGCTCGAGTGTGTAAGAAGAAATATGACTGCATGCAACCTGACTGATGTTAACCCTTTGAATCGAACTGCATGGAGATCAGGCATGAGACATTGCCTGGTGTTGCACACTCTCGAATTCTAGGCCATCACAGCATCCTAAATATCAAAACCGGATGAAGAGAAGGTCTCAAAAAAAATTGTGAGAGAAAAATATTGGTGAGATTACTGATGCCTTACGTTCTCAATCTCACAGGTGGTTCGGTCATGTACAGCATGTTACGTCTTGAATCAACTCCATTATGCGTTTGACTATTCCAGCCACTAGGGCGCGTAGTAGATTAAGGATGACTTGGCTCGGGGGACATAAGAAGCGATATGATTACATACAACCTGACTGATATCAACCCCTTTGGACCGGACTGCATGGTGTGGCTCCCCCTGAAGTCCGGGACATTCATAGCACCCTAAATATCAAAACCGGATGAAGCGAAGGTCCCAAAGCAAATTGTGAGAGAAAAATACGAATTCAAATCTTTTGTTTTAATTTTGCGTATTTAGTGTGTAACGTCATATCTCCGAAGCTACTCGTACTAAAGTTTCTTGGCCTTTTGGCTAAGATCAAAGTGTAGTATCTGTTCCGATGGATACTGCACCCCATTGACTGGTATTGTCTTGGCCTTCGGGTCTTGATTTACGCCGGTCTATGGGTCGGTCCTGTGCAGTTCTGGGAGGTCCACCTTCCCAGGTTTTGCCTCCTCTCTTTGGGGAGGAGTAAGTTTATTGCTTACTGCCTGAGGTGCCCCTACCGGGGAATGCCGACGGGGCTGCCCAGGCAATTTTTAAACCCCACTTTCCCGACCCGACCTTGGGTCACATCTTACTTGTGGGAGTAAGATAAAAACTGGCCTTGTGCCTAACTCCTGGAGAGGAGTAAATCAATACTCATACTAAAGTGCTGAAAATTAGTAGGTGAGTGGATAATATTGTTTGTAATAAGGCAACCATGAGTGGATAGAATGGCTGTTAGAAATTTCTTTAAAAAAACGATATGCATCTTCTATAATTCTAATCTTTTGTTTCAATTTTGCATATTTAGTATTTAACTACTAATACTAAAAATTAGTTAATAATACTGTTTGTAATTAACTTATTTCTATAAAACCACCATTCGCCTCTGCATGGAGTAATGTTGGTACATCTGGTCTGGTGCAAAATTGAATTCTTAACCTAATAGATTCCGCACTATCTGCCAAGCTTCGGCCACTGTCGCATCGCCACAGTTGTTGCTTGTTTTACAAGTAATTAGACGGAATGTGCTCCATCTGGTCTGGTGTACCTACCACTCACCTGTCCCTCTTGGGCAGAGTGCAAAATTGAATTCTTGGTAAAAACGTATTGTAGTATCCATATTTTGGGAGGCTCTTGGGAGGCTCTGCGCATGCGTCAGATTCATTCATAAAAAAAAGTCGTAGTGAGTGATTCAAACCAAGCGCATGCGCAGAGGAAACAGAATGAGAACAAACACGCTAAAACAAAAAGTGGGCATTTTTAACAATTAAGTTACTATCGCTGAAAATAAACACGCTAAAAGTGAAGAAAACGAAAGGAGTTAAGAACAAAAACAACTGAAAATGAAAACAAACACGAAAGAAACACATGTTTTTTTATCTAAAACAAAAAATGAAACACGTTTTTTTTCCTACAAACTGAATTGTGTGCGCATGTTTGAATCACTCACTACGACTTTTTTATGAATGAATCTGACGCATGCGCAGAGCTTCCCAAAATATGGATACTACAATACGTTTTTACCGAATTCTTAACCTAATAGATTCCGCACTCTCTGCCAAGCTTCGGCCCCTGTCGCATCGCCACAGTTGTTGCTTGTTTTACAAGTAATTAGACGGAATGTGCTCCAATGAACTTACTGTACTTGTACCCTCTCCCTAAACGAAAGTATTCTTGACCCACCCGACTAACAGCAAAATTCCACCCCTTCACTGTAGAGGTCTCTAGATACTGGAAGATTTTCTACTCTAATAGCTTCTTCCACTCAGCCTGCTTGCCTTTGGAATTCTCTCCCTACTCCCAGTTTCCCTGACTGTACCAACATGCAGAAATTTAAATGTAATATGAACAAACATCTTGCAGCCCAACTCTTCATCTAGGTTGCCCCCCCCCCCCCCTAAATATGGCCCTATCATAGTAACCCCTTTACGTTTCAGTGGCAATCTGCCTTGTTTGGGGGTGAAAAAAGAAAAAAGAAAAAACTTACCTGAGTCTGGTTATGTTTACGAATCACTTTGACTGCTTCCTCTGTGAACAATTCCGTGGAGTATCTGCCGACAGCTTCTTTGTCGACAAACATGTTTTTATGAAAATCGTACCCGATTGCTTTCGGCTAAAAAAAAACCCAAAGATGTGTTAGAATTTTTGAGATGAGGAATTGTTAATTAACTCATTTATATTCAGTCTAGCATTACTCATTTTACTTTCTATTGCCTCGATATTTTGACTGCTGTACATGGCTAACCCTATAACAGGCCTGGCGATCATGCAACTGGAGTCTTTTACTAGAGGCGATTTGAATTTTGTAAGGAAGGTAATTGATACAGCAGTTTAAAAAAAGGGAAACTTTCCCTGAAAGATAAGTTTAATAATATAACAATATATATAATAATAATAATAATAATAATATAACAATATATATAATAATAATAATAATATAACAATATATATAATAATAATAATAATATAACAATATATATAATAATAATAATAATACTATAACAATATATATAATAATAATAATAATAATAATATAACAATATATATAATAATAATAATATAACAATATATATAATAATAATAATATAACAATATATATAATAATAATAATATAACAATATATATAATGATAATAATAATATAACAATATATATATATAATAATAATAATAATAATATAACAATATATATATATAATAATAATAATAATAATATAACAATATATATATAATAATAATAATAATAATATAACAATATATATATATAATAATAATAATAATATAACAATATAACAATATATATATATAATAATAATATAACAATATATATAATAATAATAATAATAATATAACAATATATATAATAATAATAATAATATAACAATATATATAATAATAATAATATAACAATATATATAATAATAATAATAATATAACAATATATATAATAATAATAATAATAATATAACAATATATATAATAATAATAATAATAATAATATAACAATATATATAATAATAATAATAATAATATAACAATATATATAATAATAATAATAATATAACAATATATATAATAATAATAATAATAATATAACAATATATATAATAATAATAATAATAATAATAATAACCGCAGTGAACTAATTGATAAATTTGACAGTTATTGATGAATTCCTATAAATTAAGAAATGGATAACTTTGAATAAACAAAAGCAAATGTTTATTTTAATGAGTGATTTTTTTTATTTCAATACAAGATTTTTAAAAATAAAATCTGTGCTTAATCACGGCCATTTTTCAGAATGAAATTTTCTCGGAGCAATGACAGTGAAGTGTTAGCAGCTAAAATGATCTCTGCTGACGGATTGTAAATCTTGTCTCTAGTCACAGGCTCCAAATGTTAGATCTCTCGGCCTGTTATAGGGATGGTCATGCCATTGTACCATTTTCTGGAACCCATCAACCAATTCCACGCTTTTACAATTTGACTGGTTTCGAGACAAGACACCCCCTACACCTGTTTTGAATCTCATCCACATTGTTAAACTCCATTCACTCAGAAAATGAACCAGCCTTTCTGTTCTGCACAGATTTCCACATATACTGTCCAGATTAAATCTTCCTCTGAGGTCATCAGATCGAAGCTTGTTTTTAAGACTTACATTACACATCCATCAGGACTGGCGGGACAGTTATAAAAGTGGGGGGTGGGGGGGTGGGGGCTCTCCTAAAAAGTGGGGGGGGGGCGGTTAAACACATGCATATATAACTTCATTATTGATGACCATAAAGTGGGGAGGCCAAGTCAAAAAGTGTGCCCCGCCGTCCATGTCCATCGTACCATACAACATCGTACCATATCATTTCTTTCCATGCAATACTCCTCAATGCAATGTCCTCAACCTGCAATGGCCAGGTTTCACTTCCATATATTATCACACTGCGTACATATGCTTGATAGACTCTTACTTCTATCGACAGTGGTAGCGTTCGGCTTGTTAGTAATGACAGAAGTTCCTTGAACTTATTCCTAATTCTTGCAATCACACTAGCACCTTCTCCCCTTTGTGCTCCAATGGTATCACCCAGGTAACAAAATTTCTGAACAACCTCAAAACCTGTTAGGGTAACATAACAAAACAAAATAGAGTTATTTCCCTTGAATTAAAAAGTAAGAGTTATCGCCCCTGGGATTAAAGAAGTCATCTGCCGAACAGTAAAAAGTAAACAGAACGGTTTCACAATCAAAAAAAGCATCTCGTGTTCAGCGGTTTTTCTACATTTAATTTAATCAGTGTGTTTTGTTAAATAAATCTGTTAAAGGTTCTACTTCGTACTTCCTTCATTTTTCTGAGTTGTAATTGAACCGAAATGTATAAACCTCAAGACGTAACAAAACCTCAATAGCTTCGTCATCCAAATACAATGAAAAATAATCAACCAACGAAAACTTACATTAGCTTCTGCCAAATGGTTGAAATAATCCTCGGCGCCAAGCCAATAACCGATGTGGGACTTGAAACCTCGTTTTGTTGGTGTGTATTCATCCTTAAAGAATCCAAGATGCCACTAAAAAAGAAATTCAAAATAGAAATCAAAATATTTTAATGGATTCAAGCATATACAAGGAACTATTTATGAAACCATTAGGAGAGAAGCCGTATTCTTGTGAAATGTGTGGAACTTCCTACATCACAAAATTATACTTGACAAGTCATAACCGAACACATACGAGCTTGAATGCCTAGCAGAGACCAGCCTCGAGTGTGACCCACCCACCACTACCAATAAAAATACTATAATCATTCTCTTGGGATCACCATTACAACTTTAATCCTCAAATGCTTTATTTTTTTATATTGGTTTGAAAATATTTTATCAAGTGAAAAACGTTTCATAGGAGTAATATAAAGTAGTATAAATTATTTTTTTGAAAAATACATATTTATTAAACAAAAATAAATGATGTTGTAAATGTGCAACAAATGGCATAAAATTTTACATGTATAACAAAACACTACAATTTATGCATCTAAATAATAATAATACACTAGAGAATCATAAAATAATTTTTATTTACCATTATAATGATCAGATTTAAAAGTTTAGGCTCTTGAATTAGGCAGATGACACACCGATGACACTTGCCCGTGACATCAAAGATAATTTGCAAGGGCAGATAATAACGCGACGGGCAGATAATCACGTAATTTTTAATAGAAATACTAACCTTAACCCTAACCCTTTTCTTGTTTTCTGTTTTCTAAAAAATGTGGATTATCTGCACTTGCAAATTATCTGTCCTTGAATTGTGTCCAACAAAACAAGATGGAGGCATAGTCATCGAAGTGACTTGTACGATACGGAAAATGTAAAAATATTTGTAATTAAAGTTCTAGTGGATAATTTTTCCTACTTTTTCCAACATTGAACAATAAAATAGCACTGAGTAAGTACATAATATTGTTTTCACACATAAATAATTTTTCCGTCCGGCCGAAACAGTGAACAAGCACCAAAAGCCCTTATGATGATGATTGTTTCAGAAATTGATTCATGGCACAAAAATTCAAGACTTAAAACCATTTTGTATATGTTTAATTAACGTTTTGCTGTTACTGTAAAAGTTCAAAGATACTGAAAAAACATTGGATGTGAGTGAATCGTATAAATAAAATATAAGTATGGATGTAAAATTGTTTAATAAAATGCGTATGTATTTATTAAACAATTTTACATCCATACTTATATTTTACGTCTACGATGCACTCATATCCAATGTTTTTTTCAAAAAAATGATACAATAACATTGAACACAAAAAAATGCGTATGTTGTATACACAAAAAATGATACAATAACATTGAATACGAAAAAATGCGTATGTTGTATACACAAAAAAATGATACAATAACATTGAATACGAAAAAATTCTTATGTTGTATATGTTATATTATGACGGGCCCTGTATTTCAAACGGGTAGATTGACTAGTAGCAAATAGCTAGTTTTGTTATTCGAAAAATAGGATTTGTTTCTGGACTCAGAAATGAGTCATAGAAGTGTTTGATCTAGGAGCAGTCATAACAAATCTGGAGAAATCTGACGTGACCTTTTGAGTCAGAGATCAGTCAGTCGGTTTTGTCCCGATATCGTGGCGTGGGAAAAATAATCACGTGACCACAGAAAGACAATAACTTAGTTTTAGAAATCAGTCGGAACCTGGAAGCAAGAGTGTTCAGATCGGTTGCGAAAATGTAGCCGGGTAAACGGGCAGGGCCCCACTGTGGGGGGGCCTAAAGATATCCCCAGAAGAAAAGAAAACAGCCCGAGTGTGAGAAAGTTGAAGCCGGAATCCTCCTAACGACAACCGAACCGAGCAGTAAGAAAATGGTGTGTTGAGATTAAATAAAATCGTGTGAAATATTCCCTCAAGAAAATCAATGTCTCGTTTGTTCCTTTTGTCTGAGACATATTCTTCCTTTGATCGAGACGATCCAGCGGCGAAGACTAGACGAATCACGGCCAGAGAAAAGAACAGAAGAAATCAAGGTAACCTTTGAGATCTATTTGAGATTTGTTTGAGAACTGTTTTAAAGACGTTAAGATACGTGTAATTCTAAGAGACGTTTAATGAAAAAAGGCTTGAGATGCCGTGAAAATATTCGTAATTGAAAAAGGCCTGGGATGCCGTTAAAAGATTTGTAATTGAAAAAAGGCTGAGATGCCGTAAGTTGATGAGTGAAGTTTTAAGACTGTGGTCCGAATTTATAGAAAAAGAAAGAGAAAAATAAGAACGAATTTTGTGGAGTAAAATGATTATGAAAATGATTATGAAAAGGACTATGAAAATGATATAGAGTAGACATGAAAATTGTGTCGTCGGAGGTGTTGGGGGGAGAGATTGAAATCACCATTAATCCTCTCGTGAACATTTCGCGTTGTTTTCGGCCGGAGAGGATGAGATCCGAACGGCTGAGGTGGCTTTGAAGAAATGCCTCAGTCCGGAAGGATTTCTGCCTGAGGTAATAAAGAACCTCTCTCTCCCCCCCCCCTGTATGTAACATATATATAATTGGTTGCCGTGTCCTGCTATTTCCACAAGAAATAGGTTGAAACGAACCGCGTTGCTACAACGGAAATCTTGGGGTCCAGAGGCGAGCGAAGACAGAGAGAGAGAGAGAGTGATGTCATCGAACAGTGAGTACCTCGTAATTTTTATGTCGAATAGATAAAGTTTGAAAGGGAAGAAGAAAAAAAAAAGGAACTCTTACGAAGTTAAAGTAATAGAAAAAGAAAAAAAAAAAAGGAACGAGACACGAGGGAGACATTGTTAAGATTCACAAAAAAAAAAAAAAAAAAGAAAGAAAGAAAGAAAAAAACGCACGCACACACAATTATTAGATTAAAATAAAAAAAGAAAGAAAGAAAGAAAAAACGCACGCACACACAATTATTAGATTAAAATAAAAAAAAGAAAGAAGAAAAAAAAAAAGAGAAAGACACATTTTGTTAAGAAAAGTACATTCTAGTTGGAAAGAAAAGTACGATTTGCCGTAATTATGTTTTTTTGGTGTTGTGTTTTAAGAATTTGTTGCTAAGATTCACAAAAAAGAAAGAAAAAAAAAAAGAAAGACACATTTTGTTAAGAAAAGTACATTCTAGTTAGAAAGAAAAGGACGATTTGCCGTAATTATGTTTTTTTTGTGTATTGTGTTTTAAGAATTTGTTACTGTAGTTTTTTTTTTCTGGTTTGTGTTGGTGGGGGGACGAAGGCGAAGGGCGGTGACGGGCGAAAAAAGAAAGAAAAAGGAGAAACGAGGGAGGTATGCAATTAAAAGAGAGAGAGAGGAAGAAGTGAAATGTTAAAAGAGATTGTTAAAAAAAAAAAATGTGCGCGCGAGGCAGAATATGCCTGTTAGAAAGGAAGGGAGAGAGAGAGAGAGAGAGAGAAAGAGGGCGCCCGTGGGCCTTGAAAACTGCTATGAAGGTGGCAGAGAAATGACGTCGGCGGCGACGGGTGATCTGGTGTCGCTCGGGCCCGAGTTTGGCGGGATGTCGCCCGCTGTGGTGAATTGTATTGTATTGTGTTGTGGAGATATGTTCTCCATTGGTTCTGTCGGTTTTGGTTTTATTTTTTTGTTGTTGTTGGGTGGAATGAATTTTATTTTATTTTTTTTTTTTTTTTTGTTTTTTGATGTTTTTTGATGTATTTTGATGTATTTGTTACATGGAGGATTCCGGGTTTCCAATGCTTGAGTAAATGAGGTTTTACTATTTAGAGGATGGTGGGATTTGAGGATGTAATTGAAGAAAAAAAAAAAACAGTTCTTAAATTGAATGAGTTTGGGTCAGCCGGGCGATTTGAGTTGATTAGGTTCGGGCAGCTGGTGGATGCTAGAGTGGGTTTGGGTCGGATCGCGGAAACCCTTGGACAGGGTTGATTTTATCGGGAAAAATCCCCGTGTACAGAGTATGTACAGGCTTGGAAAGTCAATGAGGGATTCCCGGCGTTTGCTCGTATGCTCTCTTTTATAGAGTAACCATGGGTTAGTGGCGAGGCTTTTGGTAAAGCCTGCATACGTTAAAATTGCGAACGGGAGGAATGACGGTGATGGTCATTCTGTGGGACCACGAGAAAAGGAAGGTGGTCAGTTATGGAAATTGTTGTTTTTGTGACCCAGGTGTGCCCAACTGCGCCGATAGAGTGTGTGAAAGCTGTGTAAAATGTTAAGCTTTGAAATTGTGGTCCCAAATTTTTTTTGTGGATTTTGGATGTTTGCCGACGAGTGTGCTGCGAAGATACCCCACCCCCCCACCGCATAGATAAGGACACGGGAAGGGAACGCATAGAATTGGTGTCTGCTCAACACCAGTGGGGATGGAGTTAAGCTGGGGTGTGGTGTGACTCGGGTGCGCGCGTCGCGGGCGGATAGAACCATGGGGATCGGTTTTTAAAAAAAAGAGGTACCGGGTGTTAATTGGATTTAATTGTAAGATTATAGGTTGGGCCTAGTTTTTGGTCATTCGGCGTGTTCCGGGAGCAGAGATGATTCGATGTGACATTTCGCTCAATACCGTATCGACTAGATAGATCCATGGGATGGGGTCCTCCACGTTTAATGAACAGGGCTGGGAGCTAGAGACATGGGCGATTGTTCGCGGACGTTTGCGCCGGGGCACTGGGATGCTCGAAGTATATGGTCCAGATTAGACAGTGGTAGGAAAACGGTACCTTTTGTAATTTTGAGAGGCTGACCATTTATGTTTACAGGTTAGGGAAAGGGGTTTCTGTTTTTGTGCCCCCATATCGCGGCAATACGCCCGATTTCAAATCGGTCGTGTACCGATGATTAGATGAATATGTGCGTGTGTATTTAAAAAAAAAAAAAAGTGTTGGTGATGGATTTGGATATTTGTGTAAATTTCTTCAGGGAAGAAATTTTGAAAGATAAGGTGGAGAGGAGTGTTATATTATGACGGGCCCTGTATTTCAAACGGGTAGATTGACTAGTAGCAAATAGCTAGTTTTGTTATTCGAAAAATAGGATTTGTTTCTGGACTCAGAAATGAGTCATAGAAGTGTTTGATCTAGGAGCAGTCATAACAAATCTGGAGAAATCTGACGTGACCTTTTGAGTCAGAGATCAGTCAGTCGGTTTTGTCCCGATATCGTGGCGTGGGAAAAATAATCACGTGACCACAGAAAGACAATAACTTAGTTTTAGAAATCAGTCGGAACCTGGAAGCAAGAGTGTTCAGATCGGTTGCGAAAATGTAGCCGGGTAAACGGGCAGGGCCCCACTGTGGGGGGGCCTAAAGATATCCCCAGAAGAAAAGAAAACAGCCCGAGTGTGAGAAAGTTGAAGCCGGAATCCTCCTAACGACAACCGAACCGAGCAGTAAGAAAATGGTGTGTTGAGATTAAATAAAATCGTGTGAAATATTCCCTCAAGAAAATCAATGTCTCGTTTGTTCCTTTTGTCTGAGACATATTCTTCCTTTGATCGAGACGATCCAGCGGCGAAGACTAGACGAATCACGGCCAGAGAAAAGAACAGAAGAAATCAAGGTAACCTTTGAGATCTATTTGAGATTTGTTTGAGAACTGTTTTAAAGACGTTAAGATACGTGTAATTCTAAGAGACGTTTAATGAAAAAAGGCTTGAGATGCCGTGAAAATATTCGTAATTGAAAAAGGCCTGGGATGCCGTTAAAAGATTTGTAATTGAAAAAAGGCTGAGATGCCGTAAGTTGATGAGTGAAGTTTTAAGACTGTGGTCCGAATTTATAGAAAAAGGAAGAGAAAAACAAGAACGAATGTTATAGAGTAAAATGATTATGAAAAGGACTATGAAAATGAAAATGAAAATGATATAGATGTAAATTGTACCATCGGAGGCGCTGGGGGGAGAGATTGAAACCGCCATTAATCCTCTCGTGAACATTTCGCGTTGTTTTCGGCCGGAGAGGATGAGATCCGAACGGCTGAGGTGATTTTGGAGAAATGCCTCAGTCCGGAAGGATTTCTGCGAGAAGTAATAAAGAAGTTCTCTCTCCCCCCCCCCCTGTATGCAACATATACACAAAAAAATGATACAATAACATTGAACACGATCTTATGTTGTATACACAAAAAAATGATACAATAATATTGAACACGAAAAAATGCGTATGTTGTATACACAAAAAAAATGATACAATAACATTGAACACGAAAAAATGTGTATGTTGTATACACAAAAAATGATACAATAACATTGAACACGAAAAAATGCGTATGTTGTATACACAAAAAAATGATACAATAACATTGAACATAAAAAAATGCGTATGTTGTATACACAAAAAAAGACAATAACATTGAACACAAAAAAATTCTTATGTTGTATACGCAAAAAAATGATACAACAATATTGAACATGAAAAAATGCGTATGTTGTATACACAAAAAAATGATACACGAAAAGCAAAATAAAAAATAACAGATAAGCAAATAGAAAATAAAATAATAAATTCACAAATATAAATTAAAAGTAACAACTTTAAATGTAGTTATGAAAAATGCTGCGCCTCTAATAAACGCCTTCCCCATCCCTTGAAAATGTAAACAAAGACACTAAACCGGTTCAGACTGGATTTGGATCTAAAATTCCATTCTTTCAAAATATTCTCATTTTCATCGTTTCATGCTCACAATTTTTCACATTTTTTTTTTTTACAAATTAACAGAATATTCCTTGCCTTTCCGATGATGTGTGAGGAATATCCAAGTTTGTTGAAATATTGTGGCATCAAAGTCTCGTTTAAGGGTAATCCATAGGGAGCAGCTCCCACGAGGACGCCATGCTGCATACCTGAAAAAAAAAAAATGAAAGTCTGCGTTAAGTTATTAGAACCATAATCTGTAACGTTATCCATTTTTGAATAATTTGCGGAAGCAAAACACAAACTTTAAATCAAGCGAACGAAAAATATAATACACGTGTGGAGTTAACGAGTTCATTTATGCAACTGAAAAAAAAGAAAATACATTAGCGTCAAAATGAGAGTCGGGCGCTGTTGCTTTTTGTTTGTTTCTTAGGCACCTTGTGATACTATAGACCAACCCAACCCCTACAATCAGGACCACCAGGAAAGATTAGCTAAGAGAGTGAATGACAATAAAAATACAAGTCGATCTATTGAGCTCCACAGACCAATGATGCCATGACAGTTATTTGTTAACTTTCTGGGTAGTCGGGGTGGGGTGGGGGATGGAGGGTTTATGATAGTAAATTCAGAAGAAAGTATCTAGTTCCATTAGTAAGCTGAAAGTAACTAAGATGAGTTCAAAGAGAATGAATGACGATAGAGAGATCTTGAAGTTGATCGATATCTTGGACTTGAGAGATGAGAGGCTTAGCTCAGATGTAAACACATAGTGATAGACCCTAACGACACACACACACACATCCATGTTCCACAAGTCTGTGTTGTTTCTTATTATGTGTATAAATGGTGAACTGCGCTTTACGCACGGCAACCGTCAATACTAGATTTGACACGGTCTGAAAAAAAAATGAAAAAGAAGAAAACCACAGCATTTAAGGCATTTGTCGTTTGAAGTGTTGGCATAGTTCGAAAACTCAATTGCAGGTGTTTCGGTTAGGCACGGAGATCAACCGGTTGAAAGACATCACGGAGGTCGGGTAGTCCTTGCCATCTCTCCCAGATCCGTAATGCGCACTCTGGGTCAGAGGCAGTGGCGTAGCTAGACCTTTTGCCGCCCGGGGCGGTAGTAAAAAGCTAGCAATTGTAAAGTTTACAAGGAGTTATAAAAAGTATGCTACAAAAACAAACGTTTGGACAGTAATAAAATTAATGAATTCAAACTTTCGCATCTAATGTTATTTCCTCTTTGATGTCGGTGTATATACACCCAAATATCCAACTTTCTTTTCGCACCTATTCGATAAAAATTTCATATTTTTTGTTAACTTTTGTTTTTTTAAATTTTTTTCTCTACTTTCTATTTTTACCCTCTCAAAATGCCGCCCCCTCAGGTGTGCCGCCCGGGGCGGCCCGCCCCCCTCGCCCCCCCCTAGCTACGCCAGTGGTCAGAGGTTAGAACGTTTTAGGGGGTGGAGGTGTGTAATAAGTGGTTGTGAATTCTTGAGCAATCTGTTAGTGTAGTTTGACATTTCACCAGCTAACCTGTACTTCATACAAATTACATCAGCCGTCCGATTGATTTTGAAGAACTCCCTCCGACAAGTCATCCTCACGAGACGTCCACGTTGGCTGAGTCTGTAGTCGAAAACAAAAAACCTGGCTGATGACGGTTAAAGCAGACGTGGAACCCAATCTGGACCTTCTAATCTACGAAGTTCGATGTTGAAACAATGAATGGCTAGGGATCACCCAATCATTGACTTCAAATCATCAGGCTTGGTTGATCTTTGTGAAGGATGCAGTGGCGAGGATGGATGGAGCCGACTCAACCCACCCCAGTGGGTGAATGCTCTTACAAGTAACAGTCAGATAATCAACATTTGACCAGCCAAGTGACCAGACTTACCGAACTGTCTCTCCAACCTCAGAAATGTCCACGTTCAACCAGCCAAGTGACTAGACTTACTGAAACGTATCTCCAACCTTAGAAATGTCCACGTTCGACCAGCCAAGTGACCAGACTTGCCAAACTGTCTCTCCAACCTCAGAAATGTCCACGTTCAACCAGCCAAGTGACTAGACTTACTGAAACGTATCTCCAACCTTAGAAATGTCCACGTTCGACCAGCCAAGTGACTAGACTTACTGAAACGTATCTCCCACCTCAGAAATATCCACATTCGACCAGCCAAGTGACCAGACTTACTGAACTGTCTCTCCAACCTCAGAAATGTCCACGTTCGACCAGCCAAGTGACCAGACCTACCAAACTGTCTCTCCAACCTCAAAAATGTCCACGTTCGACCAGCCAAGTGACTAGACTTACTGAAACGTATCTCCAACCTCAGAAATGTCCACGTTCGACCAGCCAAGTGACCAGACCTACCAAACTATCTCTCCAACCTCAGAGACATTTACATTCGACCAGCTAAGTGACTAGACCTACCGAACTGTCTCTCTAATATAAGAGACATTCACGTTCGACCAGCAAAGTGACCAGACCTACCAAACCATCTCTCAACATCAGAGACGTTCACTTTTGACAAAACAATCGACCGGACACTGCTCGTCAACCCTTCCTATGACATCGACAGCTGGGGCAACTTCTTTCATTACCTGCAACTAAGTTTCATCTTTCTTTGGCATTACCATATTTGTCTTGTTTCTCATCATTGACCACTGCAACAGATGTTGTTGTTTCTCTGGTGTCGTTATAATCAATTATAACAAAATCCATTCGAATATAATTTATTTCTCATTTCGTTTTTTAGTACAAATCGACTGTTTTCTATTTTTATATCTAAGAGTTTGTTTTGCTCTATTTCGAATTTTTATTACTTTATTCGTATTCTTCCTATATACTTTTCTAGTACCAAAGGTACTTAAGCTTTATTTTTTATTTATTTTTTAATGCAACTTTAATTCCTATATAATTTTATTGCTAGCTACTATATTGCAGAATGGTTCTTGGATGTAGTGTTTAGATATAATTATTATTATTTTTTTTTTATATATATATTTTTTATTATTGTTTTAATTAATGTTATTTGATATGCAAATTACTATATCATACGGTAGTCTTAAGGGTAACATATTATTATTATTATTTTATCATTATTCTTATTTATTTATGTATATATTAGTGATATTTTAAGCTGAATTATTTCGACACTTGATTATTGGGGAAATGGTCGTATAATCAGTACCATTGGAGAGCCATGAATATTAAAACTGTCCTGTTTTTAAATCTCCGAAACAGTTACATGGTAAACAGCTGATGATCTCCGTGTTAATATTAAATGCTTAAGGTCTCCTGTTTTTGTTTCACTAATTAACCCCCCTTTTTTTTTTTTTTTTTTACTTATATTTTTTTTTTTTACTTATATTTTTCATTTATTAATTTTTCAACGAATGTTAAGTCTGCAATATCTTGGATTTAGTTAGTTTGTCTGGGGATTTAAACTGCATTTTACATTTTTTTATTTTTTTTATTTTTATGACTCAAAGCTTCTTTAGACTATATATATATATATATATATATATATATATATATATAGATTTGGATTTTTCACTTAGAAAAAAGATTATTCAGTGAAGACTGGGATTAGTCCAATAAAAACAAGCTCGATGATACTTGATTACAGGGATCGTTATTAATTTGCCTGAAAAAAAAAATGGTTGCATTTAGTCCATCTTGAACTAATTGCAAATATATTCACTCGAAATTGGAATTAGAATTGATAAAATCTATATGCAGATGAGGAAAATCAAAAGTTTGTCAAGTTTTACTCTGATATAATAGTTATAATAAAATGATGTTTTGAAACACGTGTACATAGAGATAAACATTGTTAAGTGTTTATCGGAGCATGATTATAAAAAATTAATTATTTCATAAATGTAATCTACTGAATTATATGAAAACTCTGCTCGACATAACATGCCAACCATTGAGCTTATTTTTTTTCTGTAGCATTTAATATTTCTCATTATTAATTACTTCATTAATATACGGATAAATAATGTATTATGTAATTTCCTGTGAATATCGAAATTGTTTTGGTTGTTTAACTTTAACTTTCCCTTAAATATATATATATATAGTCATCAACAGACAGACTATTTTGCTGTATCACAGCTCTTCAGTGCGGTTAGACCTGCACCTGCCTCAAGCAGGGATCAAACTTAAGACTAACTAAAAAAAAAACACAAAAAACTTAAGCATGACAGACGAACAGACAGAAAGCCCAATAATATTATCATAGATTGAGGTCATGGTCAAGGTCATGCATTGACCAATGAAATATTCTGTTCCGTTTTCTATTCCAGCAAGGTTCCCCACCCCATTTCCTGTTACTTATGTTTCGGGTTTCCTGTTGTTTCAAGACTATTGGCATTCAAACAATTGCTTCTTGGTTTTGAAGTCAATAAAAATCCCATCAAAAAACCTGCATGAACTTTGTTTTTATCACCTGGCATCTACTTACCTGTGTGTATTGGATGACGGCCTGTCATCAAGGCACTTCTCGTTGGGGTACAAATCGGAGAGACGTAGTAATTGTTCAAAATCCGTCCCTCGTAAGCAAGAGAATCGATGTTAGGTGTCGGAATCTCATTCGATCCATGGAAACTGACATCGTCCCATCCCTGGAGAAATCAGAATTTCACTTTTAAAATCGAATATTAATAGGTATCCCAAATCAAAATTTTATTTCCATTATATCTAAAAGGTTTTAAATATGAATACATAGATCTCTGAAAAACATAAACAATGGTACCAGACTTATTTTGGTAGCTCAATTAGCCATTGAATTCTGACTGCTCGTAGTTCGTTGGAAATTAGATTTGCCGTCTTGTATGCTATTGGTACAGAAACTAATTGTCACAATGTATAACTAAACATACAGGCTCTAAAGATGTGAAAAATTCTTACAAAAGTAATGTCAGATTATGATAAATAAAAATAAATCATAATGGAAGCAATAATTATTAGATCAAATCAGTCTACACATTTGGAAAAATTCCATTACCTTTTGAAAAATCTGCAAAAATGACACGGTAGCGCAACTTTGCCTGTTTATATAAGATTCATTTCAACAGCTAACACATTGAATCTTCTTAATATGATTCATAGCACACTAGAGATCAAGCTAGATTATTCTTTTAATAGTAAATCAATAAAAAAAACTTCAGATTTGGATCATGTAAAAAAAAAAAGACGAAACACAATTTGATAAGAGAGGAAAAATTTCATTCACCAAAGTTTTTGACTCTCTTTTTTTTTTTTGTAAAAGACAACTTAAAACCTAATATTACATCCACCATAAGGACGAGTGACCCCTTTTCTTTAAGATGGGGCTATCTTTATACGTCTAGAAAGACACAATAGCGTGCCTACTAAGTTTGAAAAATACCAACATTAGAAATAAATCACCTGTCACTGAAAATAGTAACCTAACTGTAAGTAGCCTTACAAAACTTGTAATGATTCAAGAGACAGGATTGTACAGTTATAAAGCGATCATCATTTTCATATTCGGTTTAACGTTTATTTTACATCCGGGCATGTATACCAGACAATTAATAACATTAATTACGAAACCAGTCAAACATTTTTTAAGTGTTTAGCTTAGTAATTAACACTAACAAGTTATTATTAGTAATTAACACTAACAAGTTATTATTAGTAATTAACACTAACAAGTTATTATTAGTAATTAACACTAACAAGTTATTATTAGTAATTAACACTAACAAGTTATTATTAGTAATTAACACTAACAAGTTATTATTAGTAATTAACACTAACAAGTTATTATTAGTAATTAACACTAACAAGTTATTATTAGTAATTAACACTAACAAGTTATTATTAGTAATTAACACTAACAAGTTATTATTAGTAATTAACACTAACAAGTTATTATTAGCCGTTAGGCATTATCTTTTTGAATTATGTAAGCATATTTCACCTTATAACATTCACATGCAACATCTTGTCTGTGGTGTACGTGATTATCCTAAACTGATAACTGTATAGTTTTGAAAATCCATGGATTAAGGAAAAGCTTAGAAGTTTATCTGTATAGTCCTTGTTTGAGTTATTTAATACTTAATAAACATTGTACTTTATCCAATTTTTATTTTCATCATTCATATATATATATATATATATATATATGGAACAAAGGATAAGCAATTCAACAACTAACAAAAATAAACTCAAAAACTCATGTTGTATAGTTCTACCGAAATATTTAAATCGTTTAAAATACGACCATTATCAGTCGGTTGATGAACTTTAATTAAAAACGGAAAAGTTTTCAAATTCAACTTTTCCGTTTTTAATTAAAGTTCACCAACTGATTGATAATGGTCGTATTTTAAACGATTGAAATATTTCGGCAGAACTATACAACATGAGTTTTTGAGTTTATTTTTGTTAGTTGTTGATTTGCTTATCCTTTATTCCATTTTTACTTTTACATTTTGTCCGAAACATTGTTTCTTTTTTCCTCTCTCTCTCTCTCTATACATATATATATATATATATATATATATATATATATATATATATATAAACCATAGAAAATTAGATTCCAGTAACCATGTCTTTATTCACCTTTCAAAAAATCCAAATATTTGACTGATCCTTTTGTCGACACATGGATATACATTGTTTATCTACACATGCTCTGGCGTTAAAAAATAAAATGCATTGAGCTTTAACCTTGAAAGTCCTACCATTAATAATAAATATATATATATATATATATAAGTATAAATTATTATTTATACAAACATTATTGGTTACATATGTGCATACATGTTTCGGTTGCACTTTCCCAAGAAAGTCAACCTCATCAGATCGAGAATCTTTCAGGAATTCCTGAAAGATTCTCGGTCTGATGAGGTTGACTTTCTTGGGAAAGTGCAACCGAAACATGTATGCACATATGTAACCAATAATGTTTGTATAAATAAAAAGTTATACTTATAAACAGCTCTACTTGGTATTGAGCACTTTTTATAAACACTTGAGTTTCTACGGATTTACATTTACAGAAACCAATACATGTACTATATATATATATATATATATATATATATATATAATGTAATTTTATGTGAACACGTGTCCATAGATTACTTTTAAGTACGTATAAAATAAATATATATATATATATATATATTAACGAAATATACGTCCTATGAAGGTAAGGGCGACTAATAATGCAGTTTACTGCATCTTAATCACTAAGGAAGTGAGACAATCGAAGTAGTAGTCAGCAAAATAACAACGAATGCTGCAATCACCAATAAAAATCAACGTATATAAATATGCTCGTGTACATATATTTCAGGAATTGATTGTCCATAATCTACAAAAAATATTTATCAATTTATTACAGGAAAAATTGCTAAATTAATATCTATCTATCTATCTCTGGTACTTATACGTACATAAAAGTAATCCATGGGCACGTGTGTCTGGCTCACAGCTGTCATCAGCATGGCTAACTAAGACAAGGATCGAACCTTCAATGTTGATGTCAATAGTCTGGCGTTTTACCCCCGGACTATGACGCCTTGCCCAGAAATATGTGCGGTTTTTATCATCTAAATATTTAATGTATTTTATGTAATTGTTTTTATTGGTGATGGTAGCACTTGTTGGGTTGTTTTACTACCATTTCTTCTCCTTTTCTTCACTTCTAAAGCAGAAGATGACATTATAAGTCACCCGTAACTTTTTAGAACATATTTTCGTTAATATATTTATTTTTATTAATTTAATACGTACATAAATATAATCCGTGTACAGGTGTTTCTGGCTCATATATATCCATATATATATATATATATATATTACTATTTCATGCATATAAATATAAAGTAATATACTATATTATGTATAAATATTTTTGAGTATTTACTTCAATAGTGCTCGATACATAAATAGAGCTTAATAGTAGTAGTATGAAAAAATATTTATAGCAAGTAAGCTACACAGAAAAGTTCATGTTTCATTCCTGGACGAAATGACCAGGAAATATATTTATAGCAAGTAAGCTACACAGAAAGTTCATGTTTCACTCCTGTAAGAAATGACCAGGAAATATATTTATAACAAGAAGGCTACACAGAAAGTTCATTTTTCATTCCTGGAGGAAATGACCAGGAAATATAGTTATAGCAAGTAAGCTACACAGATTTTTCATTCCTGGAGGAAATGGCCAGGAAATATATTTATAGCAAGTAAGCTACACAGAAAAGTTCATGTTTCATTCCTGGAGGAAATGACCAGATAATATAGTTATAGCAAGTAAGCTACACAGAAAAGTTCATGTTTCATTCCTGGAGGAAATCATCAGGAAATATATTTATAGCAAGAAATCTACAGACATAGCACAACAATAGTTATAAAAAAATTGGCTACTCAGAATCAAACATTGATTTGTCAGTTTAAAAGCTTTTCTGTTGATATGTGGATATAATAATGAAAATCCATCTGACTTTAATTTGTCTCTTGGATGTGAGATAGAAAGCAAAGATGTGTCTGTCCGTCCGTCTGTCGCTTTGTACAGACAAAGCAACTGCATGCATCTGTTAATGTTTGATCGAGCAAAATCAATGCCATATTTTAAATCAGCAGATTTAGCCTGATTATAAATGACTAAAAGTTTTTTTTATTATTGTTATATCTCCATACCAATGAAAATTATGTTACCAATTCTCGTGTGTAAGTGTGTTTTCTCGCCTCTGCGTGACTTTCACGTTATTATTTATTTAGTTTTTATTGAATCGATCATTTATTGGAGAAAAAAATGCAATAGCATAAAGTATTGAAACAAATTTTAAAAAAATCATATTTAAAAAAAAAAAATTAATTACAAAATTAAATCAACCAAGTCAGCCATTTTAGTGTTAGTAGTTCGGTACTGGTCCAGATTAGGACCCAAGCTAAAATCGACTTTGTTTCGGTAGTTTTTTGGATGTTTATGTAGACGGCCAAAAAAAAGCCGAATGAAAAGTAGGTTGTCTGCGTTTAAAAAATAACTAACATTTAAAAAAAGAATACAATTAGTCAATAAAAAAAGATTGGTTTTAATCAAATAATACAATAAGTCAAATTGTATGAAAGAAATATTTATTTTTGTAATGAACAAAAATATTTTTTATGTGAAGCAAAATAAAACAGATGATATGTTTTTATTTACACATGAAATTTTTTTTTTAAGAAAAATCTCACTGAACAAGTGTAAAAACGGTGTTAGGATTAATGTTAAGATTATAAAATATTATAAAATATAATAAAATCTCACTGAACAAGAGTTAAAACGGTGTTAGGATTAATGTTAGGATTATAAAATATTATAAAATATAATAAAATCTCACTGAACAAGAGTTAAAACGGTGTTAGGATTAATGTTAGGATTATAAAATATTATAAAATATAATAAAATCTCACTGAACAAGAGTTAAAACGGTGTTAGGATTAATGTTAGGATTATAAAATATTATAAAATATAATAAAATCTCACTGAACAAGAGTTAAAACGGTGTTAGGATTAATGTTAGGATTATAAAATATTATAAAATATAATAAAATACTATAAAATATAATAAAATCTCACTGAACAAGTGTAAAAACGGTGTTAGGATTAATGTTAAGATTATAAAATATTATAAAATATTATAAAATCTCACTGAACAAGTGTAAAAACGGTGTTAGGATTAATGTTAAGATTATAAAATATTATAAAATCTCACTGAACAAGTGTAAAAACGGTGTTAGGATTAATGTTAGGATTATAAAATATTATAAAATATAATAAAATCTCACTGAACAAGTGTAAAAACGGTGTTAGGATTAATGTTAAGATTATAAAATATTATAAAATATAATAAAATCTCACTGAACAAGTGTTAAAACGGTGTTAGAATTAATGTTAGGGTTATAAAATATAATAAAATATCACTAAAAAAGTGGTGAAATGTTTTGTTTTTGTTGTTTTTTTTTGCATGAAAAGTATAAGGGCTTCAAGGTTTAGTGTTCGTCTACATAATCATCTGGAAACTACCAACGCCAAGTCCATTTTAGAGTGGGTCCTAATCTGGACCAGTACTAATAGTTGAAAAAAGAAAAAAAGAAAAAAAGAAAGGAATTAATTACTTTGTCATCGTTCGAAACTCAAAAGGAATTTAGAAACATTTGAACAATCTAATAAGGCATTTCTATCTTTAAAATTCCTGCAAATCCTCATGTATTAAAACATCGAAAGTCTTTGAATAATTTGATAAATAGAGAGTAAAACAAGATTTACACATTAACCAAATTTGTTATAGTTTTATAACAATTTGGTTTGGTTAAAAATTTAATGCCGAAACGATACCGTAATAATTTGTGGAGGCAAAATGAATTACAAGACAAAGCATGAAGCCACTTGATGTAAATAGCTAAAGAAAACGAAAGATTATTAAGTTGCATAATAACAAAAAGGAAGAGGAAGGTAGAATTAAAACTTCAAAACACAGTGATAAATTCAGTGGAAAAATAATCCAACCTAAAACTGAAATTTGTAGAATTTGGTATATTCGGACTACTGTTCTATTTTTATCACGTGATAAAAACACCCAAGATGAGAACAGTAGTCCGAATATACCAAATTCTACAAATTGTCAACCCTCATCTCAAAAATTCCGAAACTAAAGCTGAAACATTAGCATGGCATTGACCGGGCCCCAATCATCCATGCAGAAAATACCACAGGGGACACACAGCCACACGCAACTTGAAAATACCCTGACAGTGCTGATGGAGAAGCCTCTCAAATAGCTACCCCTGAGTTTGCTCTCCTGTACTATCATCCAGGAAAAGTGCTGACCAGAAAAGCACAATGACCTCGCCCTCTACCAAGGATGCTTAACTACCTTCGCTATCTGTCAGTTATCAAACAAGCCAAGCTTGAAAGAGGTCCCACAACCAGCATTCAATCACC
The DNA here is from genome assembly GCA_963556195.1 of Sepiola atlantica. NCBI lineage: Eukaryota > Metazoa > Mollusca > Cephalopoda > Sepiida > Sepiolidae > Sepiola > Sepiola atlantica. The sequence continues at coordinate 60,794,016 of OY744545.1, read as the reverse complement.
TGGACTCCAAACAGGTTAGCACAAAAAGTAAGCCTTTCAAGAGCCTCTTAAATCGTCGGGTCTTTCTGCTAGTATAAAGTAAGTATAAAATACTAAAGTTCATTTAAAAATTCACTTACCAGATCATGAAATTCACTTACCAGATCATGAAAATTCACTTACCAGATCATGAAAATTCACTTACCAGATCATGAAAATTCACTTACCAGATCATGAAAATTCACTTACCAGATCATGAAATTCACTTACCAGATCATGAAAATTCACTTACCAGATCATGAAAATTCACTTACCAGATCATGAAAATTCACTTACCAGATCATGAAATTTCACTTACCAGATCATCAGCAATTATGAGAACAATGTTTGGTCTTTTTGTAGCCAAGACAAAAGACAAACTTCCAAAGTAAAAGGAAATTTGTGCAATCCAATTCATTCTCGATTAAAACTGAAAAAAAAAAATACAAAAAAAAAAAATTAATTAATTTTATCAAATTTATAAAAAAAGAAATTACAAAAATTATGTTAGCTTTGATTATAAAATCAATTTTTTTTCATAAAACCGTTTTCCCTTTTTTATTTCCAGATGCATCCAAGCATTTTTGTAAGAGGCTCTGTCTGTTGGTCCGTTTGACTGTCACACTTAAATTATAGATAACACTTTTAGATGTGATGTGTCCACGCATCAATATAACAGGCTCCGTCTGTCTGTTAGCTTGATACACTGAAGTTTGAAATATCATTTTAATTGTCTGTTGCAGTTTAGTTTTCAATCAATGACCCCCCCCCTCCCTCCTTGTAAAACATTCACAACAAGAACTCGTCTGGCTACAACCACTATCAATGATTTCTTTTTCTCCCTCTGTGTACCTTGAACTAAGCAGAACTTCCATAAGCAAAGTTTCTTTTCTAGAACTGCCCCTCTGTGGAACACAGTACCATAGGGCTGCTTCCTGGCTGACTACAACATTGCCGTTTTAAAGTCCAATGTAAACAAATTCTTGTTGAGCCGTCCGCTTAAATAATCAATGTCTGACCAGTAACAATCATTGTTACAAATCCTCTCGATGTTTCACTGTCCATCTGTGAAACTCAATAATCCTTATCCTCGAGTGGCCTCTTGGCTTTGATAAGCATGAATGGACAAGTTTGAGAGACACCTAAGGGTAAGAAGGGACCCCGGAATAAAAATCACTGGAGCTTGTGAACCGTAGGGCCGAAAAAAAAAAAATGGTATCTTTAATTTTAAAAAGTCAAATAAGGGGAGATAACTCTAGTTTTTAACCACGCTTTATCTTAAAATGGATCTTACTATTGTAATTAAAATCTAAAATAAAGTTAAACGATGTATACGTAAAAGTATAATTTAGGAATAAAACAATCACAACACATTATGGCATTCGGCACCAATGAAAAATAAAATGATTTTGAAAAATAAATTAATTATCAACGAAGAGAGAAAAAAATGAAAAAATATGTAAATTGAAGGGGAAAAACATGAAACAAGGGGAATAAAGTTTTTGAAATAAATGACAGTTTTACACTGGGTAAAATTCGCCAATTTGTTTGAAAACAGTTCCTTTTACGTATACATTTTTTAAAACTTTATTTTAAAATAATTACAATAGTAAAATCCATTTTCAGATAGATCGTGGTTGAAACTTGAAACTAGAGTCCCCCCCACCTTATTTAACTCTCCTAAAATAAAAGGGAAATTCTAAAATAACGTTTTAAAAAATGTATACGTAAAAAGATAATTTAGAAATAAAACAATCACACCAATGAAAAATAAAATGATTTAAAACAAATTATTACCGAAGAAGGAAAAAATAGAAAAAATACGTAAATTGAAGGAAAAAACATGACACAAGAGAAATAAAGTTTTTTAAATAAATGACAGTTTTACACTGGGTAAAATTTAGCAATTTGTTTGAAAATTAATCTGTGCGATTGCAAGAATCTATTAGTTCGGCATCATCTCTGGTTAAATATAAAATATCTTGCAAGTCCAGAGCGTTAAAATCCGTTTTAAGATAAAGCGTCGTTGAAAACTAGAGTTATCTCCCCCTTATTTGACTCTTCAAAATTAAAGATAATTTTTTTCGGCCCTAGGGTTCACAAGCATTAAACTTTATTATGTACTTACGTGGTAGCTGAAAAAATTACGCAAATTCATCCAGTATTTATTAAATTAAAAAAACGATTTCATCTATATGTCGCCATTTTTCTTATATTTTTAGTTTTTACCTAATCAGTAAGCTGAAATGTCTACCAATACGAAAGATCGGTTTTTACTGGCGTGACGTATGTACAACGAATGCTACGAAATCGAGAAAGACGAAGCAAGTACGCCGTTCCCCATGTTAAGAATGGATCATAAAACTCCGCCAGTAAAATCTATGGTTGACGATTACGAAACAGTACCCATTTTTTTCTTCCTTTTCTTATAATTTACTAAATACTGGATGAATTTGCGTAATTTTTTCTGTACAATCTCATTTTCAGCTAACATGTAAGTACATAACAAAGTTTATGCATTTCTTTAAATATTTTAATGACATTGTTAAACTACAGAAGCACCGAGGAAAACTATGACTTTTCACCACCGACAAAAAACGGACACAACTAGTCGTGAAAAAATGGCCGCCTCATTTGGAAGTCAATACCTTCAATATAGGCCTTTTCTTTTATCAAATTAAAACAATTAGTAAAAGTTGGGAGTAAATCCGGAACCTTGCCGAAAAGCATTTCACTCTAAATAATTTACGTGACTAAAATAAGAATTTACCAAAAATGTCTCCAAAAATAAACGAAATATTGAATCATATAAAAAAAAAAGCTATCATAAAATACTTGATATGTGTTTATTATTTAATTTCTAAATGTATTTTTCCAAAACAAAACAATCGAGTTGTTTTTCTTTTTCTTTTTTTTACTTCCGTTGAGAAGAGAAAAAAGTTTTAAGTTAATTAAATTTTAATAACTTAATTTTAATTAGGATAAAAAAAAAAGTAGGTTTTCTTTTTATAAAACGTACGTTATAAGCCGAAAAAAAAAGATCAGTTTAGAACAAACGGAAGTTTTTTCTTCTTGTAGGGTTAAAAAAATAAAATACTTACCGGCTTATGCGTGTGTCATAGAAGGTTTCAATTTGAAAACTAAAAAACAAAGAAAATACACGCAACGCAATAAAAGAACTTTCAATTATCTCCCCTTTGGCGCCTTAATCGGTTCTTTATAACCGCGATTTTCAAATTAACTACGTTTTCTTTCATTTTCGGGTATCTTTTAACATAACATATATTTGGGGAATAAGGTTTGTGTCTGTAACTCCCGTTCCTTTCCCTCTTGTCCACTATACCAGTTCGTGCACAAGTCTGACTGAATATTGTCCGTGACGCCAATGTTTGTCCAACTTGCACTTAAAGTCGTGGTGCTTATGCAGATGAGCGGACCATTAAAAAAATCATTTTTTTATAAAAACAATAATATATACTTATTCGGCGTTATCTTCTTACTCACTGTACAAAAAAGTAGAAAAAATTATCCACTAGAACTTTAATTACAAGTATTTTTCCATTCTGCGTATCATAACAGCGACTCGTTCACGAAGCCTCCATCTTGTTTTTAAGAAGATTTGAAAGGCAGATAACTGAAATCTTCTTAAAAAACAAGATGGAGGCTTCGTGAACGAGTCGCTGTTATGATACGCAGAATGGAAAAATACTTGTAATTAAAGTTCTAGTGGATAATTTTTTCTACTTTTTGGCACAGTGAGTAAGAAGATAACACTGAATAAGTATATAATATTGTTTTTATATAAAAAAATGATTTTTTAATGGTCCGCTCATCTGCATAAGCACCAAAGTCGTTTATGTCTGTTGCGTCGATGACCCAGTCTGGCAGAGAATTTCAATTGTTCACAACCCGTATCCCAAAGGAATACTTGCTGATGTTTAGCCTACTATGCTTCTTTTCCAGTTTCAGGTGTTGACCTCTTGTTCCGGTGACCTTTTACAATAATCAACACAAGGAGAACGGGGTCCAAAAACAAATATACAACAAATAAATGTGACCGTAGCCCATAAAACTTATTTTCCGACTTACCTATGACATTTGTTTGTATTTTTAAGTAGTTTCAATGGCCTTTTATTAGATATCAAAATTTATCTCCATTTTACGTTCACGGAAAGTTGGAAATTTGCCGACATTTTTTTTCACTCAGCCTCGCTTTGTTTTTTTTTTGTTTTTTACTGAGACTCATAATCAAAGCGCACCTTTTCCAAAACTTTGATACGTTAGTTTGTTTGTTGCGGGGTGGGGGTGAGTTTTAATGTAATTTACAATATATTTTAGTTTCGATGACTTAATTAAAAGTACTAGGCTAAGAAAAAAAATGTCGGCAGCCATCTTGTCTTGCCAAATTTCCAACTTTCCGTGAAGGTAAAATTTTGATATCCAATAAAAATCCATTGAAACTACTTAAAAATACAAACTAATGTCATAGGTAAGTCGGAAAATAAGTTTTATGGGCTACGGTCACATTTAGTTGTTGTATATTTGCTTTTTGGACCCCATTCTTCTTGTGTTGGTTGTTGTAAAAGATACCCAGCGGCTCATTTTCAGATCAACAGATACCATCAATGTTTATCTAAAAAAATGGGTATCTTTTACGACGCTCAGCAGAGTTGCGAACGGGGTCCAAAAAAGAACGAGAAAGGGTTTAAAAACATAAATTTGCAACAAGTGAAGTTGACGTGCGACGAGAATAAATATTTTTCTACTTACCTATGTAATTTGTTTTTATTTTTACGTATTATAAATGGGGTTTTATTAGATGTAAAAAAAAAGATTTATTGTTTTTTTTCCCAAAGGTTTGCACAAAATTCAAGATGTCCGATTCACGTGCTTTCTTACGGCCAATCGGCCATTTTTTTTTTTCACGTTCCTGTGACAAAACTATTGATTTCTAATAAATAGCGGTTGTAACGGTCTAAAAATACAAACAAATGCCACAGGCAAGTTTGAAAATAACTTTTACAGCCTACAGTTACTTTTATTTGTTGTATATTTGTTTTTGGGTATCTTTCAGAATGATCAGTACAGTCGCGGACGGGGTCTAAAAAACTATTGAGAACGGGGTTATAAAAATAAATATGCAACAAGTGAGTTTAACCTACGTCGAGAAAAGATATTTGTCTACTTACCTATGATATTTGTTTGTATTTTTACGTACTATAAATGGGGTTTTATTAGATGTAAAAAAAATTTCTTGTTCATTTTTTACTCGTTTTCTTTAGACAATATGGCGTCTTACGGGCAAGCGCCATTTTTTTTTTTTTTGCAAGTTCGCGTGATAAAACTATTGATTTCTACTAAATAGCAGTTGGAACGGTTTAAAAATACAAACAAATATCACAGGTCAGTTTTAAATTAACTTTTATCGACGACAGTTACTTTTATTTGTTGTATATTTGTTTTTTTGAGCGTTTTCAGCGTACTGATCATTCTGAAAGATACCCTTGTTTTTTTTTAGCGTTTTTACTCTGCTGAGCGTCGTAAAAGATTCCCCCCAAAATGATAGTTTATCATAACATCGTATTCAATCAGAATACGCCAAGAAAATAAAAGCGATCTACATCATCGTATTCATTATTTATCTATTTCTTCTGTGTACAGTTATTGTGTCGATGACGCCCTTTTTCTGCAACCCAAAAACCAAGATTGTATTTCCAGTGTATTACCCCCCCCCCCTTCAATATATGTGATTTTTCGGTGCTTCTGCAGAGACGGGGGCCACTGTTTCGATCGATGGCGGCGGAAACTGCCGACTCCTCTTCGGGAGAAATCGTGCGAAAACGTGAGCGACGGAAAGAAATTTGATTTTGGGGAAGATAACTATTGAATTGACAATTGAGGATAAGTTAAAATTATGAACATTTATTTATTGAAACAAATTAAACATTATGTACAGCAAATAAATAAATAAAACTTTGATTTAAAAAAAAAAGTAAACAATTGATTGAACGATAAATATGGAAAAAAACAAGTTTTTTTTACAGGGTATTGACTGAATGATAAATGTGGGGGAAAAAAGTGTTATCATATGCCCGCCAACAATCGGCACCATGAAATTAAATTATGCGCTTGCAAAAAATCAACAATTTTGCAATTATCCCCGAGTAAATGCAAGAACTCTTCAAAGTTTAATCGTTAAATTTATAAAGGAAAGTGATCCCCCACGCTAAAATCTTAAATATTTAAAAAAAAAAATTTAATTCCTTCTTTGCGGATGTTTTTTTAGGCTGTTTAAATGTATTTGCACAAAAAAAAGTAGGATTTGAACTTTTTTAAGGGGTAAACTGCGTTGGGAAGGGATAGTAAAAAAAATACCAAAAAAAATACCTAAATTTCTTTAATTTGAAGATTTTGAAGAGGAATAATTCATAAATGTAACATTCAAGAATTATCTCTCTTTAATTAATCGTCGATTCATTAAAAATACAAACGTAAACTGTATCAGTTTTTTTGGCACTTCTGCATTCTTTATGAACCCGCAGATTTTCTGTCCTTCTACTGAAAATAAAGGGAAGTAATTCAACCGGAAGTGACTTATTTACAACCTAAAAAAAATGCAAGACTGATTTGTTTTTGGGTAACAAGAAACAATTGTTTTTTTTATTATATGAATTAAAAATTTTATAAATAAAAATGTAAAGTTTTGATTGGGGTGGGGGGGGAATGAATTTTTTGGTCAACATTGATTTTGCTTTTATTTTTTTTAAATATATTGTAGTTGAAAAGTTTTGTTTGGTGAGATTTTTTTTATCTAAATGAAAAGTTTTCATTGGGGGGGGGACTGTATTTTTTTGTCCTTTTTCTTTTATTGAACAGGATAAAGTTCTGCAATTTGATTTATAATGGCTTCCATGGGGTTAGCAGAAAACTTCTGCCGCCACATAAATTCCATTAAGTAAGACTCCACCATTTGCGTGTGGGTGCCACATTCTATTTTCTAACGCATTTTGGCCTTTTGCCACATGTTTTCCACATGATTTGTTGTGGCACCTGTGGATGGCGATGTGCCTGTAAAAAATCGATTGTTTTTTGCGTCTGGTTCATTAAATTACCAATGTCGCGAAGATTCAACTCATTTAACTCCATTTTCTAAAAACTAAATTCTACTTAAACTCCCGGTAAATTCAACTTCCGGTGAATTCTGAATGAATGGTACTTGGAGAAAAAAAACGGAACTCTTCAATTTCGATTTCTTAATCGGCTGCGGGTTCATAAAGAATGCAGAAGTGCCGTTTTTTTTTTTTAAATTAAAAGTTCTTTTTTCTTTTATATAATTATTTCTTTATTTTATTTTCCTCTATTTTGTTGACCTTTATATTTAAAAATCATAACTCCTGATCTATTTCATTTTTATTTTCTTTCTTAGATAAGATTCACATTTCCGAATTCGCATTGCTTATCTGTTTTATGGTCGTAGTAACAGTAGCCTTTGGCTAGGAGCAAAGTGTAGTATCTGTTCTGATGCTACACTTTATCTTTTCTGTCCTCGGTCAGTGAAGGAGAAATCCTTTTCGACTGAGGAAATTTGGGCGCCACTTCGGAAAAGCCTCAATAAGGAAAAACGGTGCTATTTTACTTATAGGCCGATGCAGTTAATTGCTTTCATGTAAAAGCATTATTTTGTACTTACTCAGTCATATTTTATCTCTCACGCCCCGAAAAAGAATTTAAAAATATCAAGCAGAACTTTAATTAGAACGATTTTTCCATTTCTATAAGGGTGATATGAAATGGCGAGTCTGCGATTTTCGGAGTGGCCGGATAGCTAACTAAGGGCAGATAAGTGTTGCGAAGAAAAAAACAAACAAAGAAAACAAACAATAAAGTTATATCGTGGAAAGTATCCCGGTGAACAAAGTAAAAATAATTATTTAATTTTCTATTTTTTAATTTAATAAATATATATTATATTATTATTGCTTATGTGTTTCTTTCTTTTTATAATCCTAACAATAAAAACGGAGTTAATGCCCTTGTCTATTCTACCGACCGCTCACAGCCCAAAATGTCGGCTCGGGCACAAATACAGGTTGGACATCGAAAAAACAAATAAAAATAAAGACACACTGGTATTATGTATGTGACCGGGACGGAACAAAGACATCGTACACCAAAAATTACGTAAATTGAGCAAGTAGTTTTTTTTTTATCACAGAAAATAACATTTTGTCAATCTTTTTTCCATGCTCGCTTGTCACGCCTCCATTTAAAAAAAAAAAAACAAGGGACGTAAGTCAGCCCAGCGTTACAAGCCCAGCTCGCCATGAGGTGCTTATTTAGAACAGGGTCCCTGGAAAAAATTATTTTCATGTAAAATCAGTATTTTGTACTTACTCAGGCATAGTTTCTCACCCACGGTACGCAAAAGAATTTAAAAATATCAAGTAGAACTTTAATTAGAACGATTTTTCCATTTCCATAAGGGTGATGTAGAACGTCTATTCGCCGACATTTTGGGTGTGAGCGATCGATGGAATAGCCAAGGGCAATAAGCACCTACATTTTATTAATCTATAAAATTATATCGTGGAAAGCACCCCGGTGAAGAAATAAAAAATAATTATTTAATTTTCATTTTTTTTATTTAATAAATATATATTTTATTATTATTGCATGTGTTTCTTTTTTAAATTATAACAATAACAACGGAGTTATTGCCCTTGGCTATTCCATCGATCGATTAGAATTTTAGTGTCACAGACAAACGTACAGACATAATAAATCAATATATCTGAATAAGAAAATAATAGTGAAAATTTGAGAAAGTAGGTAAACTTTTTCTACCAATGCATTTCACTCATCCCAGAAATTTATTAAAAGGCACATTTGAGAACATTTTATTATGAATAATATATATATATATATATAATTTTAATAAATATTTTTTTAATGTCAACATACATATATGTTTCATTTTCCCAGAATCATCACTGGAAATAAATGCACGATTCAAACCCCAGACTCGAGTCACCTTTGACTCAAATGCGATATTTTTATTGACACGACCATCATAACAACTATGCGGAATAAAGAGAAATAAAGTCCATTATTGTTTTTTTAAGCAAACACATCGTAAGTTGCCGAGAATGTTCGACAATCCAAGGGATGGAAATTGCAATTTTGCTTAATTTGGAGGCATTTTTTAAAGTGCTCATCCATAAAGAAGCTATAAATAATTATTTTTAATAATAAATATTTTTAATATCCGCATACATATATGTTTCATCTTTCCAGAATCAGCAGTGTGGAGATAAATAATCCGCTGATTGCATGATTCGAACCTCAAATATCTTATATTTGCATTCCATAGACCATGGTGAATTAATCCAAAACCATAATTGTCATTGGTTTTAACAACTTTATTTTCATACTTCAATGAGATTTTTTATATCTTTCATTTTACACATAAAAGTAATTTATTCAAATTTAATATTCATTCCTAGCTCTTATGCGCGTTTCATGACCTTTTTCAAGTCAGCGTTCATAATATTTGTATTAGGAAATATGGACGAGATTTCAGGGGACAGACTTAGGTGTGTGGCTTATGTTTACAGACTCATTGTGTATACCATCAGTTTAAGCTTCCTTTCTGACGTAATTAGAAGTAACTAATTTTATTTAATTTTGAACAAAATGTAAATTGCACTAAACTATAAATTCCCAAGATATTAAATTATTCTACTGGAGTTATAAAACTAAAAAAACATGAAAACATATCACAAACGAAATTAGCCCATGTTGTTATGTCTATAAAAATAAGCAATCTATTATATAAGAGTTCAGTTGAATTCACTACCATAAACCGTATTTTCAGATTTTCTCTTAAACATTCATTTTACTTATGAATAATAGTTATCCACTTTAATATCGAACAATAATTAACGAACGTGTGCACGGAGAAAGAAAGGAAAAATTTTTTCATTGCAGTAATAAAACGAGTTTTTGCTGGGAATTAGGAAACTATTAATTAATTAATTAATTTAGATTAGATAACATTAAATAACATTAAATACCATTAAATAACATTAAATAACACTAAATACCATTAAATAACATTAAATACCATTAAATACCATTAAATAACATTAAATACCATTAAATACCATTAAATATCATTAAATAACATATAAACAAAGTAGAACGAAATTTCAAGACGAGGCTGCGATTAGAACGGAGATCGTGTCAAGAATCTTACTTAAAATAATACTTTTTCAACTTCCTTATATACTGTTACAAAAAGTCGCTCAGACACACGACGGGTTTTGTCATTTACATAATTCATTCCTTTTAAACTTCAATTAAATTCATATTCACAAATATACACTTATACCTGCTATTATCAAATTTACATATTACTTGAAATAAATTTTTTTTAAAATTAATTTCAAATCCATCTCATTTTCTGCCAAATAGTCATCACTGGCAACGGTCTTCCTATACACGTTTGAATTAAGGTTGGACACACATCTGAAGAAGAGAAGTTTTCTTCCCCAAATATCATGTTATATGGAACTTCCATTGAACCGCACTAATGCAAGTAAGATTGTAATATAATATAAAATTAATTAATTTAGATTAGATAACATTAAATAACATTAGATAACATATAAACAAAGTAGAACGAAATTTCAAGACGAGGCTGCGATTAGAATGGAGATCGTGTCAAGAATCTTACTTAAAATAATACTTTTTCAACTTCCTTATATACTGTTACAAAAACTCGCCCAGACACCAGACGGGTTTTACAATTTACATAATTCATTCCTTTTAAGCTTCTATTAAATTCATATTTACAAATATACACTTATAACTGCTATTATCAAATTTACATATGTATTTAGAATATTTACAAATTACATATGTATTTACAGTACATAGTCATGCCGAGGCAACGTTATTTGGACTTTGTATACTATGTTATTTTTATTTGAATATTTAATCAGGGTTTACTTCTAAGGTGAAGTATCTTCATGTCAGGGTGTCCTGACAAACCTTTGTAAAAAAAAAAACGGAAGAAATTCAAGTATTCAATCTTTCACTTTTATTTTGGTTCTGAGAGATCGAGAGTCCCCTTTTTGGAATGAACATTTTATTTCTTTGAGTCATATTTGAGTTTTCATTTAAGGTTTTCTCTACCTTCCCAAGCATGAGTAACTAAAGTAGTAAAGAACATTCACCTCCCACTTTAGTATGGTGGAGTATCTAGCTTAGTGGTAGTATCACTATGAGGCACACCATTACTTTGCTAGTATGAGCCAGTGTATAGCTATGCCAAAGGAAACTTATTTGGATTTCGAATACTATGTTATTTTTTTTTTATTGTTTGGTCTACTTCTAAGACGAGTATCTTCAGGTCATGTTGTTTTGAATAAAATACCTGTACAAAAAGACTGAAGACACTCGTAGGTGGTGTCTAAGAGACAGAAAAATTTGGTCTTGTGTGTTCTCGCATATGTATTTTCAAAGAGGCATTCTCTGAAAATGAAGATCCACAAACTTTACATGAATTTAGATTTTCTTCAGCATGTATTTGCATGTGCTTTTTCAAACTGGAATTTCGTGAAAATGCATTTCCACAGACTGTACAAGAATATGGTTTCTCTCCTGTGTGTGCTCGCATGTGGATTTTAAGATCAAATTTCCGTGAAAATGCAGATCCACAAACTTTACAAGAATGTGGTTTCTCTCCTGTGTGAGTTCGCATGTGGGTTTTCAGATGAGAATTCTGTGAACATGCAAATCCACAAACTTTACAAGAATATGGTTTCTCTCTTGTGTGTATTTGCATATGGGATTCTAGTGCATACTTTTGTGAAAATACAAATCCACAAATTTCACAAGAACATGTTTCCTCTCCAATGTGTAATCTCATATGTTTTTGTAAATTGGAATTTTCCGAAAAAGCAGACCCACAAATTCCACACGTATATGGTTTCTCTCCTGTATGTACTCGCATATGTTTTTTCAAACTTGAATTCTGTGAAAATGCCGTTTTACAAACTTTACAATGGTATGGTTTATCTCCTGTGTGTGTTCGCATGTGAATTTTAAGATCAAACCTCCGTGAAAATGAAAATGCACAAACTTTACAAGGATATGGTTTCTCTCCTGTGTGTATTCGCACATGTGTTTCCAGGGCATACTTATGTAAAAATGCAGATCCACAAACCATACACGAATATGACTTCTCTGCATGTATGTGCATGTGTTTTTTCAAATTGGAATTTTCTGAAAATGCAGATCCACAAATCTTACAAGAATATTGTTTCTCTCCTGTGTGTATTTGTGCGTGTTTTGTCAATAAGGATTTCTGAGAAAATGTAGATTTACACTCGTTACAGGAAAATGATGTCTCCTCAGCAGGCCTCTGCATATCTTCTTAAACAAGATTTATTACAGATGAATGAGTCTTAATTACCTACAAACATTGACCCAGGATGCCTTTTCTTGCCTTGTTGCATTTTAAAATCACCCTTTTCTGTAATATATGTAATCTGTAAATAAAGAAGAGACTATATCAACACAAATGCAAGGAGTTTATATTAATTTATTTCAGTCTATCTTTAAATCACTGAATTGCATAATGATAAAGGAAATTGTTATGTGTAACAATGTTTGCATATATATATATATATATATATATATATATATATATATGTAGCTTTATGTGATAGTCGGATTTATTAAGTACTACAAATAAACGTGTTTGTCCTATTTTTTATAATGATATTTTGATGATTGCTGAGTTTATTAGCAGCTTTTTTTAGATTACCCGTTAATAATGAATTGGATTGTTGATTTTTATCATGTCAAATTTTTATAGGCTATCTTTATTAAAACCCAGCAACCCACAATTCATAACATTACGTATGGAACCAGAAATAACATTTTAAAATGATTAACGTAATACAATTCATCCTGTGACGCTAATTCTGGTGTCCTGGAATTTAAATTGTTAATGTCTCTCCTGGAACTCACTTGGTTCGTTCTTTTGACATTAACTGACTTCACATGCGTGTTCTTAACTGCTTTTGTTTTAATTCTCTTCTTTTCTTCAGTTTTTTTGTATATTTTTTTTGTTACCTGAAGATGATTCGACGAAGAATCGAAAACGTTCGTGATACCTATGGAACATACTTTAATTTTATTTTTGATTTTGACACAAAAAAGATCATTAGAAAAATTGTAAAAATAAAAAAGGTAGAATTCTGTTGTTAGCTTAAATGGAAGAATGCTGCCTAAATACACACAAAATATTCTGAGTGAGAGAGTACATTCTCCTCCCCATTCTTCTAAATTTCATTAATGAAAAACAAAATATCGAATCGGATTAAATATAAAATGTTAAAATCGATTTAAATACCCTTTTTAGAACACAGACGTATATTTGCCCTATTTGATTGACATAATGGAAAGCAGGTATGAAATTTTTTCTCAAATATTTTCTCTGTAATTGATTGAAAATTTATTTCTCTTTTAAAACAAAGCCGCTTTGCGGTAGTTCGTTGTAAGTTGACAAAATGTTATTTGAACTTTTTCATAAACAATTGAACATAGCTGACCAGGACCTTATTTAGTAAAAATAATGTTGTTTTTTTAAAATAAGCTAGTAAGTAACTTATTTTAATTTTGCAAAAGTAAAAATACATTGGTGGGGGGGGGGTGCTTGTAATGAATAATTACGAGTAACTTTCCTTACTCTGACTTATCTCCCCTTATGGAGAACTCTCCTGCTTCTACTAACCACTATAAATAGTAGCACTAATACTGTACCGACATTGTGTGCTGAATAAAGCTTTCCCAAGTTACGTCGGTTCTCGTTAGTCATTACAGTGCGTACATTACATGAGCAGATATTTCTAAATATTCTTGTCTCAAATATTTTCCCCATAATTGATTGAAACAAGTGAGGCAACTAAAGATGTATTTCTCTTTTAAAACAAAGCTCATCTGCAGTAGTCTGTTGTAAGTTGACAAAATGTTACTTGAATTTTTTCACAAAAAAGATTAGTAAGTAACTTATTTTTAAAATGAAACAGAAAAAAAAGAAAACCAAGTGGAACCCTAACCCTAAATACAACTAAAATGAAAATCACTTACTTCTCACTGGAAATTCTGAAATGTGTAAAGTGTGAATTTTACATGGGTAGAGGTTTTTTCTTAACAAATTTTATGCTGAAAATCACCTACACACATTACACAGAGGCGCACATTACATGTTTTTTTTTACATTAAACTCGATTAAGCATCAACATTTAATATTATATAAAACTTTTTCGAAAAACTTACCTGTTTTAGAGAGGTTACGGAGTGGTTCCAGTTCACTATGTTAGTTTAATATAAATTGACCTGGGGTGTCAAACTTACATAGCAAACTGACCCTCTTCATCATCTAAACAGGTAAGCTTTTCAATTAAAAAAAAAATTAATATTTGTAGTGCCGGGAAAATTCGGTAATTTTGAAAAGGTAGAATAATTCTGAATTCGGTAACTATGAATTGGAGGATCGCAATTGAATCATGCAAATGATTTAAAGTGAAACTGTAAATACCATTGTAATATTATTCTAATTTTATGTTAAAATTAATAAAGAAAGACTACACGTGTAAAAAGCTGTACTAATAATACACAGTCACTCGCTGGTAATCTGTACTGATAACTTTCTTTGAAATTCTGGCTAATGTGGTTGAAGTGTTCACAACAGACACGTGTTTGAGTATCATTTTCTCTCGAAATATGCTGTGTTTTTAAGATAGAATACACCATAGATGCTCGAACAGTGCCATTCGTAAAGAGAGGGCCATTCTCTGGGCCTCGTTTTTCTGCTGACGTCACATTGGTTGGTGCTAAGTGTTGCTAATTATTATCGATATAAAACCAACTTCACACGAATGTGAGACATACCTTTTGATCTCAGCAACATTCAGACATTCTTCATGGCAGGACAATTCAGTTAAGACAAACACATTTTGTAGGTTTACACGCGCGTCGTGCGTTTATTTTTATACGACAGAACAACAACAAAAAAAAAAACAGAAAGAAGGGCAGATAACCCCAATTCTTACAAAGGTTAATCTCGTCCCCAAATAATAATGGAACAAGGGAGATAACCCTTAAAATAGGTTTTAACAGTCTGACAAAATTGATAATTCAACAATAAGCAAATAAACAAGATACTTCAAAGAGAACGGTTACACACTACATATGGGTATATGTCTGCAATTATTCTAACTTTAATCTAGTAAGTGTTTGGCATTTAAAAAACGATACTGATGGGTTTGTTCATGTCGTTTTCAAGGTGGAAGTCTGCTAGTGATTTTAAGGTAAAACTATATAAATCTCATTTAGACTAAATTTTAAGATGGATGACAAACCTGTCTTGATAGGAAAATATTAAACAAAAAACAAATACTTGCTTGTTTTCCCTAAAATTTGAAATATTCTTTTTACACAATAACA
The DNA here is from genome assembly GCA_963556195.1 of Sepiola atlantica. Taxonomy (NCBI): domain Eukaryota; kingdom Metazoa; phylum Mollusca; class Cephalopoda; order Sepiida; family Sepiolidae; genus Sepiola; species Sepiola atlantica. The sequence continues at coordinate 60,778,479 of OY744545.1, read as the reverse complement.
AGTCTGTATAACATAAAACGTTTTGTTTGTCCTGATATAAAATTCTAATTTATTTTTGAACGTATATAAAATTGAACTTTTATGCCTATACCTGTTTTGATAGTGCACTTCATCTTTTTTGTCCCCTGTCACGTGATCTGCTCCCTACTACGTCCATATGACCATGCGTAATAAAATATAAAAGGATCACGTCACGACAAAATCTTTCTGTTTCTTCCTTCAACACTTAACAGGAGGCCACGTTTTAAGATTCTCCTCACCTTTCTAGGTGAGGGACACCTCAGGTGACTACCATTCACCATTCAACTTGCACACACATGCTTACAAACGCTGCTGATAAAGGCACACACACACAAACGCCTACACGCCCTATCATTTCTCACCTACACATTCGTACAATCACACACTCTTGACAAAAAGTGACACACACATTCATACACTTCTGCATGCTAACGCAAAGCTTCACATGGCTACACCACATATAAACTCCTAAATTACAGGTATAAACATTTTGTTACTTTCCTAACAGAACAATTTCAAATGAACAATTAATGTCTTGTATTTTGTATATATATATATATAAATAGTGTTTGTTTAAATATTTCCTTTTTTCATTCTTCCTTCATTCAACTTTCATGCATGTTTTTATCCGTTTTACGGTTTTAAACATTACTCAACAATTTAAATTTCACCGTGGATCTTAGCATTTTTTCTAAGATACGAGATCTTAATAAGCTAAGTCCACGCTGCTACATGCTAATTGCCCGAGGCTGCTCAGGCATTTTTGTAGGTCAGAGCACACTAACCGTTTCTAAGCCCACATCTGACATTGTGTACTGTCTAACCTCTTGGAAAGGAGTTAAATAAAACACTAAGCACCATTCGCAAATTTTCAGCAACGACAAGAAACTCTAGAAAATAGGAAGAGCAGTTGACGGAGGATGTCCTCCCAACATCGAATACGAAAGACGCTTATTCCAATGGATTTACGCCAGTTGAGTAAGACGTTTAATTGTTATAAAAACCTTCTTCACTACTGGAGAGTGGAAAGTTACCTAAGTTGTCAATTCGTTACAAGATTGATGGTTAGTTACTAGACCTAAAGAGAGGGTCGCGAAAGAAGTTTTTTTTTTTCACAACCTCGCTCTTCGGTTAGCTCCGCTCTGGATCACCTTCTGATTTTTCCACACAACAACTTCGGTTGATTGAGGACTTCGGGATGGGGGTAATACCAGTCGAGGATTCGTCCTTGACAATCAGTCCGGCAGGAACTGGGCCATTTCGGTGGCCTTTTATCTGCCGGGCTGAGGTATACTCTCCCGGGTTGTCCTAGGAGGTGTACCATCCCAGGCCCTGCCTCCCCTTTTTGGGGTGGAGTAAGTTCATTGCTTACTGTGTGAGGCGCCCTGATCGGGGAATGCCGACGGGGCTGCCCAGGATATTTTTGCTAGACCAGAATGCTCCTTCTTTAGGGGCGTTGGCTTGACTCATCCCCCACCTTCCGACCTTGTGTCACATATTGCTGCGGTGGGAAGCAATTAAATACCCACAACAACCATGATTAACCGCGCCATCAGCATCGTCAACACAAGACTGCAAGCAGACCCCAAACGAGACTCGATTAAAATATTTGGGTATCTTTTACAATAATCCGCAGAGTTGTGGACGGGGTCCAAAAAACGAACGAGAACGGGGTAAAAAAAAAAAAAAATATACAAAAAGTGATGATGACCTACGTCGAGAATAGATATTTTCCTACTTACCTATCACATTTGTTTGTATTTTTTACATAGTATAAATGGGTTTTTATTAGATGTAAAAAAAAAAATTCTTGTTTTTTTGGGGCCACGGATTTTTACTAAAAAAAAATGGCGTCTCGGCCTTACCTCATCACGAAACCCCCCTTGTCTTATCCAATGTTCGTATGACAAAAATATTGATTTCTAATAAATAGCAGTTGGAACGGCTTAAAAATACAAACAAATGTCACAGATAAGTTGGAAAATAACTTTTATCGGCTACAGTTACTTTTATTTGTTGTATATTTGTTTTTTGAGCGTTTTCACTCTGCGGACTATTGTAAAAGATACCCAAATATTTTCCCACATATACAAGGATGTGTGGGGCGTACAGTTTATTTAAGTTGTGTATGTTTTTCATCGCGTTGATTATCAATACATTAATATTTACTTACCTTCGAAAAACCCGCATCCATAACAAGTATCCGTATAGAAACTGAAAATAAAATGTAAACAAGCCTGATCAATTCAATTCAAGATGGCGTCTAGTCACGTGGTCTTGTTATCGTTTTTTGTTATTAAAATTTATTGTTTTAAATTATAAAATATTGAGATTAAAAAAATATTATAATTTTACCTCTGATCATCAAAAAGATCGACACTTCTGCGAAATCTTTCTTTATTTTTCTCCTCTTAAGTTTCTGCGAACCTGATTTTCCGGTCTCCATCTTGAATTTTAACTCTTCAACGTATTTGTATACGACAATATCTTAATTTCTTTACACCATTTAAGTCATTCGAGAGCAAAAAAGTAAGTATTATTTGAATTTCTGTGGGTAAACTTATTTAAAGAAAAGTGCTTATCCAGTTTAGCGGGTACTTTCGAAAAAAACTACCAAAATTTTAGCGATGTACGAAGGGGAAGTGCAAATATGACAGCCATTTTTGGATTTTTCAAAGGGGGATAACCGTAAATGAATTAGGATTATCCCCCTTTAAATAAATCAAAATGGCTGTCATATTTGCACTTTCCCTTCGTACATGGCTAAAATTTAATTTTCTTTTATATAAAAAACTACTTGATTAATTTACGTGACTTTTGGTATAGGATATATTCATCCCGTAACAGGTACGTGTATCAAACAGATATTCCTCACTTTGGAAAGTATCCGCTAAACTGGAGTTGCACCAAAAAGAAATATCGGTGCTTCTGCTGTTTCAGCAGAACATATATATATATGAAAAAATATATATATATAGCTAAAGAAATGTATAAACTTTGTTATGTACTTACGTGGTAGCTGGAAAGAAGACTGTACACCAAAAATTACGCAAATTCACCCAGTATTTATTAAATAAAAAAACGGTTTTATCTATATGTCGCCATCTTTTATCTTTCAATCGCCCGATTTTATCCTGGGTCGCCAAGGGACAATGGAGATAACTCATATTTTTTTGGTTTTCTGCTAAATTGGTAATAAAAAAAATAGTTATCTCCCTTGTTAAAAATTGTCTAACAATACGTAAACTCGTTTTTTTTCTTCTTCTTTTTCTTATAATTTAATAAATACTGGATGAATTTGCGTAATTTTTTCTGTACAATCAGTTTTTCAGCTAACACGTAAGTACATACCAAAGTTTATACATTTCTTTAAATATTTTAATGTCATGGTGAAACAGTAGAAGCACCGAAATATCTTTATGATATGTGACAGAAAGCATATACCAAGTGTAAAATGTAGAAGCTTTTGCTCCCTTCTGGTCCCGTTACATCCTTTACTTCATGTCAGTAATGAATATCGCTACCATGATTACTTTAATCACAACCAATATTTAAGGTAATTAAAATGCTTCTTACTTCTATTAAATACTCTTTTTTAATGCGGATAAGTCACAAATGAGTAGTTAAACCAAAATATATTGTTTTGTTTTTTTACTAATTTCCCAACTGTATTTTCTTTAAAATGATTATTAGTAACATTTACCTCTTTTTGTGTTAGCATTTCTAAAAATAAGAAAGTTATGATGGACTTTTCAAAAATATCACAATTCGTTTATTTCTTTCATTTATATTTTTTAAAATGCGATTTCATTTATTTTAATCAATATTCAAATCGACTACCGCGTGTTGCTAGTTTAGACCCATAAAAACGAGGCGGTCTCTATTTCAAACCTCAGCTGAAATCTTATTTTTAAAATAAATTTTAGAAATTACATTAAGAAAATTATCGGATTAACTGAAGTCTCTCTCTTTCTCGCTCTCTCCGTGTGTGTATATATATATATATATATATATATATATATATATATATATATATATATATATTTATATATAAGGTATGAAACTAAAAGTAGGATGTATACTTTTAGGAGTTTGAATCTATCGTGAAATGATTTAAGCTCAATATATGGGATAGAGCTATAATATAGATAAATGAAAAAAGAGAAATAAAAAATGTAAAAGTGACAAATCTATTTCATCTTCAGTTTTTCAATGCAAGGTGTATTCAATAACAGCATGTTTATGTTTTCTTTCCTTAAGCCAGGCTTTTCAAAAATTGGAATCTTATCATCAGAGGAGTTACATAGATAGATAAGTTGGCAGGAAGGTAGCAAACATTAAAAAAATTTAAGACGAAAATAGAAAATACAGTTGGGAAATTAGTAAAAACAATATATTTTGGTTTAACTACTCATTTGTGACCTATCTGCATTATACTTTTAGACATTTTTTATTATCTTCTTAAATCTTTTGAATTTTCGCTACCTCCCTGCCAACTTATCTATCTATGTAACTCCTCCTCTGATGATTATTTATATATATATATATATATATATATATATATATATATTCGTACTTATTACATAATTCCCGCCGAAACTTTCTATAATACTAACACATGGACTATTGAAAGGATCTACCAAAGGATATCTAGACATGAGTTGTCTCTTATATTCAACAATACTTGTCTGCAAGAGAAGATGCTTGCTAGATATGTATATATATATATGTATGAGGTACAACTCTAATTGGAATAATTTACAACTGAGACACATTAAAATTGAGACATATATTCTGAATTAGTCCACCTACCTAAAACTGTATTAAACCCTTCCCAAATACATAAGTACAATTAAATTACAATAGTATCTAATAATTGACTTATTTTTAATATAAATTTGCATGTATAAAGCGACAAGTAAGATTTTTAAAGTAAATATATACGTGTAGTAGTTGCCGGATTAATAAGTTTTCTTTAAATTGTTTTTATTTTGAATAATATTGTTTAACACTAACCACACAATTATTGTTTCGATTTTACAGATATGGCAACATCGTTTCTTCTTGGGCGGATGCAAGAGAGAAAGACGTGCTATTTTATGTGATCGTTTTCACTAGTATTTATTTGTGTTATTAAACAATCCCTTGTGATTCAAAATGGCGTCAACTGATAAGAAAATGTCAAATCGCAGAAACGTTTACAATCACATCAGCGTTGCAGAGAAATTAGAAATAGTGACGAAACTAGACGAAGGAATCGGTTTATCCGAAATAGCAAAGTCAGTACACCTCGCGAAATCTACTGTTTATAATATTAAAAAGAACAGAGAAAAAATAAAATCAACCGCTAAATGTCTATCTTCAAAAGCAGCAGCAGCAGAAAGTGTTCGGAATCGGAATCATGCAATTCTCATAACTGAATCTTTACTGAACACTTGGATAATTAATCAAAGAGAAAAAGGTGCCGCTTTAAGTGAAAGGTTAATAAAGACGAAAGCTTTATCTTTATTTGAAAACGCGAAAGCTGAACGAGGAATTGAAGGTTCATTTCTTGCAAGCAATGGTTGGTTTGAGAAATTTAAACAAAGATACAAACTGAGAAATGTTCTCTCGCGTGGAGAAAGTGCACGTGCAGATTGGCCGGCTGCGTCTACATTTGTTGCCACGTTTGAGCACATTGTACAGGAAGGACGATACAACCCAAAACAGGTGTTTAATGCTGATGAAACGGGCCTTTGTGTGAAAAAGTTACCATCACGTACATATATAAAGCAAGAAGAGAAAGCTGCAGCTGAATTCAAAGCAGATTTAACTATGGATGATATCACCGATTATATGAAAGATGAGGCTGAGGAATTCACAAATGAAGATTTGTTACGCAGTGAATTTGAATCTGCTGTTGATGACATCGAGCATTCTGTCGATGAATCTCTCCAAGAAGAACGGAACCTAAAAGAGTTCTTAGATACTGCCGAAACACTCAAAGATAAAATGTTGACTGTTGAAAAAGATGAGGACAACAGACTTAGATTCAAGCTCATTCTTGATGGTTTAATGAGCTTATACAAAAATAAACATGAACGAAATGGGTTAATGAGTTTATACAAAAATAAACATGAACGAAATGGGTTAATGAGTTTATACAAAAATAAACATGAACGAAATGGGTTAATGAGCTTATACAAAAATAAACATGAACGAAATGTTGTTGGGAACTAATTATCTACAGGGTGACAACTTTATGGTTTTATGTTGACCAAAAACTATTGTAAATTAGAAATTACTTTTTTAGCAATAATGCTATTTACATACTTGTGTTATACATTTAAATCATTATTTCAAATAGTTCTAGTAATTTTCCCTCTGTTTTTTTTAATTAGTAACTGTCAAGTAACGCTCGTCAATTTTTCTCTAAGCACCTTAATAGAAAATGTTCAATTTATATTGAAGAGTAGACGTTACTTATTTAATTGGAACAGCCCAACTAATTGGGACACAAGTTGAGAACATAACCTGTTCCAATTATTACGTTTACCTGTATTTAAAGGTGGTTCAGCCCCCATATCTACAGGGTGACAACTTTATGGTTTTATGTTGACCAAAAACTATTGTAAATTAGAAATTACTTTTTTAGCAATAATGATATTTACATACTTGTGTTATACATTTAAATCATTATTTCAAATAGTTCTAGTAATTTTCCCTCTGTATTTTTGACCAATTGACCTTACGCATTTTGGCGATTGTTCAAGAATAAACAATAGAACGAGAATGGGTGCAAAAACAAATAGTAAAGAAATAACAAAACCAATAAAAGTTACTTTTCTACCTATCTGCCTTTCTTTTTGTTTTAAAATACTTTAAAGTGTTTTTCAATGTTCAAAGTTCGGTCAAATATATTACGTTGATGTTTTTGTATTTGTTCCTTCAATTAGGTAGAAAAGTACTTTTTAATGCGTTTGAATCAGTAATCTGTCTACTACATGTTTGTTACTTGACCCCAAAAGGGGGTATACGCATACGTTATCTTAAAAATGTAACTATGACGCGATCGGACTTAGACGAATTATCAAAATACAATAGAAACGCTTTAAAAAACTAAAAAAGAACACTTATTAGCAGGTAGGTAATAGAGTAACTTTATTGCTTTTGATAACAATTATTTGTTTATTATTTATTTTTGTTCACACCTTCTTTTCTGTTGGTTATTCTAGTCAATTTTTATTAGTAACTGGCAAGTAACACTCGTCAATTTTTCTCTAAGCACCTTAATAGAAAATGTTCAATTTATATTGAAGAGTAGACGTTACTTATTTAATTGGAACAGCCGAACTAATTGGGATACAAGTTGAGAACATAACCTGTTCCAATTATTACGTTTACCTGTATTTAAAGGTGGTTCAGCCCACATAGCTTACTTAGGTTAGAAGGGCACTTAGAAATTCTGGATAACTTCCATTGTCTTCCCTAGAAAACATTATACATGATTTAAATTTCATAAAAAATAGGATATATTTGAAGTTTTAAAATGTTTATGTTTTCATAGCCTCTTTTTGGGTGCATTTGGAGAACAAAATGTTAAATTCGGTAATCAAGTAAGGTTGGCAAATTTAACTATGGATGCTGAGACTGAAGAATTCACAAATGAAGATTTGTTACACAGTGAATTCGAAGCTAATTAGCTACAAAGTGATAATTTTATTTTAAACTTCATGTAGAATTTGGTATATTCGGACTGCTGTTCTCATCTTGGGTGTTTTTATCACAACGTTTCGGCCGATGTAACCTCCGACCTTCTTCAGGTGTACTTTGTCGAACTTGGGAATCTGAATTGTATTTAGTACTATATCCACTGCGCCACGGGTCCTTGCGCAGTGGATATAGTACTAAGTACAATTCAGTTCTAAGTGACAGTCAGCTGAAGGTTGAAGGTTCAATTCTCAGTGCGGGTGATATGAAGAATTGCGAATTACTGAATGCTTCTTCCCAATCATGGCAGATGGAATGAGAGCATGCTACCCCCGTGGATTTAATAAAAGGTTCCGTTTGAAATTTCGTCCAGATTCCCGAGTTCGACAGAAAGATTCCCAAGTTCAACAAAGTACACCTGAAGAAAGTCGGAGGTTACATCGGCCGAAACGTTGTGATAAAAACACTCAAGATGAGAACAGTCCTCATTTCAAAAATTCTGAAACTTAAACTTTATGCTTTTAACTGAAAAACTATTGTAAATTACAAATGATTTTTGTAGCAATAATGATATTTTTGTACTTTTGTTATATTAAATAATTATTTCAAATATTTCTAGCAATTTTCTCTCTGTTTTTATTTAGTAACCGTTGCAAGTAACACTCATCAATTTTATCTTAATAGAAAATGTTCAATTCATTATTGAAGAGTAGACGTTGTTACTTTTAAGTTTAACAATCATACTAATTGGGGCACAAGTTTAGAATGTAACCTGTGCCAATTAAGAGATTTCTCTCTCTCTCTCTCATTATATATATATATATATATATATATATACACACACCAAAAGTACTTTTTAATTTTTTATGTATCTTGTATTCCTAGATAATTTTATATGCTAACTACCATATCAAAGAATGGTTCCTGGGTGTAATGTTTAAAAATTATTATTGTTATAATTAGTATTATGTGATATGCAAATTACCATATCACACTGTAGTCTTAATGTGACATTATCGAACAACCCCACGGACGTTGGAGCCTAAGATACAGAGCTAGTATGAATGGAGAGAGGGGAAACCTTATAATCACTCTGACATGTGAACAGCTGGGTCATAAAATCTCAAGTCATCCTGACCAGACCCTAGGAGGAGAAAGAATTACTTGTCAAGTAGCATAGGTAATTGAGATATATATTTTTTTATTGGCACTTCTCAAATGTAGGTGAAGCTTTATTTGGTTGTCAGAGACAAATGATTAAATTGGTCAGTTGCTAGCTAGGATGGCTTTTATGACTCCTCCATAGAGAGAAATAAATTACTTTCTGAAGTAGATAAAAGCCAGGGACGAATTTTTTTTTCAGAGACAAAGGAGAAACCCATCAGCTGTTCGATGTAAGTGCTTTTATGGACTGGATCAGCTTCTGTGTGAGATAACGCCATATTTGTTTTTCAGAGACAAAGAAAATTGGGTTCCAATAAAAAAAGATACAGAATAGTTTTTAGTCAGTCAGAACCGGACGAAAGGGCATGCTTCTGCCCCCCCCCCCCCCCGAAAACATCACATCAGTCCGTTTGTATTCTTTTCTTAGAGCAGAATTTTTGCTGACAAACGAACAAGTCGCCCGAATTACTAGAATCCTTTGGTCCAACAAAAACAACAGAGTTGAACTTTAATATTACCGAACGGCCTTGCTTGAAACAAAAAGGTGTAAATTATTTTTCTTTATTTTTTAAATAATTATTCTTTTAAGAAAACCACAACAGACCACGTCGTTACAGACTTAATTCTTTCTATTCAACTGTTCTGCATGAAATGACCCTTCACTTCACAGCGATACCAAGTTGCGGATCAAACCCGGTTGATCACTCACTGATCTAAACAAACACAACATGGGAGTGAGTGATCGCTGGACCAGGCGTTCTGGCATCTGCGACCTTTATCAGGGTGGCAACTTTTCATGATCAGTACCAGGTGACCACCGAACCCAGGAACGGACGAACTGGTGACGTCACGAAAGCTGGAGGAGTGGGGTACATTAAGAGTAATGTTTTATTATTGTTGTTATTTATTTACTTATATATATATATTAGTGAAATTAAAACTGAATTGTTTCTACATTTGGTTATTGGGGAAATGGTCATTTGATCATTACCACTGGAGAGCCATGAATTTTTTAACTGTTCTGTTTTTAAATCTCTGAAACATGGTAAACAGCTGATGATTTAATATTTCACAATTAAAGTTAAGGTTAGTTGGCTTATGCAAGTGCTAAGTCTGCGATATTTTGGATTTAGTTGGTATGTCTGAAAATTTACACTGCATTTTCTTTTTTTCTTTAAAATGACTCAAATCTTCTTTAGACTATATATATATATATATATATATATATATATATATATATATATATATATATATATATATATAAGGTTTGTATCCACAGAGTAAAATCCGAAGGAGCTAGATTTCCTCAAGCCAAAAAATAAGTGTCGCTCTCTGTTTTCGTATTGAAGAATTTCAGTCCGTAAGGGTCACATGACTAAATTCAAATTATCTCTTTTGAACATGCAAACCTTGAACGTGTTCTTACGGATCTATTTTCCTTTGTCGTCATCACTCTTCCATTTGTGAAACATCGAAACGTTTTCATATTCCTCATTTAAAAACACCCGATCGGCAGAGAAGGACGTTTGTTTTTTTTTACTCGTGACCATCGCACGAGTATATTTCAAAAGGATTCTTTATTTTGATTAATTCAACAGAAGCGTTGTTTTCCTTCTTTCGCCAAGTAAAAAAAATATTTAACGACATTTTGGGCACGTCTACTTCACTTATGTGTCACTATTTTGTTCATAGAAGTGGAATTCTTGTTTTATACTTCACCAACAACATCTTGATAAGCAACTCACTGGTAATGTATGACATTTGTACATGCTTAAGTGGAAACGACATCAGCCCTAGTTAGATGGGAACGGTGGAGGTCTTGGACTGCCAAAAGTAAAGGATAGGCATCCAGCCGTAAAATTGCCTTAAATACAATGTCTAGTCGAAATACAGCAGGAAAAAAGAAAGGCAGTGCCAGTAGCACTAATGCTGCTGGTAATGTCTTGGGCTTCGTAGATCCCAGGATGCGTGGATCTTCAGGGCCTATGGATTCCATCAAGCCTTGCCAAAGACAGGAGTGGAGAGGAAGACTTAGATTTCGAGACTAGACAATCAGGCCCCACCCTCATCAGAGGATTAATTGTGGCCTGATTCAACAAATAAACCGGTTGATGATGATGATGATGATGAAACCGTAAAATTTTCTAAATTCATATTTCAGAAGATTAATTTACATGAGCCTTCTAACTTTTTCCGTCACAAGACCTAAGTGGGTGAGTTATTAACAGTTGGCATGACATATTGTGGGGAGGGAAGGAATATATCTCTATCTATGACATGTTAGGGATGGGGGTAATACAATTCTGTCTAGTGAAATATCTGTCTAATACAATCGCACGAGGCCTGTCTAAAAAGTATCCGACCTTAGGTTAGAAAAATATTTCAAATACATGACGGGGTTGGGACCCTAATCCCATTGAAAGTAGGCCCCTTGTGCTTGCACACATTTAGCCTACCGATCCATCCACTGCCGGAAAAGCATCTGGAAGTGTTGTTTTAGAATGGTGTTCATCTCCACCGTCATGTTCCGCATTATCTCTTCTCTAGTCTCAAAACGGGAACCTTTCATTGGCGTCTTCAATTTCGGTCCCTAAGTGAGGTGCTACACATGTTCGTCGGATTACCGATTCTCTCAAGATGACTGAACATGTTGAGCAAAGGTACTGCATCCGTCTTCAAACATCATACGTATCAAAAATTCAAGACGAACAGGATTTTTGCACGATGCAAAATCTCTGATCTCTAGCCACATCCATCTAACCATCTTTTTTGCTCAATTGACCAATCCCTTGCCACATCCATCTGACCCTCTCTGCTCGATTGACTATGTCTTATCGCTCTGGTATTCTCCCCGATTGTGTGGAAAATTTGGTGCAACCTCACAAGTGTCATCTGCCCAAATCATCCAATCTCCCTTTCTTTTCTTTTTCTTTCCTTCTTTTATTTCCTAAGATCATTCTCTCACCTTCCCTCTGTGGTAAAAAAGAAAGTGACAAACCAGGCCAACATAATCAAGCCTCTTTACACTTCCTCCCTCTGCTGTACGAACACATGTACACATTAAGGCATGGTGAACAAAAAGCAGTTGAGCCTGCTATGTTAAGCCTGCTAAATCTTTCACGCTTGCACGACACAGTGCTTTTTGGTTCTATCAATATTTTCGTTTGATTTCATTTTTTCCTTTGGGTTTCCATCGAAATTCTTATTAAGTTGTTTTCCTTTAAATCAGAATGTCACAATATGTATATACATCTTATGTGCACGTGTATGTAGTATATATATATATATATATATATATATATATATATATATAATTATATAAATATTTGTTATTGTTTATTATCTATGTACATATACGTTTCGTCCTTTTTAATCTGGACTCTTCAGCATAGAGATATGACTATTCACTACCGATCATGCGATTCGAAACCCTGGACTACAAGTATTTTTCAACTCAAATCCAACGTCTTTAACCGTTCGGCCAATTTTAAATAGCTGATAAACAATAATTTTAACACTTTTGTCGGCGGCTTAACGTCAAGGCATTCTACTTCTTTTTAAGGGAAGGAACGATGCATTATAAAGCAAGTGACGTCATGCTGTGTTAGTACTACCATTACAGTGCTCTACTTTTTCCAGGAGCGACATATATATATATATATATATTAGTAAATTAGTATATCTGTTTCTAAATTATTGTCAATATGCATATATATATATATATATATATATATATATATATATATATATATATATATATATATATATATAAGTATAAATTTTTATTCATACAAACATTATTGGTTACATATGTGCATACATGTTTCGGTTGCACTTTTCCCAGAAAGTCAACCTCATCAGACCAAGAATTTTCGAGAAATGGATGGATTTGAAAAATTTTCTCTCTCTCTCTCTCTCTATATATATATATATATATATATATATGCATATTGACAATAATTTAGAAACAGTTAAGCTTTTAAATTCTGTCGATTCATAAAAAAGAAAATTAGAATAATTTTTACTTGCAGAGAATTATTAATTAAAAAAGAAGAAATAAGATAAAAAAGAAACAACTGTCTTCGATCCTCCTTTATGTTTAACCCTGCTAATGATGGCGGCTAGACTATATTCACAGTTTAAAACGATTTAATCTGGGAAGGCATGATGAATAACCCACTGTGCTATTGTTGTGTTGTTATTTGGGGAGTTTGTTTTTGTTTCTGATTTCTGGTTTTGTTTCTTTTATATCCATGGTACGAATTTATTTTCATTATTATTTCTCGGATAGGTTACTGAAATGATTAAATATTTATATGATAAATATGTTTTCTTTTTCTTTCGTGTGAATCAGATGATTCTGGTGTTGGCATTAGCTTCCCCGATGCTTTTCTAGTTAGAAATCTTTCTGGAAAGACATCGGGTACTTACGGGAAGGACTACAAGAAGGTTGCCAACATCCCTAAGTGAAAGTGGTACTTGGAACACCCAGGTCTTCAGTCCGTGTCGATATCCACTTAACCAGCGTAACCTCCCTAATAAATATGTATTTATATATATATATATATATATATATATATATATATATATATTGTTGCATGCGATATGATTCAACACTTAAATCTCGATTTCAAACAAAAGAATATCATTAAACAGGTGTTAAGATTGAAATCAAAACGAAATTCTCGGTGAAAAGAAAGCTCCAACCACGAGCGCGTGCATGTATTGTGCACGTGTGTGCATATAACAGAAAAAGATAGGTGGGGTATAGAGTAACGAAGGGAGCGTGACTTTAACTGAACTTCTTCCTTGGGCGAGGGCATCATTTTTACTTGCAGAGAAATATTAATAAATTAAAAAATATTAGGGTAAGAAAGAAGAAACGATTTAACGTGGTTGACATGATGACAACTTGATAGAGGGCAAGGGTGTAATGTTAAAGAAAAAGAGGGAAAGAAAGGTAAATTGGAAGGATTTTAGCAGTCGACTCTTTATTTGGCGATTTGTTTTTTTTGTTTATGGAGAGTCGAAAGTTTGAATCGCGAAGAGTCGGATCAAAGATGTTGAATCGGGAAAATGAGGAATTATGAGAGAAGAGAAATTATAAAATTCAACAAAAAAAACGAAGAGGAAAAAATATGTATTTAGTAAGTGCACTTTAATCATTGCCTTGTGTCTGTTTCTTTTTCCAATTGTTAACCATATTGCAGAACTCGGGGATTCCTTTACAAGCAAAACTTTCCGGTAAAATATAAATATCAATCTGGAACATCTGGATAATAATACAAACATAACATTATTCTTATCCGGGTTGTAACAATATATATAATTTTCATATATATATATATATATATATATATATATATATATATATATATATATATTATATTTCTGTAGATATTCGGCACATAAAGGGTAATGTAGAGATTCGGACCTACATTGTCCTCCCTGAAGAATTTTAATCATATGATATAAATTTCATCAATATAGGATATATTTGAAGATTCAAAGATGGTTCGGCCCCCATAGCTCACTTAGGTTAGGATGGCACTTAGAGATTCAGGACCACTTCCATTGTCTTCCCGAGAAAATTTTATACGTAGGATTTAAATTTCATAAAAATAGGATATATTTGAAATTTTAAGGGGATTATGTCTTCATAGTCCCCTTAGGAGTGCACTTAGAGATTTTGGAACATTTCCATTATTTTTGCCGATAAATTTTACATAAGAATACACTTTTAGATTTTATGTAGATTCTCTAACCTTTCTATAGGGAACACATAAATATCATACACACACACACACATATATATATATATATATATATATATATATATATATATATATATATATATATATGAAAATTATAACTAAAAGGTAAACTTTTAGGGAGTTGGACCTATTGTGAAATAAGGAAAGCTCAATATACTGGATAGAGCAAAAATATGGTAAGTCAATGAAAATTGATTAGACCTGCAAATGGAAGCAAATCAATATCTTCAGTTGTTCAAAACAAGGAGCAGTTTAGTTAATAAAAAACATTTATTTTTCTTCTCTTTCATTCCTTAAACTAGGCTTTTCAAAGATTAAAATCTTATCATCAGAGGAAAATTATGATTGATAAGTTGACAGAAGAGGACTGTCAAAGTTCTAAATTTGAAAAAGTTTTAAAAAATTTTTTAAAGTTCAAACGGGTATGATAATCACCAATAACGAAATCCAAAAAAGCGTGGGGTTCAGAAATATTGGTAAATCCAGAGGAATCTGTATAAAAATCCAACGATGACGATTCCACCTAGGTCTGTTGTCCTCGGAGAAGGGATCAAATAAGATTGGCCATGTTAAGGAAAACAATATTCTTCCTGTCTTCAGTTAAGCGTATTCCAAGGCAAAAACAACGACAGGATCTCAATGGAATCAAAGCGAACTGTTGCAATGTATAAAAATTACATGGGAATTGTGGGATAGCATAAAGAAAGGGAAGAGAAAAACGCTAGACAAAATATAGAGACAGAAGAAAGAGTAGGAACCAAAGAAGAAAAGAAAAAGAAAAGCGAGTGAAAAAAGAGTGCAATCCAACAGGTGGGGGGGGGGGAGGGGTTAAGGGATTCAAATCAAAATGATATTCAGGCAGAAAAAAGGGAGCGGAAGATAAAAGTAAAGAAGATATTGATTTGCTTCAATTTGCAGGTCTAATCAATTTTCATTGACTTACCATATATATATATATATATATATATATTTAAAAAATTTTTAATTCTCAATTTAATACTAATTCTTCGATGCTTATATAAAAAAAAATGTTGAACTACCAATATCCTAAAATACCAGCATGCTGCCCGATGCGTTTCCGTTCAACCAAAGAACCACGAAGTTACATCAGACGCGGACAATGCGTCAAATAACAAGCAAGGACGTTTTACCGATAAACAAAACTAAAAAAAAGTTTGTTTTTTATTAAAAAAAAAAAGAAATATCTCTGATGATTAGGTTTATCTCTGAAATTGATAAGATACATGTAAAAAAAAAGAAAGAAATATATCTTACATTGAAAAAGGGCTTTTTATTCTCAATTTAATACTAATTCTTCAATGCTTATAAAAAAAAATGTTGAACTACTAATATCCTAAAATACCAGCATGCTGCCCGATGCGTTTCCGTTCAACCAAAGAGCCGCGAAGTTACATCAGACGCGGACAATACGTCAAATAACAAGCAAGGACGTTTTACCGATAAACAAAACTAAAAAAAAGTTTGTTTATTTTTATAAAAAAAAGAGAAATATCTCTGATAATGAGTTTATCTCCGAAATTGATAAGATACATGTCAAAAAACAAAAAGAAAGAAATATATCTTGCATTAAAAAAGGGCTTTTTATTCTCAATTAATACTAATTCTTCGATGCTTATAAAAAAAAAAAAATGTTGAACTACCAATATCCTATATATATATATATATATATATATATACATATATATATATACAGTATAATTTTTTATTTATACAAACATTATTGGTTACATATGTGCATACACCGCATTTTGCATTATCTCTTTTTTCGCACCCTCTCAACAACAGCTGCACTCTGAGCAGTTTGGGGTCTGCTAGAACGCTGGTCAATCTCCGCTGATGTGCGGCCATTTTTGAATCGGTTGGACCACTCCTTAATTTGTGTTACACCCATCACATCTTCTCAAAACACCTGCTGAATCTAACGTGATGGCGGAGATGAACACCATTCCAAAAGAAGACTTCCAGAGGTGTTTCCGGCAGTGGATGGATCGGTGGCCTAAGTGTGTGTAAAGAAGAGGATTAGGGTCCCAACCCGTCACATATTTGAAATACTTTTCTGGCCTAAGGTTGGATACTTTTTAGACAGGCCTCGTATGTATCCTCATACAGATCTCCCAAATATATATATATGTATATCAACTGAAGTTTTAGATCACCCAGATAAGTGATGATCATCCTTTCTTTTCACGAGCAATTCACATCTCTTTTAAAAAAACACTTTTCAAAGAAAAACTGGATGGAATCGTCAGAGAGAGACCCTCTCTCTCTCTCTCTCTGACGATTCCATCCAGTTTTTCTGAGAGAGAGAGAGAGAGAGAGAGAGAGAGAGAGAGAGAGAGAGAGAGAGAGAGCCAACAACATTCTAGTAAAAGTGCATAAAACAAGAAACTTTTATAAACACTTTCTTTTGTTTTTGTGCATTTCTAGAAAATCGAGTAATTCATCTTCACTTTCACCTCAGTCTGATTTTCTTAACGCTCAAACATATCTATGAAGCTTTCTGCCTGGCCATTAGATCTTGGGTTGTATGAAGCAGTTGTTACATGACTAAATGAATATTCTTTGCAGAAATCTCCAAATTCTTTAGTCGAGTTCAATTATCACACAAAATCTTGCAAAAATTTCATGCAAAACGTTTAGTGCTTTTGCACATAGCTTTCCTAAATTTGACAACTTTTGGTCACTTTGTGAAACTATCTACCACAATAAGGTAATAAATCTCATTCATTGGGCCAGCATAGTCAATAAGAGGAAGTTCAACCGCTCCCACTTCAAAGGAGCACCCGAAACAAAAGACCGCGCATGCATTGTCATTTGTGTGATCCAGAGATCAGGGAAGAGTGTGGCGGAATTGATGATCTTGAGCCAGAATCGAGTGGTGGAGGTGGCCCGGATTTAGTTCTTCCCCGCAGTAAAAGGGTCCGCCTTTGCCTGGCTTGCAGATGGAAAGGGAAATAAGTTTTGGCTTACTAGTTTTCTAGTGAGGATTGAACTCACAACCTCGAAGTAACAAATCTACTGGTTGCTGCACAATAATAATAGATTTAATTATCATGACAAATAGTGAGCCAGCGGATTATGTTTTTTTTCTGATTGGTTAAGCGGAATTAACTGATGGAAAATCTGCTAATAAAAAGACAAGAAAATCAGAAGAAAAGGGAACGAGAAGCGTGAGTGTTGAGTGAGATTCTGCGGTGAGCCGAATTGTTTTCGTTCATTGGAGCTCGAAGTTACACAGAGGGTTTTTGTGCTTCTACAGGAATTGAACCGAACTGAGTTTTTTTTTGTTTGTTTAACGTTTGAAGTCTAGTCATAGACTTCTGAGGTAATAAATCTCATTCATTGGGCCAGCATAGTCAATATGTAGTCTTAATCAGGGTTTGTCCGTTTTCGGCCATTGGTCAGTTTTTACTGATGCTACTTTTGCTATCACATATTGCCGGGGGGGATAGGCTTAGGGAAAAAGGTTTCAATATATAGTCATGTTGTTACATATTTTTGAAAATCTGTTCTAGCTTAATCTTAGTCTATTTCAATAAATATTCGATTCATAATAACCCTTCATAATTTCTTACAAATAGAGCTTAACACATTACATGCCGTTATAGATCCATGATTTATGTCATGTTTCAAAACATGAATACAAACATAAGCGATAATAGTAGGGGTGGGACGTAATGGGTGAAAATTTCAGATTCATGCGAGTAGTATTTTTTGTGTTCATTTATACATAAATAACACTAAACAATCAAACATTTTGAAAATTTTGCAAAATTCAGAAGGTGTAGGCCAAAAATAGCCATTAGGGTTTCATGCGACATTGCAGGTTGATTTACTAAATGGAATACTGTAATCTTACATTTATTGCCCTCATTTAGAAACCACTAAATAAAATCAAGGATGCCTCCAGAGCACTACTAAAGCTACTATTTCATAGTTTCTTGTCCCCCCCCCCTCTTCCCTAATCAGAAGAGAAGCTTAATAAGTGTTAAATAATTTTTAAAGAAAATCCCGACAAAAGAAATAAATTGAAATTACAATGTTTTCTTTCCAAATTTATGGCTGAAAATAGGGGTGAGACGTAATGGGTGAAAATTTCAGATTCATGCGAGTAGTATTTTTTTGTGTTCATTTATACATAAATAACACTAAACAATCAAACATTTTAAAAATTTTGCAAAATTCAGAAGGTGCAGGCCAAAAATAGCCGTTAGGGCTCCACGGGACTCAAAATCCATCATTTTTCGGTGAAAAAGTGGTTTCATGCGACATTGCAGGTCCTAAAACATCCTCAAAAGCTATGAATGGATATAGATGGTTAAATCTGATATAGAACTTTAATTTAGGACCATTTTCAGGCTGTAAAAGGGTTTTCTCTGAATGTAGAATAGCCAAAAACTAGTGAAAAATAGCCTAAATCCTCCGTTAAGCAACCTAATTGGTTCCCAAGCCTCTACAATGGTTATGAATGGGTGTAGATAGTTGCAACCATTGTAGTGTCGAAACCATTGCATTGTATTATATTCAAGCAGTTTAATAACAATTATTTTCTTTTGTTTTCAGTTCAGTTCAGTTGAGAAGATAGGATGAGTGGAATAAAGTACCAGTACGATGATTGGGATTTCACTTTGCTTGAAAACCTCCCAACTGTACATGAGTGCGTTTTGGCCATAGTTCATCATGCTCCAACTTATGGATCTACAAAACAGAATAAATGAACACAAAAAAATACTACTCGCATGAATCTGAAATTTTCATCCATTACGTCCCACCCCTATTCATATGCTACTGTTAAGTGCTGGGTTGCCGAATTACAGCAAGGCAGAGACAGCATCAGAGATGAATCAAGGTCAGGGAGGCCGTCGACAGTGACCACTCCAGAAAACATTGACCGTGTCCTTGAAATGGTGATGGGAGATCAAAAGTTGTCATCCCGTTAAATAGCGACGAGGATGGTCATCTCCCATCTTACCAATTCTTCTTGGCATGTCAAAGGTCTCGATTTGTTGGGGGCCTCGTTTCTTGATTCAAGATGAATTAACACAGCAAACCATTACATTATGGATGTGAGTTTCTTGTTTTTCTTGTATTTTTTATGGAAATCGCTCCAGACAGGGCATGAAGCCACTTGATATAAGGAGCTAAAAAAATACTATTTCAAGGTCAAAAGCCAGTTAACGATAAATGATATATGGATAGACCCAGAGAACAGCAATTCTTCCCCATTTGTCAGAAACATCGCTCATGAAATGTGAAGACTAAAGGACAAAATAAGGGAAGTGAGAGTTGCGATGCTGCCGAAAGTAAACCCAAGTTAGTCACTTTCTACTCCTGTTTGTTAATTTCTATTTCAGTCACGTGAATTATTTAGACTGAAATTTGTTTCGGCACAACTTATTTTTGTTTAAAATCAAAAGTAAATTTATACATGAGGACCCTATGCTAATTCATCCCTGAAGCCAAGGTTAGCCGCCAATATTGAAGCAGAGCCACTATATAAGAGGCTATCAGGTACCTGGTTCGAATGAAGCAAAGAGAAAAAACGAGCAGATCTAAATATGCGTCTGTGTACGTTCACTGCACAAGCAGTTATTGTCCACTCGTCATAAGTCGTGGCTCGATTCCAATAGTCACAGTGTCAATGTGGTCTGAGTCAGTTCTGTAACAGAATAATTCTTCCTCCAAATAAACACTAGAATGGTCCGGTAATTGATCATTTTACGTCAAAGCGGCAAGCTCCCAAACAGGCTGCCATTTTTGTTTGACAATAGGCGAAACTGAACCCCACTCTAAAAATAATTTTAAATAATTGTTTTTTTTTCCAGCCACGTGATCACCTAAAATAGGTAGAATCTCATTTTAATCTACAATACAGAAAACTCTGCGCAAGCGTCCAGCGCTACTTTTACTGAATATTGTTTTTGTTTGGCTTGGAACCAAAAAAGAAGCATAAATCTTGACTTTCGCCTAGAAAATTAAATTCTAGCCAGAAATCACTTTTGAATCGACAGTTTAAAGGTTTCAAAATCACTTTCGAATTTTTCCCAACCAGTTTAAAACAAGTAACAAAAGTGTATTTTCTGTGGTGGTTATAATGATACTTGTTTTCTTCTACTGAACAAGGCTTGCAAATGATAATTCTTAGCCCGATCAAATCAAAACTAAAGTCCAACCGAACACCAACAGACTATCTGTTTCCAAGGGCAACCAAAAACAAACTGATTGACAAAATTAGACTAATAAAAACAATACACTTATCAAAATTTTGCCATGAAACGCGTGTAAGAGATAGGAATGAATATTAAATTTGAATAAATTACTTCTATCTGTAAAATGAGAGATATAAAAAAACCTCATTAAAATACAGAAATAAAATTGTTAAACCAATGACAATTATGGTTTTGGATTAATTCACCATGGTCTATGGAATGCAAATATAAGATATTTGAGGTTCGAATCATGCAACTAGCAGAAACGTTATCTCCACACTGATTATTCCGGAAAGATGAAACATATATGTATGTGGATATTAAAAAATATTTATTATTAAAAATAATTAGTTAAAGCTCCTTTATGGATGAATACTTTAAAAAATGCCTCCAAATTAAGCAAAATTGCAATTTCCGTCCCTTGGATTCTCGAACATTCCCGGCAACTTACGATGTGTTTGCTTAAAAAACAATAATGGACTTTATTTCTCTTTATTCCGCGTAGCTGTTATGATAGTCGTGTCAACAAAGATATCGGATTTGAGTCAAAGGTGACTCGAGTCCGGGGTTTGAATCGTGCATTTATTTCCACAGTGATGATTCTGGGAAAATGAAGCATATATGTATGTTGACATTAAAAAAATATTTATTAAAATTATATATATATATATATATATTATTCATAATAAAATGTTCTCAAATGTGCCTTTTAATAAATTTCTGGGATGAGTGAAATGCATTGGTAGAAAAAGTTTACCTACTTTCTCAAATTTTCACTATTATTTTCTTATTCAGATATATTGATTTATTATGTCTGTACGTTTGTCTGTGACACTAAAATTTGAAATACCCTTTTCATCACATGCTCAGAACATCGGTCAGTCTATCACACATCCATCGGTCAGTCTATCACACGTCCATCTCTATAATAGGCTCTATCCATCTATTGGCTGGTCAGTCACTCTTCAGTTTAAAATAGCATTTTCATCATTCTTGTTGAAATGTTAAATAATAAGTATTTTATTTTACTCCTCCTCCAGGAGGTTAGACACAAGGACATGTGTGGGTTTTGCTGAAAGTTTTTCTGTGGAATAAACTGGATTCGAACCCGGCACATCCAGATCTTCAGTCTGCATCATTAACCACTTAGGCACTGCGCTATCTCCTCTTAAATAATAAGTATAACATTAATCTTTTTCTATGTATTACAAAACTGACAACATACAAAATCAACAATATAAGACACGTGTATCTTATTTTGCCCCCCCGATTCTTTTTTTTAAACTAAAAATATTTTTGGTCCGAAACAATGTCTCACCACCCAAGAACGTGGCACCCTAGCAACAATAGACGATCGTTAGGGAGTCTATTTTCGCTAGTCAACAATATAAGACATGTGCATCTGTCGATGATGCTGCTACTTATCTTTAGCGGAAAAGCAGACATGGAGAAATGTTTTTGGTTATCAGTGATGTAACTTTTATAAAATAATGAAAATACATATTTCAAATAAAGTATATATTTTTTTAGAAATTTTGCATTGCCAAATCTGAACGTTATCTGTCACAGGAACAATTCCTTGAAGACACCAGGAAAAGTAGATCAGTCTTGGCTAAGTATATAGGTAATAAAATTTTATGGTCTGTTTGAAGTATTGTTGAAATAATAATAAAAATAAAATAATAATAAAAGAATAGTAAAATAAATAAAATAATAACAGAAATAAAATATAAGTTGTTTTCTTGTGTAAATCTTATTTTGTTGTAAAAAACATTTATATTAAGTGTGTTTTTTCATGTGCCTCATCATATTTGACTTGTAAGCAAACATAGTGCCACACATTTCACAAGAATATGGCTTCTCTCCTGTGTGTGTTCGCATATGAGTTAACAAACAGGACTTCCTTAAAAATGAAGAGGCACATACTTCACAAGAGTGTGGCTTTTCTCCAGTATGTGTTCGCATGTGTTTCACCAAAGACGAATTAGATGTAAAGGAAGAGCAACAAATGTCACAAGCGAACGGCTTCTCTACAGTGTGTGTTTGCATGTGTCTGAACAAATGTGATTTTTGCATAAAAGAAAAGCCACATACATTACAAGAATATGGCTTCTCACCAGTGTGTATTCGCATGTGCCTCAACAAAGTCGACTGCACCGAAAAAGAAGATTCACATAATTCACAGGAATATGGTTTCTCTCCAGTGTGTATTCGGATGTGCTCCGACAAATTTGATTTCCTTGAAAAAGAATGTTCACATACTTCACAAGAAAATGGTTTCTCTCCAGTATGTATTCGCATATGCCGCAACAAATCTGAATTCCAAAAAAAAGCCAAGCCACATACGTCGCAATGATATGATTTCTGTGCAGGTTTTGTTTGTATACGTCGTTTCCTTTTTCTCTTTGTTGAAGAGGAAGAACCAGAGACTTCACATGTATACGGCTTCTTTCCAACATCAGTTTTTAAGTTTCTTTCTGAAGTCGAAGTATTAGATATTTCACTGCAACTTGTTTTTGTATATTTTTCCATATTCATTTTTACAAGAACCCTAAATAAATCATGAAATATTTTTCCATATTCATTTTTACAAGAACCCTAAATAAATAATGAAATATTTTTCCATATTCATTTTTACAAGAATCCTAAATAAATTATGAAATATTCACAACTTTCAATTTTAGTTAATGAAATATATTTTAAAACATCCTATGAACATGTATCGGTCTGTGTTTGGAGATGATGTTTAGATTATTAGATATACACAATTGAAATTTGATAAAAATGATCCTTTACGCATGGAAATTGTCAGATTTATTTTTCTTTGTGAGAGAGTAAACGAAAGAGAATGGAAATCACCACTAAAATGTATTTTTATTTGGTTTTATTAAGATTTGAATTATAATTAAATGACAGAAAATTAAACATATTCTCAAAACTTGTGAAAACATTGATCATTTTTAAAGGTTAAACTTTACAAAATTAGCAGTATGTTTGTGATTCGTTTGTAATATTTTGGGATCTTAACATTTTCAAATAAATACACTGAGGAAGCTTCATCATTATCAACCTGTCTGGACAGGTATTCCAGCTGGTTCTATTCAAGATTACTTGGAAGAAGGGGAATAAACATGTTATATAATGGGATGCACGTGATGATGGACGTACAGTGAGATCGCTTAACTTGCGCGATTTGTAACGGAGTCATCTCGTGCAACTTTGGTGCGATGTTTTCTCACGATTCGCGGTGACAGTTGATGAGACCTCGGATCGAGGGTTGGGTCGCGATTTGTAACGATACCAGTCTATAGGGTGTAGTATCCATCAAAACAGATACTACACTTTGATCTTACAAGAATCCTAAATAAATCATGAAATATTTTTCCATATTCATTTTTACAAGAATCCTAAATAAATCATGAAATATTCACAACTTTTAATTTTAGTTAATGAAATATATTTTAAAATATACCATGAACTTAACATAAGGAACACGTATCGGTCTCGGAGATGATGTTTAGATTATTAGATCGACACAATTGAAATTTGATAAAAATGATCCTTTACTCATCGACTTTGTCAGATTTATTTTTCCTTGTGGGAGAGTAAACGAAAGAGAATGGAAATCACCACTAAAATGTATTTTTATTTGGTTTTATTAAGATTTAAATTATAATTAAATGACAGAAAATTAAACATATTCTTAAAACTTGTGAAAACATTGATCATTTTTAAAGGTTAAACTTTACAAAATTAGCAGTATGTTTGTGATTCGTTTGTAATATTTTGGGATCTTAACATTTTCAAATAAATACACTGAGGAAGCTTCAGCATTATCAACCTGTCTGAGCAGATATTCCAGCTGGTTTTATTTAAGATTATTGGAAGAAAAGTAATAGACATACACTTGAAAAAATGAATAAAAAAGATCTACACAGTTTAGAAGAATATGATTTCTCTACTTTCCAATTTTTTAACTTCAGGCAATTTAGATCTAGAAATTCCAATATGGTTTTTTTTCTGAAGAGATTTTCATATTTCAAGACATCAGGGTAATGATAATCCATTTAAATTCCATTATAGATTAAAGTTCCTATTTTGGAGTTGAAGAATCTGAAAATATAAAACAAAATTTTAAAGATATATTTCAATACTTATGAAAATATGCTGCAATAAGTTTTAACACATGTTCTTGTAAAAACAAAATTAGAGCTCTCTGTGAATATTTTATTGGTGCAATATAATTTGATTGAATTAAATTTATTATAGAATAACTAAAATAAATTTTGGATCTGCTCAGTTTTGGGGCAACAAAATTTATTTTCACAAACTTGTTTTTATTCAAAAAGTCACATTTTTGTTTTAGTGATAACCAGAAATAGAGATGGGCGGTTTTACCGAAAAACCGCGGTTTTTCGGTTTCGTCTCCATACCGAATACCGAATCGGTTTTTTTTTTTAAAACCGTAACCGTTCGGTATTGTGTTTTTACTACAGTAAGCCACCATATACAAGGAAACACGGTTGAAAAGATGTTCCGATTTGAATAAAATTGAATATTACCAAAAAATGTTATATTAGTAAGAGGACAGATTGAACAAATATATTACTGCAATTACTGCTATAAACACGAGGCGATTTTTGTTTATTTTCATTCTAGAACGAATTTTAAACATTTTAAAATATGAATATAGAAAATGTTGTTACATTTTTCGTACCCAACTAGTAAATAAATTAATCTTTCATCTTTTTTTATGCATTAAAATTATAATTGTACGTTGTTTTGTCTTTCGGTAATAGTAATTTTAAATTATCTTATCCTAAAAAATATTGTCCTTTTTTTTGAGCGAAAGTCAACAATGGCTACTAGTATTGCTGATATAACAATCAATCAGCAGCAGCGTCTTGTAAAGCTTTGTAAAATTCGTTTAAAAATACTTTTTGCGCTTAAAAAAGTTAATCCTATTTGGTTCTTTTATAAAAAATACTTCAAAAAATACTGGTTTTCACTCAACTTTCGAACTTCTAGTAGTAATGAATTTCTAGTAGCCAATTAAAAAAAAAATTAAGATTCTACTTTTTTAGGCGATTACGTCTTAAAGTCTTGGCGAAAAAAAGAAAAAAAACAAAAAATAGTTTAGAATTTAGAGTGGGGGATCAGTTTCGCATATAAATTTAATGTAAAATGATCTCCGATTTCCCGGGCATTCTTGCCTTTTAGTGAAATTTATAAAGTAAATAATTACTCTACCATTAACTCTAGGTACGACTAACAAGCCCACCTCCTAAAAATGCCATCTTGAACGTATCGTACCATTAACCTTAAATATGAGTGGCAAGCCACTCCTAAAAAACTTCCTTAACCCTAACACTAAGTCCGAATGGCAACCTCCATCCAAAACAAACCCCCTTCCTTAACCTTATCACTAACCCTAAGTCCGAGTAGGAAGCCCTAATCCTACAAAAAAGCCCATTAAAACCACACATAATCGTCTAAAAAAAAAAAAAAAAAAGCAGACGCCCATAAAAAATAACGCACAGGATTTATTTGCCATAGAAAAAAATTGATTAATGCCCTAAAACGCTAGAATGGCCCGGAAATGGTGAATTATTCTGCATTAAATATATGTGAAACTAATCCCCCACTCGAAATTCTAAATGAATTGTTTTTTTTTCTTTCTGCTAAGTTTTCAGGGTGTTCACACTTAATTGCCTCTAGCCCTACCACTAACCTGACGTTCAAGTGGTAAGCCCCCCTCCTCCCACAAAAACCCTTATAATCGTCTAAAAAAAGAAAAAAACAAAAAACAAGAAAAACGCACAGGATTTATCTCCCATAGAAAAAATAATTAATGTCCTAAAACGCTAGAATGGCCTTGAAATGGGGGATTATTTTATGTGAAACTGATCCCCACTTTAAATTCTAAAATAAATGTTTTTGTTTCTTTCTTTCTGCCAAGTTTTTCAGGGTGTTAACATGTAATTGCCTAAATAAAAAAAGTAGAATCTCATATTTTGGGGAGGTAAGGGGGTGAGTTAGCAGAAGGTGTAAATCTACAATAATGCTAAAGAAATCTTGCAATATATTCATTTTTAAACAGTCCTAGTATTAGATTTTAGTTTCTTGTACATAAAATGTATTACAATTCAACTTTGAGTTTTCTAACTTCTTTCTTTTAATGGATTCATGGTATTTTTAAGGTATTGCAGCATATTTATGTGCACTTAGTGCAGATTACTTGGAAACCATTAATTTCTGGAGATTTTCAGTGGCATATTCTGATTCCTTGTACAAAAATACACTTATATGGTAAATTTCATTGCTTAATCTTGTGTTTTAACAAAGATATAACATTTTTACTGAAAAATTAGTGTAAAAAATGTGACGAAACGCATATGGTATTAAAGAGGGAAAATATCCAATTGTGCGAGGCACAAAAATAGTCATAACTTCCTTATTTTTAGTCAGATTTAAAAAATTTAAAAAGATTCTTTCTTAGATCATCAAGCTCTTTCTATATATGCTATTATTGAGATATTTTAAGCAATTTAAATTTTTTCATGTGTATTGCTACTTGTAGGAAGAAATCTTTGTTTACAGTTTGTTTATCATTAACATTTTGAATTTTCAAATGAAAAAAAGAGAAATACGACAGACAACATGACATCGTATTTTTAGCATAAACTATTTTCAAATGAAAAAGAAAAATTCAAACGCGTTCCGTATGATGGCGAAAATCTATTTGATTCAACTCAAAATTGTAAAATAATTATTTGTTTGTTTCAGAGTTATCTAAAAAAATAAGTTATTAAAATGAAATTTTAAAAAAATACTTGTAAAAGTAAATAAACGAAAAGTAGTGAGTAAGTATAAACATTTAAAAAGAAAAAAAGTAGTTGCCAATGCTAGTGTCACTTTATTCGGATTTTTAAAATTATTTTAAACATTAGGCATTTCATTGTTTACTTTTGAAAAGCCACTTCATACATAAATTGTAATTTCTAGAGAACTATCTCTCAACTATACCGTTTTCTCTCCCAAAAATGGGTTATTCAAAAAGTAGACTATGCAACGATTTATATTTTACTAAATTGTTAATATGGTATTTATTTAGAGTTGACAATTTATTCGAAAGTTTAATTATTAAACTTTAATCCAAGTCATGAATTCTATGACTAAAATTACCTTAAAGCTTAAAAAATGACTTTAGGTGAATTAATAATCTCTACTTTTTTTTAACCATCCTTCCTTTTCCCTTGGCGCGGTTTTCGGGTGTACTACTAGTCTTTTACGCATGTCTATAAAGTTTTATTACCCTGTCTTAAAAACAAATATTAACCCCAACACGCACCAGTTGACAGAACTTCGAGCACACAAAATCACAGACATCCCAACAGTCAACACCGGCAATTCGAGAAGTATATGGTGTGTTTATTTTACGCGACAAGACACAGCTGTGTCTTGCAAACATTTTCACCTATTAAAATTTTTATCTGTCAAATAATTTTGACAATATTTCATTTTCATCATCATTTTTGCTTAATTTTATTTGTAAAATTATTTTGTTTGTTTAAATAAATTTTCGTTTTTTAATTTCTTGCATTTCTGAGTTATATTTTAGCTTCTGATGGGTTAAAGAATTAGATAGAATGTATATTCAAACTCAGTTTTATTCTTCAGAAATCTTTCATGAATCTTTGGTCACTGTTTTAACGAGTTAACTGTTAAAAAGGTATCAGAACTTTGATTACAACAGTCAACACCTTAAAACTTATGATTCATATCATGGAGAATGATTCAGTCACAAAATTATCGAAACAGTGGCATAATTCAACTAAACGTTGAATAATAACTAATCATCACACAAGAGAATGAATAGCTTCCATAGTAAAAAAATTTTTTTCAAAAAAACCGAAAAACCGAACCGTAAACCGAGGTTTTAAGGGAAAAAAAAACGAAACCGATACCGATACCGATACCGAAACCAAAATTTCAAAACCGCCCAACTCTAACCAGAAATGTATTGGTTTTGCTTATGGATAACAAAAGTTTCAAAGGCCATGTTCAGATTGTAATTTCAAAAGTTTATCTTTTTCGTGTATGATGACAGCTGAAGTAAAAAAAAAACACTAACTAAATATTGTTATATTTCAAATCACTATTTTGAAAGGTGATATTACTCAGGTTGAATTTACAAATTATTTGTTTTAACTTAATAAAATTATAAAAAAATAATTTTCAGAAAAAAAAACTTATGTGGGCAAATTAAAAAGCTCACCCGAATGAACCTGCCATATTTGATAAATATTACCTGTTAATAGTAAGGCATACTATTCTTTAAATAAGACCCAACCTATATATATGGTGGCTTTGATTTAAGGTCCAGATGCATATTGTGGCTTGGATTTTAGGTTCACTTTTTTCACAGGTGAACCAAAGACTCTCATTTCCCGACCAATCACAAGAGTCCAGATAATGTGATATAATATGTGATTGGGTAGCGAATTATGAAACTCGTCTCAAAGTAAAAGTTCTCAATAATAGAACTGATACTTGGAGAGCTCACCAGAAGACAGTCAGTCAGTCTGAGAATAAAAGAGATAGAGAGAGGGACCAAAGTAGTCAAGTGATCGAAAGCAGGAATAAAAGAAACTAAGAAGAATTCTTTCCAAATTCGACCTGCTCCAAGGGATAAAAGCATGGCATGAATTTCAAAGTCCCCCAACGAAGACTTCTCTTTTCTCCACGATATGAACAACTTTGCTTTATTATTCTTACACATAATAAATATTTGTTTTTGTCAATGGTAAGTTTTCCCTGTTTTGGGGTTGCAGACAGAACTGACCACTTACCCAAGTTCCCAACTAAGTTACATCAACATCAAAGTTTTGCAAATCTTTTAAACAGAACGGACATGAAACGATTGACAGATATTGCATGTGGTCCTCATAGCATCCGATTATATTTGGTGTTGTTACCAGGATACAACCCTGAGTGACCTCTATGGCACATCAGACCACATTTGGTGCCTTAAGATCCAGGATACGACCCTGAGTGATCCCCATGGAACATCGAACTACACCTCAATTTATTTTGAATAAGCCATATTAAAGATATGGTTAAGCTTTGAGAGCCAAGACTCAACATTGAAGTCGTCATTTTATTTATCTTCCTCCCACAAGATAAGAAGTGACACAAGGTCGGGAAAGTGGGCTTTGAAAAGCCAGCACCCGAGAAGGTGAGCACACTGGCCTACAAAAAATGCCTGGGCATTCCCCGGTAGGGCCGCCTCAGGCAGTAAGCAATAAACTTATTCCTCCCCAAAGAGGGGAGGCAAAGCCTAGGAGGGTGAACCTCCTAGAACTGCACAGGACAGACCCATAGACCGGCGTAAATCAAGCCCCAAAGGCCAAGACGAATTGTCTATAGGGTGTAGTATCCATCGAAACAGATACTACACTTTGATCTTGGCCATATTAAAAAAACTATTAATGAAATTCAAAATATGAGATTTCTTACTAATAATATGAATGAATTTTTTTTTTTCATATATTTAATTTAAAAATCCACAATATCTTGTATTAATGATATTCAAGAAGCAGTAATCACTTTATTTTAGGTAGAATTGGTTATGGACTACCCTAGCAAATCTTCTTGAAGAAATCACAATTTATTTTGAATAAGCCATATTAAAGATATGGTTGAGAGCCAAGACTCAACATTGAAGTCGTCATTTTATTTATCTTCCTCCCACAAGATAAGAAGTGACACAAGGTTGGGAAAGTGGGATTTGAAAAGCCAGCGCCCAAGAAGGTGAGCACTCTGGCCTACAAAAATGCTTGAGCAGCCCCGTCGGCATTCCCCGGTAGGGGCGCCTCAGGCAGTAAGCAGTAAGACGTACTATTCTTGAAATAAGACCCAACTTATATAATGTAGCTCGGATTTAAAGTCCATCTGCATATTGTGGCTTGAACAAAACATTGTTTAATTCTTACAAAAATGTTTGGACTCAATTTTAAATAAAAACAAATAACTGTTTTCTAAAAATAGAAAATAAAAAAAACCAACTGTTCCCTTATGTTTGAAGAAAAGAGGTTGTTTACTTTTTGGTACACCAGTTAAATTTTTTAAATAGTAAAGAAAGTATTACATTGGCAAAAAAACAAAAACAAGCAGTAGTCGATAATGAATTACGTGTGTTCCTATTTACTTACCTCCCCATGACGGCAGAGTTAGACACGAGATCGGTTTCTACTGTGGAGAAAATCCAGCTCCCAAAAAGAGACACTCTGGATTTGGACAAGAATAAAAATTGACTCAGTTTATAAGAATTTCTCCTCCACTGACCGAGGACAGAAAAGATGAACTGTCGTATCAAAACACATACTACACTTTTCTTTCTTCATTTTTCTTTTTAAAAAATGAATATTGAATAAAGTTCCGTCTTAATTTGAATCGGATCGTGTTCCTTTCTTTAAAAACAAAAATGCAATTTTTAAAGTTTCTGAAACTTATTTTTAAGCTAGCATTCATTTTCGACTCCTGCATGTGTTTTTTTTTTGTTTTTTGGGGGGCGAATTTAATAGTAATGGTATTGTCATTACTATTTAAAAAATTCCACTGGCGTACCAAAAAGTATAACTTTTTTCTTCAAACTAAAGCGGAGAGTTTCTTTTTTTTTAAATTTTGATTGGTATTTTTTTAAATTTTTTATTACTATTGCACTCTTAAACCTGAAAAAATGGTTTACTTTTTACGAAGGCTTTTTAATTATGGTTCTACTTATGTAGATTTGTTATTGTGTTAAAAAATTTAAATTTAAAATGAAACTCATTTTATTTTATTAAAAATTTAGTCTGAGCATTTTTGCAAGTAAATAAACAATTTTGTTTGAAGCTTAAATATTAATTAAATATTAATTAAATATTAAAACAAAATTAATTAGCGGTAGTCTTGCAGTATAGTAAACATCTGAGAAATCGAATAAAAAAAATACGACTAATAACTGTCACCAAATGCATTAAAATTTAATTTTATACCGACCTGTATACTTTTTACGTTTTGAAACTTTCAAAAGTTTTATTTATTTAAAAAAAAAGAGATTTCGTTCAATGTTCTATTTCAGACCCAGTAAAAATGTAAACATGGCTTCCTAGATTTTTCGTTCACCTTCGATATCTAACAATTAACGTAGACAGCCATGTTTAATTTTTTTTACTGTGTTTCATGTTTTATTTGAAATAATACTGCAAGACGATATTTCAGTTCATTTCGATCTGACGGGCAGCGATTGCCTTAAATATCACGAAAAGGTTGCTCCGTTGGCGTGTCTATTTCTAGAAAAGCCTTGGTCGTGCCTGATTTATTTTTTTAAATTTTTTTTTTTTTTAACATAGTTCACCCCAAACAAGGCAGGCCGCCACTGTAGACGTAAGGGGCTACTGAGAAAAAGAAAAGGGGAGAAGGTAGGGGGTGGTCAACCTAGATTGGGATCAGCGCAGCGAGGTGTCTGTTTACATTAGTTTTAAACTTCTGCATGTCTGTACTGTTGGGGAAACAGGGGGCAGGGAGGGAGTTCCAGAGGCCAGCAGTACGAGGAAAGTTGTAGACAAATAGTATAACCGATGAACTGGTTTTACTTGACTTCATTTTGTTTTTATTGTTTGAATTTATAACATTTCGAAGCTGTTTTTTAATTAAAAAAGATCTTCTCGCTGAACCGACCATGTGTATGTGCAGAACAGTCATCTAAGAATTTCAGTATATACTGAGATTTCTGAGTCATGACGTATGTAGCTACCAAATGCTCGGTGAACAGAAGAAACGTTTTTTTTTTTTTGCAAATTTATTTTGGATTTTTCGTGATTAACTAAAAAAGAGGATGCTTTAATTATTTTCCTTTTTGTTTAATTTTCCAGTTTTTTTTTGTAGGGGAAGGAAGACTGCAAATAGAGTACAGAGGCCGATGAATTGCTTTAAAAATTTGTAATATTTATTATTAGCAATTACATGCTTCCTCTAGTCTCATATTTTTGCTAGTCTGAGAGGTGAACGAACATTTACTACACTGACCTCCAAATGGATTATTTGTATTATTCAGACTACTGTTGTTTTCATCTCGGATTTTATTATTTGCTGAAACGTTGTGAGAACATCTAAAATAAAAACAATAGTCTGAATAACACACACACACACACACATATATATATATATATATAACATTGGAATTTATTTTTGACTATATATTATCTATTACATTGCCTTTTTCTCATTTCTCGAAAATTCTTGGTCTGATGAGGTTGACTTTCTTGGAAAAGTGCAACCGAAACATGTATGCACATATGTAACCAATAATGTTTGTATAAATAAAAATTTATACTTATAAACAGCTCTACTTGGTATTGAGCACTTTTTATAAACACTTGAGTTTCTACGGATTTACATTTACAGAAACTAATACAATACATGTACTATATATATATATATATATATATATATGTATGCGTGTGTATGAAATAGACAAACGAAAAAAACATTTAAATACAGGAATAAATCATCAAAAAACGAGAAGTTTTACCGGTTTCGTTTGGATCTTCAGAAAAAAGTGAATATTTTAAATTTATTTGACAACAGTAAAAACATACGAAAATGAAGAACGCACAACGGGATGTTATTGGCACATGTTTAACTATTTAGAAAAAATTAAAAATAATTAAACGCGTGTGGCAGAGACGTTAAAATGGGAAAAGGGTAGAGAGAGAAAAAAGAGAAGAAAAAGGAAAAGAAAGTGAAATATGGATGAAATGTAGTAAAAAAGAAAAATTATTTTAACCGGGATCGCAGTTATTTAAGCAGTGGCGTGATATATTGCATTATTTCAGTGCGGTTTTTGCCAGATGCTTGCTTAAGGAATTAGATCCGAGTCTGAGGTTTACATTAGATGGGGATGAGAGAAGTATTATAGCGCTTCTGATGTACTTGTGACATGGGATAGAGTATCCGGTCTTGAGGAGGGTGCAGTTTGTAAAGTCAAAATTATGGGGTTTATTCATTTTATCCTCATATGTATGTTCATATATAAATTATGCAAATTTAAGACAATTTGTGCATAATAATCATCTTAAAATTTAACGGAACTTCTTGATTTTGTACAATATCTATATATATAAAAACATATATAAAAATATATTTATATTAGAGTATATTCTTCGAAGTAAACTAAAATAGTGATTGCAATAGATTGATTGACTTACTAGACTAAAATCTTTCAACAAAAATTTTTTTTTTTTTTTTCAGTTTTGAAGGTGAAAACAACTTCCGAGACTATATATATATATATATATATATATATATATATATATATATATATATATATATAAATAAATATTGTTTTTCGTGATTTTTGCTTGCTGCCTTGCTATGTATTTTTTCGTACGACGATTGCGTCTGATTGTTGGCGAGCGTATGATCGCCTAGGTGCCGAAGGATTCCATCATTTGCATGTGAATCACAAATACAATTTTGTTGATCACTAACTGGTGCCACAACTAACCCTGTAGAACGAATGTGGAATGAGTCGAAGAAAAGAAACAACGTTGAATGTGGCACCCACACGCAAATGGTGGAATCGTACCTAGCCGAATTTATGAGGAAACAAAAATTCCGGAAGGACACTGCACTGGGAACTGTTTTCCAACAAATTGCCAAATTTTACCCAGTGTAAAACTATCATTTATTTCAAAAACTTTATTTCCCGTGCTTCATGTTTTTTTTCCTTCTTCTTTGATAATTTATTTTTCAAAATCATTTTATTTTTCATTTTTTAATAATTACAATAGTAAAATCCATTTTCAGATAAATTGTGGTTAAAACTTGAAACTAGAGTTCTCTCCCCCTTATTTGACTCAACAAAGATAAAAAAAAAATTTCTTTCGGACCTACAGTTCACACAGCATTAAAATCTATTTAGGATTACGCATGTAATCAGAATAAAAACGTTTGAAAAGTGTAAATATTCTAGAATAATCGAAATTTCAACAAAAAAAGGAACCGGCGCAATTTTGTGAAAAGTAACAAAACGAAAATAAACCGAAAAGAAAAATATTGTATTCGGAGGAGGGGGGGGGGGGCAATGAAATGACAATTCGGTGTTTATTTTTAATAATGAAGGTGAAATATCTATTTTAAAATGATTGCGATTCAGTGGTTCATTTAAGTCACCACTACTGGCGACTCCGGCGGGTATAAAAAGTGCTGCCCGCACAATGTTGTTTTTGTATTGCTAAAACGTCTTTTTTCTTCTTCATATTACTACGTAATTCTAAACTGATGTTAACTCCTTCAAAACGTTCTTAATGTCATAATCTTTTAATATATATATATATATATATATATATATATATATATATATATATATATATACTAATTTTATTAGGATTTTTGAAACTGTTTATGTCGTCAATCTTAACGTTTTCCTAAACCGCTCTTTTAAACCCATTTTAAAACGCATTCACACACACAGTGAATAAATAATGTATGGCATGTTTTTTTAACAGAATATTAATGGCTTATTATTATTACTATTATTATTAATAATAATAATAAACATGTACTCGCAAACAAATGCTTATTCAAAGGAGTTTCTATGCTAAACTGTATTCTGATAGAAGTTTTAATTTTATAGAATCACTCCCGTTTCCAATCGGGTGCGCTTTTGTGATTTTTTTTCTTCAAGTGCCTTCATACCGATTTTAGCATTGGAAACCGTCACAAATAAGTCAGTGGGAAACTCACCTAAACTTAAAGTTTAGCGCCTCAAGAATGATGCTCTCTCTTTCTCTCATATACAGGGTGAGCCAAAATAAGGGTCCTATCTTTAAATTTGAATAACTTGAATTTGAATAACTTCCACAAAATAAAAGTTAAACTCACCAAACTTTATGTGTGTGTAGACTGACCCTTCCGAGATTTTTTGAAATAAACAAAACAAATTTTAGCCGAAAAACACTTCTTAAAACTTACAAAAACTAAAGTATTGTTTTTTACACTGTTTTGAGTTTTTTTAAGCAAAAATAATGTTTTCTAAATGAGGGTACGTTCCTTAGGGCTAATACGGCTCATGCTTGCTTCGGAAGGGGTCCTTTACTTATTCTAAAAAAAAAAAAAAAAAAAAAAAAAAAAAAAAAAATCAATAAATAAAAAAGTTATGAATTTTTAAAAATAGGACCCTTATTTTTGCCCACCCTGTATATATATATATATATATAAAACATACCGAGTTAAAGTTCGTTTAAGATTATTCCTTTTGGATAATCACTTTAATATTTGGGTATCTTTTACAATAATCCGCAGAGTCGCGGTCCAAAAAAACGAACGAGAACGGGATATAAAAAAAAATATATATACAAAAAGTGATGATTACCTACGTCAAGAATAGATATTTTCCTACTTACCTATGACATTTGTTTGTATTTTTACGTAGTATAAATGGGTTTTTATTAGATGTAAAAAAAAATTTCTTGTTTTTTTTGGTCACGAATTTTTACTAAAAAAAGATGGCGTCTCAGCCTCATAATCATTAGATACCCCCCCCCCCCAAACGTCTTGTCGAATGTTCGTGTGACAAAAATATTGATTTCTAATAAATAGCAGTTGAAACGGCTTAAAAATACAAACAAATGTCACAGATAAGTTGGAAAATAACTTTTATCGGCTACAATTACTTTTATTTGTTGTATATTTGTTTTTTGAGCGTTTTCACTCTGCGGATTGTTGTAAAAGATACCCCAATATTTTATTGTATCAATAGATATAACTCACCTTTAAATAATTCGCATAAAAAACAAATTGCTTATCTGGAAAAGGCAACGCACGAACGGTAAATAGAGAAAGAAATAACAAAGAAATGTCGGAAACCAGTAGTCTCGCTCAACTCTGTTCAAGATGGCGTCTTTTTGTTGTCGTCCGGACGTCCGCTTTATCAATTAAAAATATAATTATTTTTAAAATTTTCCCACGTCCCCATTGAAATAGTAAAATATTGGAAAAAAAAAAAAAGTTTAAATAATTTGACTTTTAATTTTCAAAGAGGTCGACACTTTTTGTCGAAGTAGTTCTCTTGTTTTTAACGTTTTAATTTTCTGCGAAGCTGCTTTTCCGGTCACCATCTTGAATTTTCCCCAAGAAGACTACAAACAAGTAGACGCTTTCAAAGCCTTTTCATTTTTTCTGTTACTCTTTCTATTTATTGCTCCCCACGAGTGTAGAGTTAAACACAAGGTCGGTTTTAATGTCGGGGAAAATCCAGCTCCCCAAAAGAGGCACCCTGGATTGGAACAATTAATTAAAATGTAAGAAAAAAAAAAGAAAGTGCTACATACCGTGGCTGTTGCCGACCTTCAAGTGGGGTGGGGAAAAGCCAATAAGAGCACAGATAAAGAACCTCTATTTATATGTGTTAAGATGGGGGTGGCAGGTTGTTAAAAACCTATAAATAGAGGTTCTACCTCTCAGCTTGTAGGTAGTGCTCAATGTGTAAATTATATTGTGCTCAGTTGTGGTGTTCAGTTCAGTGCTCAGTTCAGTTGATGAGAACTGTTAGAAGTGTTATTGTGTTCCAGAGTTTGGAGGAGACCAGAATTAGTACAGAATTCGACTCACTATAGACCAGACACTGGATCGTTACTCCTGCAGAGAAATCCGTTCTCTGCCCCATTACATATTGTTACCGGACCTATTGGTTGGGTCGCTAAGGGAGCAATTCCTTTTGCAACCCACCCCCAACTGCTGCCTCGGCCTCTTTTCAGGGTATTGACTTTGAAGTGGATCTTTTCTTACATAGGGATTTATTATAATCCCGACAAAAATTCCCTCTGTCTAAAAAAGGATTTCTCCTTCACTGACCGAGAACAGAAAAGATGAAGTGTAGTATCAGAACAGATACTACACTTTGATCCTAGTCAAATACTACTGTTACTACGACCATAAAACAAATAAGAAATGCGAATAAGGATTGGATGAAAGTCGGTTAAATCCAAGATTTTTATGTTTTTATGACTTCCTGTTTAATCGTGTGCGTCATCTGACGTACGGATGACCAGAAATGAAAAATAAACCTTTTTGTTAGCTTTATGCGAATTTTATTATTGTTATTATTTGAACTATAATTTAATAATAATAATAGTAATAATAATACATTTGTTTAATTTTTTTAGTTTAATGTAGTAAATTTAAAGAAGGAAAGATGAAGATAAAAAATTGCATAAAATTACCTAAAATTGATACAAATTTTATTACATCGAAAGTTCAGATGCAAGGAGATAATATTTACATTCAAAAATCATATTTTATTATTAATGTAAGTGTTTGAAATAAATAAAAACATATGCTATAATAATAAAACATTTTATTAAATTAATTTTAACAAGCAAATTATCAACCGAAAGTTCTTTTTGTTCTCCTAATAACGTCACTTTTTATTACACTTCATAACATTTTCTAATCCCATATAAAATGTTTCCCCCAAAAATGTTTTTTTTTGTTCGGCGCCGCCAAAGAAACTCTTGCAGGTGACTGGTAAAGTTTCATTGAACTAATGGTGTTTCTTGTTTGTATTGATTTACTCCTCTCCAGGAGTTAGGCACAAGGCCAGTTTTTATCTTACTCCCACAAGTAAGATGTGACCCACGGTCGGATCGGGAAAGTGGGGTTTAAAAATTGCCTGGGCAGCCCCGTCGGCATTCCCCGGTAGGGGTGCCTCAGGCAGTAAGCAATAAACTTACTCCTCCCCAAAGAGGGGAGGCGAAGCCGGGGAGGGTGGACCTCCTAGAACTGCACAGGACAGACCCATAGACAGGCGTAAATCAAGCCCCGAAGGCCAAGACAATACCAGTCTATGGGGTGCAGTATCCATCGGAACAGATACTACACTTTGATCTTAGCCAAAAGGCCAAGAACAATTAATATTAAATCATGCACATTTAATATTCATACAGCATAATTCTGCAGCTGGAACTATATCTGAACCAACTTCTCCATTACTTTAATTTTAACGTTTTTTTGTTGTTGTTTATTTTTAACATAGTTCACCCCAAACAAGGCAGGACACCACTGTAGACGTAAGGAGCTACTGAGAAAAAAAAAAGGGAGAAGGTTGGGGGGGGGGGGTCAACCTAAATTGGGATCTGCGCAGCGAGATGTCTGTTTACGTTAATTTTAAATTTCTGCATGTCAGTACTGTCGGGGAAACAGGAAGCAGAGAGGGAGTTCCAGAGGCCAGCAGCACGAGGAAAGAAGCTATTGGAGTAGAAAGCTCTCCAGCATCTAGGGACCTCCACAGTGAATGGATAGGATTTAGTTGATTGTCAAGTTGGTCTAGTGAATTAACGTCGAGGTGGCACCAGAGTAGACAATTCATCGGAGCATAATCCATTGAAGTATTTGTAAAACAAGCACAAGGATGCTACATTGCGGCGATGGGACAGGGACTGGAGCTTGGTTGACAGTGAGGGACCTATTAGGTTGGCGACTCTTTTTTGGACCTTGTCAAGGAGGGAGAGACTAGTAGATGATGCACCAGCCCAGATGTGGCAACAGTACTCTATGCATGGGCGGATGGTGGCTTTGTAGATATACAGAATAATGTCAGGTGTGAGGATCTTATCGGAAGGTGATCAATAATTAGTAATTAAAAAAGAAAGCGAAAGTTGAAATTAAAAAAAAGTTTTATAAATGTGAAAGTGTGTGATAGTAATTTTTGTTATTCAGAAATGCTAACAAAAGGGTTTTATTTTTCATTTCCGGTCATCCGTACGTCAGATGACGCACACGATTAAGCAGGAAGTCACAAAAAAAGTCAATATTTTACTTGCATTTCTTTATTTTATGATTTAGAATCTTTTTTATGCTATTTTTAGAGAATCATTCCCAGTTCCAAACGACGTATTTTGTGCCGTGAAAAACTAATGTTATTTAAATTCTACTCAAACTACGACTTCGGACAATGAGTGGACGATCACGGCTTGTGCAGTGAATTCACACAACCCCACGTTCATACTATATACTGAATTGACACCATTAAAAATGAAGCCAGAGGAAACGGTTACGCACTACGTCATATGAGATGACAATGCTGTCGCATCATTCAAACAGTTGGTAATACCATAACAGTTGGTAATACCATAACAGTTGGTAATACCATAACAGTTGGTAATACCATAACAGTTTGCTACTTTTAATGCTTCTAAAGGGATCACCAAAAGATTTTAACGCATTCTCTACGGCAATAACAAAAGGTTTTCCTATATTATTAAGACATGTGAATGATGCTTTTCACCAAGAAAAGAACGTGGAAATATTCGCACGAACGTAAACCAGAGCAATAACCCTCACCGCTTTCGAAGACTCCACATCATGCCCCAAAACTGCGTCTAAAATAAACTATTCTTAGCTTGACCTGGAAGCCTCTTTGACCTATGTTAATTCTGCCATATCTTCATTGTAGGGCCACAAATTTCCGCTGTTACTAACCAGCAACCTCTCGAATCCCTAGGGAGATCAAAAAGAAAGTCATTCATCAGGGTTGAAAGGATCCTCCTACATCATTGCGGAGTTAAACTGACGTGCTTTTAGCTCATTGGATGTTCCACTTTTCAGATCCAAAAATTCTACTTTGTAGCAATGATGAATTCATTTTGATTCCGACAAAGCTAACCAATCGTGTCAAGTAAAAGACTTTATTTTTTCAACAGCTGCTTCATCCTTAGAGGCTATACAATCAAACAAGGTTTGAATATTACAGACAAGAATCGTCAGGAGAAA
Organism: Sepiola atlantica; assembly: GCA_963556195.1. Taxonomy (NCBI): domain Eukaryota; kingdom Metazoa; phylum Mollusca; class Cephalopoda; order Sepiida; family Sepiolidae; genus Sepiola; species Sepiola atlantica. The sequence continues at coordinate 60,737,783 of OY744545.1, read as the reverse complement.
AGAGAAAAAATAGTCTCACATTTACATAAGCTGAATAATAAACAATGTTATTTTCAATTAGTTTGTTTGGAAATAAAGATTGAATATTAAGGAGAATAGATAATTTCTTGTGAGTTTGAAAATTGAAAATGAAAGATATACTTTAGAAAATATTTATTGTCATGTGTTTATTACCATGTTAGTTTTCAGGTTGTAGTGATATGCATATTCTTGGAGATTCTGATTTGATTCCTAGAAATCAAATTTCAGTCTTTAAATTACAAAATCATGAATTGGAATTATCTGAAAATTCACACTCAAAGTTTACAAGAATAATATGAGTGTCACTACGGCATTGAAAGCTTCGTTAAGAGATATATTTGAAAATTTTAAGAAACCAGTCAACAGACGCATGAGTTTATATCAATAAATGAAATTTATTAATCATTTTTTTAAATATATTTTGTAAATCCGAATTTTCGGTTTAACAAACCATAATCATGGAAACAGACAGTATATATATATTTTTTCCTTTCTTCATGGTGGAAGTCAACAGCAACGTCAAAGATTGACGATTCTCTCCGATGTTATTGGAGTGTTTTTTTTATATACAGGGTGTTTCAAAAGTCTTGGGAACATTACAAATGCGTATATCTCATGAACTATTCCAGGTAGAAAAATGAAACTGGTGCCATTTTAAAGCTTGCTTAATCAAGTTTTTGGTCATACTAATGATTTTCGTGTTATCTTTCCAGGTGCAGTAATGGCGTTCTCTAAACAAGACAAGGCATTTTGCGTCCTCCAATTTGCAAAGACTGAATCGTGGACATGTGTTCAGCGTGCATTTCGCAGGAAATTTAAAAAAGAAGCCCCTGAAAGGAAATCCATTGTCAGATGGCATGCTAAATTTGTGAAAGATGGGTGTTTGTGCCCAAATAAGCGAACAGGTCGCCCTTCAACTTCAGAAGATACAGTTGAGCAAGTTCGGACAGCCTTTCAGCGGAGCCCCCGTAAATCAGTGAGAAGAGCCAGCAGGGAACTTCAGCTTGCTCCAGCAACTGTCTGGCGTGTCTTAAGGAAACGACTGCAAATGGTACCTTACAAGCTCAAGTTGGTCCAAAAGTTGAAGGACACTTATAAGCCACTTCGCCGTGACTTTTGCATTGCAATGCAAGAGAAGTTGGAAGATAACGGCTTTGATGACCGGCTTGTTTTTAGCGATGAGGCGACCTTCCATCTGAATGGCAAAGTTAACAAGCATAACACTCGCATATGGGGTACTGAGAATCCTCATGAACTTCTTGAGCACGAGCGAGATTCACCAAAAGTGAACGTGTTTTGTGCAATTTCCAAGAAAGGTGTCTATGGACCGTTCTTCTTTGAAGAGGCAACTATCACTGGTGAATCCTATCTCAACATGCTGGAAGACTGGTTAATGGCTCAGTTGGAACAAGCAGAATCTGATGACTTCATTTTTCAACAAGATGGTGCACCACCACACTGGAGTCTTAGAGTAAGGCAGTTTCTTAACACAAGGCTGCCTGGTAGATGGATTGGGAGATCTGGGCGAGGTGATGACGTTCTCATGCCCTGGCCTCCTAGGTCTCCAGATCTTACCCCGTGTGACTTTTTCCTTTGGGGCTTTGTCAAGCAACAAGTCTATGTGCCGCTCCTTCCAAGAGATATTGACGAACTAAAGGCTCGAGTAACGGCAGTTGTGGGAACCATTGACGTCAAGATGCTGGAATGCGTTTGGCAGGAAATGGACTATCGACTAGATGTCTGCCGTGTGACGAATGGTGCTCATATTGAGCAACTTTGAAAATTCCCCACAAAACTTGAAACTTTAACCTTTCCAACGGTACCAATTTCATTTTTCAACTAATAGTTTTTGAGTTATTAAAAATCGTAATGTTCCCAAGACTTTTGAAACACCCTGTATATATATGTCCGGTGCAAGCAGTTGATGCACTGATAAGCATGGGTTAGAATAATATGAGTGTCACTACAGCACTGAAAGCGTCGTTAAGAGATATATTTGAAAATTTGAATAAACCAGTCAACAAACGCGTGAATTTATATCAATAAATGAAATTTATTAATCATTTAAGAATTTTTTTTTCAAGTTTCTCTTTGTTTTTGCTGGGATACAACATCCTACCAGATGTCAGACATTCACCCGCTATTTCAGACACCGAAAGATCTTTTTAGGATTCTAACAGTCCCTCTCTCTTGTGAGTATTTGCATGTAAATTTTCAAACAGGAATTCTGTGAAAATACAATGAATTGGTTTGTAATTTAATTAATGTTTAAACACTCTCTCTCTCTATATATATATATATATAGATAGATAAGACCATAGGGTCGAAATAAATTATTACACCGGTTATTACGTGATTCAGTGTTACTTTATTTTATTCTTGCTATGTTTATTACATTGAGCTCTCATACCCGGATTTCCTTCTGGAATTTATTTCACTCTAATACACTACACACACGTGCGTGTGTATGTGTGTAGCAAGAATGTACATATGTGGGCGGTAGGATAACAAAGAGTATGGTTTCTCTGTTTACTTCAGTGAGTTCTCAGAGATCAAGGGGACCCCTTCCTGGTGCTAACATTTGATTTATTTATGAGATACATAGATATACAAGTGTTTATTAAAGATTCTCTACTTCTAAAACCTTAAGTACAACAGTTAAGAATAATTGTTTTCTTCCTAATGGACCAATTAACTATGCTAGTTTATTTTTTTCTTGAGGTCTTTGCTTGGTTTTGCTGGATTCCAAGACCAGAATTCATCTGGTCTGGTGGAATATCCAACTTAGTCTCGGCACATGTAGTAAAATTATTAGAAGAAAGCGCACCATTCTTCATATAAGCCAGGGTGCAGCCATTCCCAGATCTCATTTAGGCTCTGAATACTACGTTATTTTGAATATTTGGCCAGGCTTTACTTGCAGGGTAAAAGTATCCTCATGTCAGGTTGTCCTGTCAAACCCCTGTACAGTGAACCAGAAGACACTTGATGATTGTGTATAATAGGCGTTCAAACTCTTATTCTCAACTTTGTGTGTATTCACATGTGAACTTTAAAACGACAATTATATGAAAAGGCAATTCTATAAGAGTATGGTTTCTAGCTTTTTTAATTCAGTTAAAGTTCTCAGAAATCAAGCGGCCCCGTCCTGGGGCGAACACTTGATCTCTATATGAGATACATAGATATTCGAATATTCTATTAAAGTTCTCTTTACCTGTCAACCGTTGAGTTAGTAAAGAAGTTAAGAACATTAATTTTCCTTTCCCCAATCGACTAGTTTATTATGTTATAGTATATATTTCTTGTGGTCTCTTGATTTTATCGGATTCCAGGACAAGAATTCATCTAGTCTGGTGGAGTATCCAGCTAAGCGCTGTTATTTGAGGCAACATCACTTGGAGACGATGCATTATTCATCGTATGAGCCAGTGTGGGTTAGCCATACTGAGGGGATCTTATTTGGACTTCTAAAACTTAGTTATTTTGAATATTAAGTCAGGGTTTATTTGTAGGAGGAAGTGTCATCATGTCAGGTTTTCCTGACAACCCCCTGTATAGAGAGACCCTAGACACTCAGGACAATGTCTAGTGGGCATTCAAGTTCTCCCTGTATGTATTCGCATGTGAGATTTTAAGTAGGAATTATGTGAAAATGCATTTCCACAAATTTCACAAGAGTATGGTTTCTCTCCTGTGTGTATTCGCATGTGAATTTTATAACTATTATTATGTGAAAATGCAGTTCCACAAATTTTACAAGAGTATGGTTTCTCTCCAGTGTGGATTTTCATGTGAGATTTCAAACTACTATTTATTGAAAATGCAGTTCCACAAATTTTACAAGCGTATGGTTTCTCTCCTGTGTGTATTCGTATGTGATATTTCAAACTACTATTCTGTGAAAATGCATTTCCACAAATCTCACAGGTATATGGTTTCTCTCCTGTGTGTGTTCGCATGTGGTTTGTCAGAATTGAATTTCGTGAAAAGACAGTCCCACATATTTTACAGAAATATGATTTCTCTCCTGTGTGTATTCGTATGTGCTTTTTCAAAATTGAATTTCGTGAAAATGCATTTCCACAAACTTCACAAGAATATGATTTCTCTCCTGTGTGTATTCGTATGTGATATTTCAAAGTAGACCTATCTGAAAATTGAACTCCACAAATTTCACAAGAATATGGTTTCTCTCTTTTTTTCTTTTTCTTTTCATTTTCTTTCATTTGTTGGGGACGGGGCATTCTTCTAAATGCCATACAATCACCCGCTATTTACAGACTCTAACTGAGAGCTCTTTTCAGGATTCTGGCTGTTCCCTTGGTGCAGTTGTTTGGATTTCTCCTTCACTTGGTTCACCAGGTATATTAGCCATCTCCTTAGTATATAGCTTCTTGATCAGGAATTCTCTGAAAATATTGATCAATGTGCTTTGCAGAAAAATCATTCACAATTATCTCACAGATTCAAATCGTTTCTTCATCTTTTTGTAAAAATTGTTGAAATCTGTAAATAAAAAATAGATAATATCAACACAAATACAATGTTTCAACGAAGGGAATCATACTGTGTCATTCATGTACAATAGTAAACAAAATGGTTAAACTATGGTTAAAATTTCCTTAAAATGATGGTTAAATTTTCATTAAAACGATGATTAAACTATGGTTAAAATTTCATTAAACTATGGTTAAAATTTAATTAAAACAATGGTTAAACTATGGTTAAAATTTCCTTAAAATGATGGTTAAACTATGGTTAAATTTTCATTAAAACGATGATTAAACTATGGTTAAAATTTCATTAAACTATGGTTAAAATTTAATTAAAACAATGGTTAAACTATGGTTAAAATTTCCTTAAAATGATGGTTAAACTATGGTTAAATTTTCATTAAAACGATGGTTAAACTATGGTTAAAATTTCATTAAACTATGGTTAAACTATGGTTAAAATTTAATTAAAACAATGGTTAAACTATGGTTAAAATTTCCTTAAAATGATGGTTAAACTATGGTTAAAATTTCCTTAAAATGATGGTTAAACTATGGTTAAAATTTCATTAAACTATGGTTAAACTATGGTTAAAATTTAATTAAAACAATGGTTAAACTATGGTTAAAATTTCCTTAAAATGATGGTTAAACTATGGTTAAATTTTCATTAAAACGATGGTTAAACTATGGTTAAATTTTCATTAAAACGATGGTTAAACTATGGTTAAAATTTCCTTAAAATGATGGTTAAACTATGGTTAAAATTTCATTAAACTATGGTTAAACTATGGTTAAAATTCAATTAAAACAATGGTTAAACTATGGTTAAAATTTCCTTAAAATGATGGTTAAACTATGGTTAAAATTTCCTTAAAATGATGGTTAAACTATGGTTAAAATTTCCTTAAAACAATGGTTAAACTATGGTTAAAATTTCCTTAAAACAATGGTTAAACTATGGTTAAAATTTCCTTAAAATGATGGTTAAACTATGGTTAAAATTTCCTTAAAATGATGGTTAAACTAGGGTTAAAATTTCATTAAAACGATGGTTAAAATTTTATTAAAATGATACATAAAACATCTAAGCTGAGTTCACATCTGGGAACTTTTTAACAAAAAAATACAACACATTAAGATAAAAAAGTGGAACATGTCACACGTAAATGTTTTTTATTTTCAATATAAATTTTGTTTGGATCTATTCCCTACTTAAAAGTTTCTTATCTAGCTCATTACACACACATACATTATATATATATATATATATATATATATATATATATATATATAGTAACTATATAAAACTTAGAAACAGTCTACGTGGATCAACCAACGTTTCGACATTAACATGTCTCCTCAGAACTTCATAGTCCTGAGAGGACGTCGGACTGATTGTCGGGGACGTATCTTCAACTGGTACAAACACGGAATAAGTTAATTTAACTAATTCAATAGACACATCATTTTTATATACTGTTTATGCATATGCAATATCAGTTGTAAGGTAAACTAATTTGCATATAGGTTTTAAAAAAGTACATTTTATTAATTAACAATTATATTTAATTGTTTTTTTTTTAAAATTCAATGAGTGTTTTTATTTTAATATAACAAATAGTTCTATTTCGCCATATTTTTTTATTTCTTAGACAAATATTTAGCATTTGTGTTTAAATGTTTCTTTCTTTAAATTAACCGACTTGATTTTTTCTAAATTACAAATGAAAAGGCAAAATAATTTCTTCTTTCTTTTCCTTTCTTTACGGTTACATTTAAAAGATAAATAAATCTGTTTCGAAATAACCAAAATGTTAATGTTTCGTGTTTTTTTTTACTCAAAGTTACCTCAAATACGACACTGCCATTAAGACGTATGTGGCTACTGTGAATTAGGAGTCAGATTTTTAGAGGCATCCTAAGTGGGGAGTTGTGCAGTGAGATGCTTATATATATATATGGGTAGAACGACGTTAAGATTGGATAGTAGAGTCCAACAGCACATTCCGAGTAAGATCAGGAATGGAACCTTCCGGTCAACGGACGTTCAAAATAACACATGCAGGTCTTCCATTACAGACCATTTACTTAAAAACCCGCCGTGCGCTAGGAATTCTAGCATTGACTCCTTCACCATTCTCAGTCATGCTCACTCATTATACCATCTAAAAATCTTGGAGACGATCCACGTTCGTCTTAAACGTCCCTCCCTTTGTAAGCAAAGGGAATGTCTATTGGGACTAGATGTGATCAGTCTCTAAGATTCACCCTCCAGTGTACATATAACATAACGCTATTTTATTTTCTGTACTCTCTCTTTTCACCCCCTTTTTTTAAATCCCTCGTTTTTTTTTAAATCCCTCGATACAGCCTTTGTTAAGAGAGGGCGAAACTGGTCAGCAGACATTTTTTTTTCTTAATTAACTTTTAATCATGAACGATAGAATTCGTCTTCCCTTCATGCTTGCGATAATACAATTTTGTACTCCCCAAAAATCATGAAATTATATATATATATATATATATATACAGGGCTTTACGCACTCCACCAATTTTTGGAGCTGCTCCCGCTCCTGCTCCAATGCTCAAAATTGGAGCTGGCTCCTCTCAAGCTCCCCATTTTCAAAAAGGAGCCGCTCCTGCTCCAACTCCTATAAAAAAAAGGAGTGGTTCTTTTTCAGCGCTCCATAATGAAAATGTACCTTCTTTCATAAACGTTCTATTCTGCCAATGAGTGGTCGAAGAATAGGGTGGGCGTCAAAGGATCTCATCAGTATGGGTTGGGATGTCACATTAAGTGTAAGACCATAAGATAATATTTGACAAAATCTCGCTAATATTTTGAGTTATATGAGAACATGTCGGACGAATTATAGGATTATACGTAAATTTTCGTTTCCTGAGGTATAAAATAGAAATAGAAAAATCCCTGAAGTATTTTAAAATAATTTTAATTTTCATTACATTAACAACCTATTTATTCAGGAAAGGAAAATTTGACCCGATATTTTTCTATTTATTTTGGAAGGAAATTTAGATTTGTTTTAAGTAAATAAAGTTTTAAACTTTTAAACATTATTAGTGATTATTTTCTTTTTAAAGAAAACATTTCTCTGTGAGAGGAGAGACAGCCAGGACAACATAAATCGTCATATTGTTGTTTAATATTTGTTTGTTTTACGAACGTAACTATATTGTATAATATATATTATTATTTATAACAGAGAAACGCACAAGTACTTTCAAACAAATCGATTTATCCATTTTTTTTTCTATAGTACAATTTGGTGCGAAAAAACCCCAATGAAGTTTATTTTTTAAAGATTGAATAAAAAAAATATTTTTCATAAGTTGTCTAAAAAATATCAATAAATTGTCAATAAACAATTCAGAGATCCATTTAATGTCTTAAAATTTCATACAAAATATCTGGCCTAGACCTTGGGAGTTGAAAAAATATCGGGTCAAATTTTTCTCCCCGAAAAATTAACTGGAGTAAGTTTTCCTAGGTCGGGCAAAAACATTTATTAAAATAAAAAATTTGAATAAAAAAGGTGAAAACGTCTATATTTGAAATCTCTAACAAAAGCAAACTGTTTACAATTTTAATATTCGATAATAGATTTTTTAAGATAAAGAAAGATATCTAATCTAGTTTCGGTTCTAAACAAACAACAAATTAGTCAGAAAGTCTAATTATTTGCTTTTTTAAATTAAAATTTAAGATATTTTCTTTAATTTAATTAAGTTTAAACATCAGTTTAATTGTAGAATAGTGACCGCTGTTTTCTTTTGCTCATTTCGCTTGGTATTCGCCCAAATTTATGATGAAACTGATTGTTTGTCTTAATTGTATTTTTGGTCCTGAAATAAAATTCTCATTTACTTTTTAAAGTGTTGAGAATCTAACTTTAATTCCAGGCTTTAATCGCTGGCGGCCATGTTGGTTTTTATTGTTTTTTTTCTTGGACTAAAGATATTTTTACTGTTTAACATTTTTATTACACACCAAAAAAACATTTTGAACATTCTATTTACAAAAGCACGTTTTAACGGAATTTAACGAATTTAAAAGCAAACATGAAAAGGTTAAAACATACTAGTCGTGAATTTAAGAATAACAAAAAATGTCGCCGAAAAAACGGGTAAAAATGTGGCACAAAAGTTCAATTTTATATATGCTAAAAAATAAATTAGAATTTTTTGTCAGGACAAAATGTACCATTTCACTCCAAAAATCGATTTTATCGAACATTTGGGTCAATATCGAGCGAAATGGGCGAGAAAATCCAACGGCCCCTATAGTATAATTGAACCTAAAATTCTTTATTTAAAAAGACGAATTAAAAGAAAAGTTGGCTTATTTATTCAATCAGCAATAAACATTCTTATCATAAATACAAAAAAAGTTCAAATCTATGAGAAAATAACTTCAAAGACATCTATAGACTCACAGGCGCATTTGAAGACATTTGTTGCCAAATTGTCCCCTGCCTTAAGAAAACTGTCTCATCAAAAATTTAACATGTCGATGTAAAAATCTGAGGGAACACGGCTTTGTGGGTTAGTAGAAGCCGGTGGTCTGGGTGGAAAAACCGCAGGGGAATCAGCCAGGGCTGAGCAGTGATTGGGGCTCAGGCTGAGGAACTGGGTCAGCTGAGATAGGTCTGACTCCTGGGTCGGATTTGGTTAAGACGGAAGAGGAGGGTGGTTGAGGGAGAAGGCCTGCAAATGAGGTGATAGGTCCTCTCTCTACAACAGGGGTGTAGCGTCATAGGAAACGCCTGTTTCAAGAAGTGACGCATCCTGAGCCATCAACACGTATTACATATTGATGGAACTGCCAAACTTCTATGATGATCCCAGTCTTATCCCATTTATTTGGGTGAGATCCTACCTGGTTTTGGATTCTTACATAGTCTCCAACTTTGAGAGGCGGTAGATTGACAGCATGTTCAGAGATACTTTCAGCATCGCGCATGTGGCGGTTACGGAGGGCCTCCTCTCTAGCCTGGAGAGTTTGCTGCCAAGTGGAGCGGGGTGTGTATTTACCTGGATGTATAGGTATGAAGTCTCGGATGGGTCGTCCGAACAGACACTGGGGATAGGCCACAGTGTCCCGGTCTGGTGTGTTTCTATACTGCAACATGGCTCTCTGAAATGAGTCAGTGTCTAAAGATCCCGATGTATTCGTGTTATTTACCAGCGTGCGCTTGGCAGTTTTCACCCCGAGTTCTGCCCTGCAGTTACTGTGGGGAAAAGCCACTGATGAGTGCCTATGACTTACTCGCCATACTTTAAGGAAGCGCTCAGTTGCTGAGGCTGTGAACTCTGGGCCATTATCTGATGAAAGTTCTTCTGATATATCATAAGTGATGACGGTTCTGCGTAAAGCTTGGATGAGACCCTTTGATCCATCAGCTGTTTCTTCCACAATGGGCCAGTTGCTGTAACGGTCGACAATGACCAGGTAATGATGGTCTCAGTATGTAAAATAATCTGCAACTATGGCCTGAAATGGGTACGCAGGCTGGATGGGCGGGGTTGGTGGCATGGATGCTTGCGAGGGTGCCATGCGGTTGCAATTAGAACATTTCTCACGCATAATTGAGATGGCGGTGTTCATACCGGGCCAGAAGAACGAGGACTCCGCTCTGGAGCACATCTGAGAGACGCCTTGGTGAGCCGAGTGCAAGGACTCTAGTACTCTAGGCTGAAGAAATTTGGGGATTATTATGCGATCATGGTACAACACCACGCCATCAAAACTGCTCAGATTATCACGGTTCTGGTCGAATGGACGGACGTCTTCTGGGATGTTTGTTTTTGCAGCTGAAAAGCCGTCTTTTATAGTATCAAGTAGCCACACCATGGCTGGATCACTGGCGGTGGCAGTGCGGATGTCATCCCATGAGATCGACTCTATTGGTGGTGCTGTCGCTACGGTCAGAGGAGCAAACTTCATGGTTGGGGGGTTGGCATGGCGGATAATATTGTATTATGTTTAAGGGTATGCTTATGTCATTGCACTTTTGGATTACCAGTTGGAGTATAAGAAGTAACAAAAAGGTTTACAAATGGACTAATCAGACATAAATGAGCAGCCGGTGGTCTGGGTGGGGAAACCGCAGGGGAATCAGCCAGGTGAGGTTCAGGGTTGAGCAGGCATGAATTACTCTTTGTCAATTACAATGTCTGATTAATCCATTTGTAAACCTGAATAACAAACCAGAAACATGGGTTTTATAAATAAGGGACATTGGGTAACACTCCAATAAACTACAATCCTATCGGCCCCCTTAAGTCTTTGGCGCGATTATTGAGTGGCAAGGACTGAAAATCTGATGTGCTAGTTTAGTCAGGAAGAAGCAGCAAATATGGAAAAGTTCCTTATGAGAAACAAAGTCAAAATTACAGTGATCGAACAATAATTGATGGAATGTTTGTTAATGAAATAAGTTAGATTGCAGAAAGTTGATCAGTTCGTGTAGGACTGATATTCTAAGTCGGTTGTATGGTTGGATCCCGTCTAGGCTGTAGGGGTTGCATTTCTTGATGCCTGGCACTGTTGTGGGGGAGTAGTCTGGATAGGGCCCGAGGCAGCTTCTTAAAAGGTTGCGCTGAGGGTACACGGCTTTGTGGGTTAGTAGAAGCCGGTGGTCTGGGTGGGGAAACCGCAGGGGAATCAGCCAGGTGAGGTTCAGGGTTGAGCAGGCATGAATTACTCTTTGTCAATTACAATGTCTGATTAATCCATTTGTAAACTTGAATAACAAAACAGAAACATGGGATTACTAATAAGGGACATTGGGTAACACTCCAATAAACTACAATCCTATAAGAGAGAGGGAGAGAGAGGATAGAAAAAAAACAAAAAACGAACAAACTAAATTGCATTCGATTTTATTCGCTTTCCAAATAAATTTATAACAAATTATTTTGTTTTAAATAATGTAAAGGGAGAAAAAAAAACCTGATTTTAAATTCTCCGAAGACTTCACAAATAGATTGTTTTTATGTCGAAATTTTATATGAATAAAAAATTGCAGACTTTAAAACATTTCTACAAAATTCGATAAAATAGATTGTTTCTAAAGTACTTTCGTTAATTAGAATTAAAAAAAACAAAACAACAACAATGTCTGCAGAGGTAACCACGTCACGTGGTCACCTCTGCAGACATTTGCTTTTTATTTTAAAAAATTTATTCTAACGTGACGTTTTCGACACCACTTTTTGATTTACGACAAAAACGCTTTTAAATAAGTTAAATCACAAAAAAAAAAAAAAAATCCATGTAGGTAGAAGAGTAACTTATCTAGCCTTTGGGAACATTTAGTTGTTGGCTATTTGTTTTTTTCATCCCCCCTTTTTTTGTTTTGTTGGCTCTTTTAATAAATGCCCCGTTTTTTAAATATTTTTTTTTACTCTAATAGAAAAGTTAAGAAATCATGTTAGAATTAAAAAAAAAAATGTATTTTTGTTTAATTTCCGATTTTAGGGCGATTCTCGAGATCTCACGTGGTGACCAGTCGCCATTTTCCCCCATTTTAACGTGAGGTCTTCGCATCTTACTTTTTTTTTATTGAAGTAAAAAAAAAAAAAAACGCTTTAAAAGAAGTTAAAACACACAAAAAAACTTATACGCAATAAAAACCGACCTTCTGCCTAACTCTGCCCTCGCGGGGAGGCAAATAAATAAGGACATCTTTTTGAAAAGAGAATTTCGGGCGCTGAAAAGTTTATATTTTACCGACATTTTTCGTAAATAAAGTGAGTTTTTTAGTAAGCCTAGATTAACAGTGTGATTTTTTTTTTTCAGAAAGCCGTTAAGGAAATTTTTATAAAATCGTAAAATGAAGAAATAACATCTTACTTACTTCTATCCAAAAGTATCTCCTTAAAGAAAATAATAATATGTAATAAACAAAATTATTTGTAAAGTATTAATTCGTCACGGACAAAACTCAAGATGGCGACCGGAAAGGTAGCTTCGCAGAAAAACTAAAGAGTACAGTTAAACTAAGAGGAAGTCATCCTCCCAGGTATTGCCACTTTTTCTTTTCGGCAGACGAGAAGGACATGGAGGACCGGTGGCTTCCAGTGGAAAAATGTTGAAGAAAGTCTGTACAGATTCCTTAAAGTGATACAATATATATATTTTTTATTCATATTAATTTCAGACTTTTCTTTCATCATATTCTAATAATTAACATAATGCAGACTATTTGAAAAACAATTTATTTGATTGTTTTCAAAACTTAAAAAAAATTTTAATTGAAGAAAATAAACAAAATAGAATAATCTTTCTTTTTTTTTTCAAGAAATAATGTTTTTGAGCAACAGAATGTGGTTTTTTTATTTAATGTTTTTTTTTTTAATATTTAGTGAAAATAATGTTTTTTTGGAGGGTTAAGGTTAGGGCATTTCCATTTCTAAGAAAAAAGTTTGCTCCCGGAAGTTACTCCATTTCCAAGAAAAAGGGGTTTTGGGTATCTTTCAGAATGATCAGTACGCTGAAAACGCTCAAAAAAACAAATATACAACAAATAAAAGTAACTGTCGTCGATAAAAGTTAATTTAAAACTGACCTGTGATATTTGTTTGTATTTTTAAACCGTTCCAACTGCTATTTAGTAGAAATATGCAACAAGTGAGTTTAACCTACGTCGAGAAGAGATATTTGTCTACTTACCTATGATATTTGTTTGTATTTTTACGTACTATAAATGGGTTTTTATTAGATGTAAAAAAAAAATTCTTGTTCATTTTCAACTAGTACTTTTTTCTATACAAGATGGCGTCTTCTACTCACTCTCTTACGAGCAAGCGCCATTTTGTATTTGCGGTTTAAAAATACAAACAAATATCACAGGTCAGTTTTAAATTAACTTTTATCGACGACAGTTACTTTTATTTGTTGTATATTTGTTTTTTTGAGCGTTTTCAGCGTACTGATCATTCTGAAAGATACCCCAAGTCTCAAATTGGTAAGAACTAAAAAAAATATATTTGAATCATTTTAAGTCATGCGTCTTTGACTGCAAAGAAAACCGGAAGTCACAGAAAAGTGAAAATGTCACGAATTACGGCCGTTTTGTACGGAACAATTTTTCTATTTTTTTTTGTCGCTTTTCGGACTTGTGCAAAATAGTGCGCGAGTGATCTATTATTTTTTTACAGAACTTTCAGCCGTTTTCATATCATAGTATAATTGTAAATTACTTCACTCCGCTACCCCCCCCCCTAAAAAAAAAAAATAATGAAATTCTATTTTTTTTCACGGTGATTACCTGTGAACACACGAAAAAAAAAAAAAAAAAACTTGGTAAAAAATAACAATAAAAGAAAAACTACAACCTTTTAGTGAATCCTTTTTAGGGTTCACACTTTCGAGACACATATTTTAGGCAAGACAGTTTTAAAGGATATGCAAGTGTGAGAGAGCGAGCGAGCTATATGATAAACGCAAATAAAATAATCGGTTCAAAAGCAAAAGAGATATTTTGGTGCTTTAGAAACGTGATCGAGATCTGAAAGAAACGTGGCCGAGAAGAGATATGGAAGGGGGGATAATTCAAACGATGAAATATGAAAGGGGCAGATAATCCAGGCTATTTTTAATTCAACCAGGGTTTTTTTTAACCCACCTAATAAACTGGTATTGTCCTGGCCTTTGGGTCTGGATTTACGCCGGTCTATTGGGGGTTGTCTGGTCCTGTGCAGTTCTAGGAGGTGCACCCTCCCAGGCTTTGCCTCCCCTCTTTGGGGAGGAGTAAGTTTATTGCTTACTGCCTGAGGCGCCCTACCGGGAATGCCGACGGGGCTGCCCAGGCAATTTTTGAATGGCCAGAGTGCTCACCTCGAGCCCTGGCTTATCTAATCCCACTTTCCCGACCTTGTGTCACATTTTGCCTTGTGGGAGGTAGATAAATAGTAATTCGGAGGGAGAGGGTTTATTTATCGAATTTAAAATGCAAAAAATAAAACTTCTGAAAATACGTTGAAATTAAATAAATTTATTGAAATAAATCAAACATCAAATAAATAAACCGGTTTTAATTGAAATGAAGTAAAGTTTAAAAGAGCGAAAAATGTGAAAAAATGTTTTAAAAAGTTTTATATAGGGTACGATTCTGCAATTTGTGAAAAAATCCTTCCCATTGCAATTAAAACCGGTTTATTTATTTGATGTTTGATTTATTTCGATCAATTTATTTCTTTATATTTCTAAAAATTACGTAAATTGATCAAGTAAGTTTTTTTTTTATCACAGAAAATCAAATTTTGTCATTTTTTTTACCACGTTCGCTTGTTACGACAAGCTTGACTTGTAACGCTAGCCTGACCTACGCCTCTTGTTTTTTTAAAGATGGCGGCCTAACAAGCGAGCATGTAAAAAAAATGACGGGAATCTTTTACGACGCTCAGCAGAGTAAAAACGCTAAAAAACAAATATACAATATATAAAAGTAACTGTAGGCTGTAAAAGTTATTTTCTAACTTGCCTGTGGCATTTGTTTGTATTTTTAGACCGTTACAACCGCTATTTATTAGAAATCAATAGTTTTGTCACCGCAACTTGGAAAAAACAATGGCCGATTGGGGGGGGGGGTTACTAACGAATGCACCTGGAGCGGCCATATTGAATTTTGTGAAAACGGTGGGAAAAAAAACAAGAATTTTTTTTTTTTACATCTAATGAAAACCCATTTATAATACGTAAAAATAAAAACAAATTACATAGGTAAGTAGAAAAATATCTATTCTCGTCGTAGGTCAACTTCACTTGTTGCAAATTTATGTTTTTAAACCCTTTCTCGTTCTTTTTTTGGACCCCGTTCGCCCCTCTGCTGAGCGTCGTAACATATACCCAAAATGACAAAATTTGATTATCTGTGATAAAAGAAAAACTACTTGTTTAATCTACGTAATTTTTTAGTCAGTCACAAACCTAATACCAGTATGTATTTATTTTTAAAAATTTATTATTTGTTTTTCCTTATTGAGGCTTTTCCGAAGTTGCACCAAAAAGTTTTTTCTTATTTTCTCTTCATTATTGAAATTTACTTTATTTCTTACCTTCACTCATATTGCGACTTTTATTTTGTGCAGAAATTTCAAATTTTTTTTGGGGATAATCTTGTTTTTTTCTTTTCAGAAAAATTCGAATGAAAATGTAGAGAAATAAATTGTAATATAATTTTTTATATTTTTATTATACTTTACAAATTCCTAAAAAATATGATAAATATACTATTGTACAAATTTCTTTTACATGAATCGGCCGAAGATATGTTTGTATGTGGAGAGGGGCGTAACTAATTTTGGCTATCTTTTGTTTTTTTGAGATTTGTTTTTTTTCTCACTTTTTTACATAGTTTTTAAAATTATTTGTATTTGCTTTTTTTACGCTTTCAGTATATATTTTTTCCACATTTTTCTTTACAAAGTAGTCATTTCCCATAGAGGCTATACAAGTAATGTGTGGGGTGTTAATGAGCTTCGATCGTTCGTCAGTTTCTGTTGTATGAACAAACTAATGCATTCAGGGTTTCATTTGGGCATCATTTCTGGCAAACGTGAGTGGGTAGGGGCAAAGGCATACATTCCGTGGACGAGTGTTCCCAAATCAGTAAAAAAAGAAGAAAAACATGCAGTGAAAAAAAAAAAATTTTTTTTTTAATGTTAGTGAATTGTCGAGCTAAACTTAATAACTAATTATATCACTTGCGTGCTGTTCTGGACAAGTACTTTGAAATTATAGAAGAAAAAAAACTTAAAAAAAAAAGTACCATAAAAATGGTCGGTAAAAATCGACTCCCTTGATCCCGAAAAAAAAAAAAAAGAATTGTTACCATTGTCAAAAAAAAAAAAAAATTGGTTATACTTTTTTTTTCTACAATAAGTTTCTAGAAATTGATGACGGTCAGGAAATGGGCGATCATTTAACATTGAATTTATATATATGTAAGGTATCCCCCAAAGTGGTCCCCTGTTCTAAAATCTAAAGTATTGGGTAAAAAATGTAAAAATCCAACGGTATTCTCTAACGACATAATAGGTACGTGTACACAGAGAAGAGAAAAAAGAATTGATCCATAAAAAAATGCCCAAATAAGTTGTGGGTAAATATAAAACAAAAGCGCCAAATTATATTTTAGAATCTAGAGCCTGGGATCAGTTTCGCGTATAAATTTAACATAAAATTGATCCCTCACTTCCGGTCTATTCTAGCTTTTAAAGGTAGTTAACAGAACTTTTATTTTGGTGTCGAATATTTTTATTTTTTAATTTTTTTTACATAGTTCACCCTAAACAAGGCAAGCCGCCACTGTAGACGTAAGGGACTACTAAGAAATAGGGTTTGGGGGGGGGGGTCATTCCAAGTTTGGAGCTGTGCAGCGAGATGTCTGTTTACATTAGTTTTAAATTTCTGCATGTCAGTATAGTCGGGGAAACAGGGAGCAGGGAGGGAGTTCCAGAGGCTGGCAGCACGAGGAAAAAAGCTATTGAAGTAGAAGGCTCTTTGGCATCTGGGGACCTCCACAGTGAATGGATGGGATTTAGCTGATTGTTGGGTTGGTCTAGTGCATTTACGTCGAAGGGGCACTAATGCAGCAAGTTCATCAGAGCACAATCCATTGAAGTACAAGGATGCAACATTGCGGCGATGGGATAGGGGCTTGAGCTTGGTGGGTAGTGAAGGACCTATTAAGTTGGCGACTCTTTTGTGGACTTTGTCTAAGAGGGAGAGACTAGTGGATGATGCACCATCCCAGATGTGGCAACAATACTCCATGCATGGGCGGATGGTGGCTTTGTAGAGATACAGGATAATGTCAGGTGTGAGAAGTTTACTAGCACGGTAGAGGGAGCCCACCTTCTTTGCAGCAGCCTTAGCAATGTCTTCAATGTATTTTTTAAAATTCATGTTACCTGAGAATGATAGGCCAAGAAGTTTAAATGTTGAACTCTCAGGTAGGGTGTTATTTGCCATGACAATCGGTGGTTGAAGAGGTTTCTTGCATTAAAAGTTACCATCCATTTCTGACCCCAATCCACTACAGCCTGGAGGTCATTTTCTAAGGATTCAGACATTGCCTCGGATATGTGCTCATCTGTTTTGTCCACATGACGACAGTAGAGTGTAGTGTCATCGGCAAATATACCTATCTCAGTCTCAATGACTCGGTAGGTTTTTTCGGAGACAGAGACGGTCTACCTGTTTAAGGGATTACATGCTCTAAAAAGTTAAAATGATCCGAAAATGGGGTATCATTTTACGTTAAATTTATATACGAACTTAGAATGAAGTTCTAAAATAATTGTTTTTTGCCATTTTTACTTGTGCATTTTTCAGGTGCCATTTTTACATGTGCCATTATTACATAAATTCATCAAAATAGCCGTCAAGATATCACTTAACTGTTCTTGGCCTTTTGGCTGGGATCACAGTGTAGTATCTGTTCTGATGGATACTACACCCTATAGACCGGTATCATCTTGGCCTTCGGGCCTTGATTCCGCCGGTCTGTGGGTTTGTCCTGTGCAGTTCTAGGAGGTTCACCCTCCCAGGCTTTGCCTCCCCTCTTTGGGGTGGAGTAAGTTCATTGCTTACTGCCTGAGGCGCCCCTACCGGGGAATGCCAACAGGGCTGGCTTTTCAAATCTCACATCTTATCTTGTGGGAGGAAGATAAATAAATATCGCTTAACTGTTTTTTTTGGAGGGGTGGGGGGTAGGGCGTGGGGGGGGGGGGAGATCATGTCTGAAAAGATAGTAAAAAAGGCTTACCCTACCACTAACCCTAAGTCCAAGTGGCAGAGTAAGTAATTTTCTTTTACAAACTACGAGCATAAAATCGAGATAAGTTATCTCCCTTTATCTGCATTAAACAACGTGAACTAAAAAAAAGGTCAAGTTGTTTTAATGTTATTTAACGAGTTCACCACTTCACGGAAATTGCCGAACCAAAATTAAAAACTAATTACATGATAAACTTTAAAAATTGAGAAACCAGACAACTTGACGCGAGATTTTGTCAAATAAATTAAATATATAAAAAAAACATGATTTAATAAATATTTCATTTAATTGACAGAATCTCGCGTCAAGTTGTCTTGTTTTTCAATTTTCAAAGTTTATCATGTTCTAACCTAATTCTAACCCTAACTGGTAGCCACTCGGACTTAGGGTTAGTGGTAAAAAATGTTAACTGATCTAAAACATAGAATGGCCCGGAAATGGGGGACCATTTTTACGTTAAAATTATATACGAAACCGATGCCTCATTAAATTCTAAAATAATTGTATTTTTAAAATCTTTTTTTTAGTGTGTTCGCACGTAATCGTCTAAGAAAACAAAATCGCATTTTATTTTTTTTTTTTAGTGGGGGTGTGATTTAGCGGAAGGCATTACTCTACAAGTGTACCCCCTCCCCCTAAAAAACTTCTTTCTCGTTAGTCTTACTTTTTTAAGGTAAAAAAAAATAACGTAACACCGTATTAATAGGAAATACGGGTATCTTTTACAATAGTCCGCAGAGTCGCCCACGGGGTCCAAAAAAAAAAAAAACGAACGAGAACGGGGTAAAAAAAAATAATATGCAACAAGTGACGGTGACCTACGTCGAGAATAGATATTTTCCTACTTACCTATGAAATTTGTTTGTATTTTTACGTACTATAAATTGGTTTTTATTAGATGTAAAAAAAATTTTCTTTTTGGCACGTATTTTTACTAAAACAAAATGGCCGCCCAGCCTTACCTCGTTACGATGGGGGGCATCGCTTGTCCAATGTTCGTGTGACAAAAATATTGATTTCTAATAAATAGCAGTTGAAACGGCTTAAAAATACAAACAAATGTCACAGATAAGTTGGAAAATAACTTTTATCGGCTACAGTTACTTTTATTTGTTGTATATTTGTTTTTATAGCGTTTTCACCCTGCGGGTTATTGTAAAAGATACCCCGGAAATACAAACTCCAACTTAACCGAAACGAAATTGTTCCAGTCAAGAAAGATCAAAAATAGTAAAAGTTTTTCTTTACAAAAAAGAAAAATGTCATCTAAGGGAGATAACTTTTATTTTCCTATTTTATTGGTCCAAGGGAGACAACTCAGAGAATCTGTACTTTTCTTTTTACTCCTTCCTAATTTGGATGCGGTTATTTATTTCCTTCCCGCCAAAGCAAGACATGGAACAAGGTCCGGAAGGATGAGTTCGCCAGCTTCTTAGAAGGGGACGGGGGAGTACCTGGGTACAAAATAGCCACGAGGTGACCTGTCAGCATTCCTCGGTAGAGGCTCCTTAGACAATCGGCAATAAACCAACCGCTCGTCAAAGCAAGGATGTAATGCCTGGGAGATGGCACTTTCTAGAATCGAGCTGGACTATACCTATGGTTCTGCTAAGGATTGAGTGCCGAGAACATATCATCGGATCCCAAATACGAGACCTGTCTAAAAAGTATCCGACCTTAGGCCAGAAAAAATATTTCAAATATGTGACGGTGTTGGGACATTACTCCCCTTCGAAGTAGGTCACTTGTGCTTGCACACACTTAGCCCACCGATCCATCCACTGCCGGAAACACCTCTGGAAGTCTTCTTTTGGACTGGTGTTCATCTCCGTCGCCGCGTTAGATTCAGCAGGTGTTTGGAGAGATGCGATGGGTATAACACAAATTAAGAAGTGGTTCAACCGATTAAAAATGGCCGCACATCAGCAGAGAGTGACCAACGTTCTGGCAGGTCACAAACTGCTCGGAGTGCAGCTGTTGTTGAGAGGATGCTAAAAAAGAGATAATGCGGAATGTGACGGCGGAGATGAACACCGTTCTAAAAGAAGACTTCCTGAAGTGTTTCCGGCAGTGGATGGATCGGTGGGCTAAGTGTGTGCAAGCACAAGGGGCCTACTTTGAAGAGGATTAGGGTCCCAACCCCGTCGCGTATTTGAAATATTTTTTCTGGCCTAAGGTCGAATACATTTTAGACTGGCCTCGTATATACTAGCGTACTGATTTTTCGCAATTCTCCGCTGGGTCCCGCTACTTTGTCACTCTAACATTTTATCAACTTTATTTGACATCTTTGCTCAAACAACAATAGAAACAACTTAAGAAAAGATTTAACGTCTGAAATGAGCAGAGACGAGACGAGAGTTACTATACAAGGAGTTTTATTAACAACAAACATGGCCGGCTATCTTCTATTGAAGAGTTCCCGGATGAGGGCACATAATACATAAACAAAAGAGAACAGTTCATTCAGAGATTTTCAAGGGGGGAGGTAATAAAATTATCAAGTAAGAATATGTCAACGTCAAAGGTTCCATCCTGCTGTGAGTTGGACAGGTACGTTGTTTAATGACCGCTTTAGTTCACGTCTTCAATCCAACTGGTTTAGAAGCGGGAAAATGTGTAAGTAGTTCAGCGGATGTACATCTCATACAAAGTGTTTTCGTTGGATAATAGATCAATCACTCTGTGTAGGAACATTAGGTTACATAGAAAGAAAATAGTCCATCAAAATATAACTGCTACAGAAAGATCTTTTTATGGAAATAGATAAGCGATTTGTTGAACGTTTAATGATTTCAAAACAACAAAAATCTAAGGAATACTGAATTATAAATAAATAAAAGAGACTATATAAATATTTTCTTAATATACAAATTTTAATACTGGACTATAAATAAAAAAGAGACTATATAAATATTTTCTTAATATACAAGTTTTAATACTGGACACTAAATAAAAAAGGAGACTATATAAATATTTTCTTAATATACAAGTTTTAATACTGGACTATAAATAAAAAAAGAGACTATATAAATATTTTCTTAATATACAAGTTTTAATACTGGACTATAAATAAAAAAGGAGACTATATAAATATTTTCTCAATATACAAGTTTTAATACTGGACTATAAATAAAAAAGAAGACTATATAAATATTTTCTTAATATACAATAATAATATGAAAATCAAAGCTACAGTACAATCTATTTCTAACATATAAAGTTTGAAAAATGTTGGTCTTGTAAACAAATTTGACTCCACAAGCTTTACCAATGTGAGGCCCCTAGATGTATGATCGCAAGAGTACAGTTTATCAATTTTTTTAAAAAAACATAGTTCACCCCAAACAAGGTTGGCCGCCACTGTAGACGTAAGGGGCTACTGAGAATTAGGGTGTAAGTTTTGGGGGTCATCCTAAGTTGAGAGCTGTGCAGCAAGATGTCTGTTTACATTAGTTTTAAATTTCTGCATGTCGGTACGGTCGGGGAAACAGGGAACAGGGAGGGAGTTCCAGAGGCCGACTGTACGAGGAAAGAAGCTATTAAAGTAGAAGGCTCTTCAGCATCTGGGGACTTCCACAGTAAATTGATGGGATTTGGCTGATTGTCGGATTCGTCTAGTTTATTTAAATCGAGGGGGCACTAAAGCAGCTAGTTCATCGGAGCACGATCAATTGAAGTATTTGTAAAACAAGCACAAGGATGCAACATTGCAGCGATTGGACAGGGGCTGCAGCTTGGTGGATAGTGAGAGACCTATTAAGTTGGCGACTCCTTTTTGGACCGTAATATTCTACTGTTTGGGACAAATTACATGTAAACAGCCTTAAAAAATATCCGCAAAGAAAAAGAAATCAACATGTTTGTATTTTAGATTTTAGATGGGGGATCACTTTCGAACGGCCATTGCTAGAGAGGATTGGCTGTGTCGGCTTATTTACAAATTTAAAAAGTGTTTTTCTTCTTCCTATTTCATACGTAATACCAAATTGATTTCAATGCCAATATGTTCAGCATGTCATAATCTTAAAAAAAAAATACAATATTGAGTTACTGTATATAATCTTTCCGATAGAATTACATGGATCGAAAAACTAGGAAATTTGTAACACTAACACAGCAAAAAAAAAAAAGGGTGACGAAACAAATATGAAACAAATAAATGTTACCAAAGGCAAGATAAGTTACTCTTCTACCTACCTGGATAAGTTTATTTGTGTTTTAACTTATTTTAAAGCGTTATAACTTATCTTAACTTTGGTAACATTTGTTATAATTCAAGATTTATGACCCATGTATATGTATATATATATATATATATATATATATGAAGCAATCCAACAAAAGATATAAGCGTCAACTAATATCTTATAATTAGTGAAACATCCGGATAAAAACTGAAGCTCAATATACTGGATAGAGCAGTAATATTAAAATATAAAATGAAGTAATAAAATAAGGTGTCAATCAAATTTTATTAGAATTCAAAGTTCAAGCAAAGTATCCTTAAGTCCTTAGCTCATGAGTTTTCAAAGATAATTCTTCTCTTCAGAGGACCATTACCGCAGTTATACTACTACAGGTAATAAAATTACGCTTTGAAAATATATAAAATTATATACACAAATACACAAAAATACATAACATCAAACATATCAACCCAAAAACATACTTTTTGTTGAATCCATACAGTCCATCCAGGTCATACAAATTGAGAAGCATAATTAGGAAAGACATTACTCCAAGTTATAAACAGCAGTCCATATACG
>OY744545.1:60707186-60709686 GCA_963556195.1 Sepiola atlantica | reverse complement strand
TAAAACCCAAAAACATAACATGCCCCTACGTCCTATCATTTTCAGTATAGGAAGTGTCTCCCACAATATCGCTAAATCATTGGCAAACATTCTATCACCACTACTAGGTACTATCAGTAACGCACACATAACGAATTCAGGTCATCTCCTAAAAAATTACAAGATATTACTTTACATAATCATACTATGAACATCCTTGATATCACTTCCTTATACACAAATATACCCGTAAAAAAATGCATCAACCTACTTTCCAAACACTTAAACAAAATAAATTTCTCTTGTTCTCTCCCAATCAAAAGCATTATAGATATCATTAGGAACATAACTTCTCTTACTTTCTTTAAATACAACAATGACTATTATAGACAGAAATTCGGCTTACCTATGGGGAACCCCCTTAGTCCCGTATTAGCGTGTCTGTTTTTAGAATTCCTCGAAATCGGTCCTTTTTCTTACCGTATCCCTAAAAATGCTACCTATTTCAGATATATTGACAATATTTTAATCTTTCTACCTGTTAGTCATAAAATAGAAACATTAGCACAAGCACTCAAAAAAG
This sequence comes from Sepiola atlantica, assembly GCA_963556195.1. Taxonomy (NCBI): domain Eukaryota; kingdom Metazoa; phylum Mollusca; class Cephalopoda; order Sepiida; family Sepiolidae; genus Sepiola; species Sepiola atlantica. The sequence goes on along the minus strand of OY744545.1, from coordinate 60,709,124 downwards.
TTGAACCTTCCATTAAGTTCACTTTCGAAAGTGAACAAAACAATTATTTAGCTTTCCTTGACATTCTCATCCTCAAAAACAATAACAGCCTTTCATTTCAAGTCCATCGCAAACCAACCAACAAAAATGATTACTTACATTATTATTCACATCATAATAACTATATAAAAAATACTATGATAATCGGTTTTTATTTCAGGGCTCTGCGTATTTGCACCCCTGAACATCTCTCTCAGGAATATAATAAAATAGAATCCTCTCTCACTACTTTAAAATATCCCAAACATGTCATTGTTTCCGCTAAAAAGAAAGCGTTTCAAATACATCTAAAAAGATAAAAAAATACTAATACATCTCCTAATACTACACAACCCATATTAAGGAATGTTTTCCTTCCTACTAACTCTCGTAACACATCGCTTTTCTTCGCTTTCCCAACATAGTTTTAGAATTATCCAAGCTACCTCACTCACCATCAAAAACATTTTACAAATGCATAAAAACAAAAATAAAGTCCTTTCATCTCCCACTACAGCTGGAATTTATACTATTCCTTGCGCCGACTGTGGAAAAATATATTTCGGCGAGATACAACGTCCGTTAAAGAAACGAATATATGAACACAATCGTGCCATAAAAAACGGTGATACCTCAAATGCGCTATGCACTCACATGATCTCTTCCGGCCACCACTTCAATACACATAAGGCAATTTCTATCAAACATATTCATGATACTAAACTTCGACGTCTCACAGAATCCTGTCTGATCCTATGTCATAAGAACACCATTGCCCAGAGACAAGGTTTCTATAACATTTCCATTCCTTCTGCTAGATCGATTCTATATGAAATGAATTTAAATGAATATGACGCTGGTTAACTTTTAACCCTTTTCCTTCTTCTTCCTCCTCCTCTGCTTCCTCCTCCTCCTCCTCTGCTTCCTCCTCCTCCCTTGTTTTGAATTCCTCCGTCAATAGCTTCAAATTACTACTAATCCTATTAGACTTTTGACGTTTTCAATCTGCTGTCGGATTTCAATCGGATTTCAATCGGATTTCAATCAGCAGGCGATATTCAAGCACTGATGATTTTCTCTCTCTCTCTCTTTCTTCTTCAGTAGCGCTCGACAGTCAAATGTCGATTTTACTCTTTCTTTCTTTTGCTCTCGCTTCTTCTTCTTCTTCTTCTTCTTCTTCTTCTTCTTCTTCTTCTTCAACTGACGTTCTAAAGACACTGGTTGAATGGTCTCTCTTTCTTCTTCTTCCTCTTCTTCATCTTTTTCTTTCTCTTTTCATAACATTCCTCGCGTCCCTACTCCCTTTTTTGTTGTTCTCTGCACGTGACATTTTCTTCCAATCGCATTCTTTGTATAAATTTGAAAACTTTTCCGTTTTGAAATAAAGTTTACCAACCGAATGAAAATGGCCGTATCTTAACGACCGAAATATCTCGGCAGAACTTTACAACATGAGTTTTTGAGTTTATTGTTGTTAGTTGTTGAATTGCTTATCCTTTATTCCATTTTTATTTTCACACACACACACACACACACACACACACACACACACACACACACACACACACACACACACACACACACACACACACACACACACACACACACACACACACACATATATATATATATATATATTCTTTTAAATATTAAAGTGTTTTTTCACCCACAGACGACATCGTTTCGAGCTCTCTTACCCTCATCAGTGTAGGAGGTGGCGATCGCATTGGCTCGAACGCAGTTCGTAGATTCAGGCTAGAATCACAAGAGCGTTGAACACTGTAGACGGCAAGTCACTTCCCCTGCCTCCCGGGTAAGTGTATCTTAATTTCAATTACTATCTGTGTCGATTTCAGGGTTTAACGCTCAAGCGGAACTAGCTTATCGCAGAAACGACAAAAAACTTTTCAATTTCAGACA
>OY744545.1:60699489-60706986 GCA_963556195.1 Sepiola atlantica | reverse complement strand
ATACAAGTTTTAATACTGGACACTAAATAAAAAAAGGAGATTATATAAATATTTTCTTAATATACAAGTTTTAATACTGGACTATAAATAAAAAAAGAGACTATATAAATATTTTCTTAATATACAAGTTTTAATACTGGACTATAAATAAAAAAAGAGACTATATAAATATTTTCTTAATATACAAGTTTTAATACTGGACACTAAATAAAAAAGGAGATTATATGAATATTTTCTTAATATACAAGTTTTAATACTGGACTATAAATAAAAAAAGAGACTATATAAATATTTTCTTAATATACAAGTTTTAATACTGGACACTAAATAAAAAAAGGAGATTATATAAATATTTTCTTAATATACAAGTTTTAATACTGGACTATAAATAAAAAAAGAGACTATATAAATATTTTCTTAATATACAAGTTTTAATACTGGACTATAAATAAAAAAAGGAGATTATATAAATATTTTCTTAATATACAAGTTTTAATACTGGACTATAAATAAAAAAAGAGACTATATAAATATTTTCTTAATATACAAGTTTTAATACTGGACTATAAATAAAAAAAGAGGCTATATAAATATTTTCTTAATATACAAGTTTTAATACTGGACACTAAATAAAAAAAGGAGATTATATGAATATTTTCTTAATATACAAGTTTTAATACTGGACTATAAATAAAAAAAGAGACTATATAAATATTTTCTTAATATACAAGTTTTAATACTGGACACTAAATAAAAAAAGGAGATTATATAAATATTTTCTTAATATACAAGTTTTAATACTGGACTATAAATAAAAAAAGAGACTATATAAATATTTTCTTAATATACAAGTTTTAATACTGGACACTAAATAAAAAAAGGAGATTATATAAATATTTTCTTAATATACAAGTTTTAATACTGGACTATAAATAAAAAAAGAGACTATATAAATATTTTCTTAATATACAAGTTTTAATACTGGACTATAAATAAAAAAAGAGACTATATAAATATTTTCTTAATATACAAGTTTTAATACTGGACTATAAATAAAAAAAGAGACTATATAAATATTTTCTTGATATACAAGTTTTAATACTGGACACTAAATAAAAAAAGGAGATTATATAAATATTTTCTTAATATACAAGTTTTAATACTGGACTATAAATAAAAAAAGAGACTATATAAATATTTTCTTAATATACAAGTTTTAATACTGGACACTAAATAAAAAAAGGAGATTATATAAATATTTTCTTAATATACAAGTTTTAATACTGGACTATAAATAAAAAAAGAGACTATATAAATATTTTCTTAATATACAAGTTTTAATACTGGACACTAAATAAAAAAAGAGACTATATAAATATTTTCTTAATATACAAGTTTTAATACTGGACTATAAATAAAAAAAGAGACTATATAAATATTTTCTTAATATACAAGTTTTAATACTGGACTATAAATAAAAAAAGAGACTATATAAATATTTTCTTAATATACAAGTTTTAATACTGGACACTAAATAAAAAAAGGAGATTATATAAATATTTTCTTAATATACAAGTTTTAATAATGGACACTAAATAAAAAAAGGAGATTATATAAATATTTTCTTAATATACAAGTTTTAATACTGGACTATAAATAAAAAAAGAGACTATATAAATATTTTCTTAATATACAAGTTTTAATACTGGACACTAAATAAAAAAAGGAGATTATATAAATATTTTCTTAATATACAAGTTTTAATACTGGACTATAAATAAAAAAAGAGACTATATAAATATTTTCTTAATATACAAGTTTTAATACTGGACTATAAATAAAAAAAGAGACTATATAAATATTTTCTTAATATACAAGTTTTAATACTGGACTATAAATAAAAAAAGAGACTATATAAATATTTTCTTAATATACAAGTTTTAATACTGGACTATAAATAAAAAAAGAGACTATATAAATATTTTCTTAATATACAAGTTTTAATACTGGACACTAAATAAAAAAAGGAGATTATATAAATATTTTCTTAATATACAAGTTTTAATACTGGACTATAAATAAAAAAAGAGACTATATAAATATTTTCTTAATATACAAGTTTTAATACTGGACACTAAATAAAAAAAGGAGATTATATAAATATTTTCTTAATATACAAGTTTTAATACTGGACTATAAATAAAAAAAGAGACTATATAAATATTTTCTTAATATACAAGTTTTAATACTGGACTATAAATAAAAAAAGAGACTATATAAATATTTTCTTAATATACAAGTTTTAATACTGGACTATAAATAAAAAAAGAGACTATATAAATATTTTCTTAATATACAAGTTTTAATACTGGACTATAAATAAAAAAAGAGACTATATAAATATTTTCTTAATATACAAGTTTTAATACTGGACACTAAATAAAAAAAGGAGATTATATAAATATTTTCTTAATATACAAGTTTTAATACTGGACTATAAATAAAAAAAGAGACTATATAAATATTTTCTTAATATACAAGTTTTAATACTGGACACTAAATAAAAAAAGGAGATTATATAAATATTTTCTTAATATACAAGTTTTAATACTGGACTATAAATAAAAAAAGAGACTATATAAATATTTTCTTAATTTACAAGTTTTAATACTGGACACTAAATAAAAAAAGGAGATTATATAAATATTTTCTTAATATACAAGTTTTAATACTGGACTATAAATAAAAAAAGAGACTATATAAATATTTTCTTAATATACAAGTTTTAATACTGGACTATAAATAAAAAAAGAGACTATATAAATATTTTCTTAATATACAAGTATTAATTCTGGACTATAAATAAAAAAAGAGACTATATAAATATTTTCTTAATATACAAGTTTTAATACTGGACTATAAATAAAAAAAGGAGATTATATAAATATTTTCTTAATATACAAGTTTTAATACTGGACTATACATAAAAAAAGAGACTATATAAATATTTTCTTAATATACAAGTTTTAATACTGGACTATAAATAAAAAAAGGAGATTATATAAATATTTTCTTAATATACAAGTTTTAATACTGGACTATAAATAAAAAAGAGACTATATAAATATTTTCTTAATATACAAGTTTTAATACTGGACTATAAATAAAAAAAGAGACTATATAAATATTTTCTTAATATACAAGTTTTAATACTGGACTATAAATAAAAAAAGAGACTATATAAATATTTTCTTAATATACAAGTTTTAATACTGGACTATAAATAAAAAAAGAGACTATATAAATATTTTCTTAATATACAAGTTTTAATACTGGACTATAAATAAAAAAAGAGACTATATAAATATTTTCTTAATATACAAGTTTTAATACTGGACTATAAATAAAAAAAGAGACTATATAAATATTTTCTTAATATACAAGTTTTAATACTGGACACTAAATAAAAAAAAGAGATTATATAAATATTTTCTTAATATACAAGTTTTAATACTGGACTATAAATAAAAAAAGAGACTATATAAATATTTTCTTAATATACAAGTTTTAATACTGGACACTAAATAAAAAAAGGAGATTATATAAATATTTTCTTAATATACAAGTTTTAATACTGGACTATAAATAAAAAAAGAGAATATATAAATATTTTCTTAATATACAAGTTTTAATACTGGACACTAAATAAAAAAAGGAGATTATATAAATATTTTCTTAATATACAAGTTTTAATACTGGACTATAAATAAAAAAAGAGACTATATAAATATTTTCTTAATATACAAGTTTTAATACTGGACACTAAATAAAAAAAGGAGATTATATAAATATTTTCTTAATATACAAGTTTTAATACTGGACTATAAATAAAAAAAGAGACTATATAAATATTTTCTTAATATACAAGTTTTAATACTGGACTATAAATAAAAAAAGAGACTATATAAATATTTTCTTAATATACAAGTTTTAATACTGGACTATAAATAAAAAAAGAGACTATATAAATATTTTCTTAATATACAAGTTTTAATACTGGACACTAAATAAAAAAAGGAGATTATATAAATATTTTCTTAATATACAAGTTTTAATACTGGACTATAAATAAAAAAGAGACTATATAAATATTTTCTTAATATACAAGTTTTAATACTGGACTATAAATAAAAAAAGAGACTATATAAATATTTTCTTAATATACAAGTTTTAATACTGGACTATAAATAAAGAAGGAGACTATATAAATATTTTCTTAATATACAAGTTTTAATACTGGACACTAAATAAAAAAAGGAGATTATATAAATATTTTCTTAATATACAAGTTTTAATACTGGACTATAAATAAAGAAGGAGACTATATAAATATTTTCTTAATATACAAGTTTTAATACTGGACTATAAATAAAAAAAGAGACTATATAAATATTTTCTTAATATACAAGTTTTAATACTGGACTATAAATAAAAAAGAAAACTATATAAATATTTTCTTAATATACAAGTTTTAATACTGGACTATAAATAAAAAAAGAGACTATATAAATATTTTCTTAATATACAAGTTTTAATACTGGACACTAAATAAAAAAAGGAGATTATATAAATATTTTCTTAATATACAAGTTTTAATACTGGACTATAAATAAAAAAAGAGACTATATAAATATTTTCTTAATATACAAGTTTTGATACTGGACTATAAATAAAAAAAGAGACTATATAAATATTTTCTTAATATACAAGTTTTAATACTGGACACTAAATAAAAAAAGGAGATTATATAAATATTTTCTTAATATACAAGTTTTAATACTGGACTATAAATAAAAAAAGAGACTATATAAATATTTTCTTAATATACAAGTTTTAATACTGGACTATAAATAAAAAAAGAGACTATATAAATATTTTCTTAATATACAAGTTTTAATACTGGACTATAAATAAAAAAAGAGACTATATAAATATTTTCTTAATATACAAGTTTTAATACTGGACTATAAATAAAAAAGAAAACTATATAAATATTTTCTTAATATACAAGTTTTAATACTGGACTATAAATAAAAAAAGAAGACTATATAAATCTTTTCTTAATATACAAGTTTTAATACTGGACTATAAATAAAAAAGGAGGCTATATAAATCTTTTCTTAATATACAAGTTTTAATACTGGACTATAAATAAAAAAAGAAGACTATATAAATATTTTCTTAATATACAAGTTTTAATACTGGACACTAAATAAAAAAGGAGACTATATAAATATTTTCTTAATATACAAGTTTTAATACTGGACTATGAATAAAAAAAGGAGACTATATAAATATTTTCTTAATATACAAGTTTTATACTGGACTATAAATAAAAAAAGAAGACTATATAAATATTTTCTTAATATACAAGTTTTAATACTGGACTATAAATAAAAAAAGAGACTATATAAATATTTTCTTAATATACAAGTTTTAATACTGGACTATAAATAAAAAAAGAGACTATATAAATATTTTCTTAATATACAAGTTTTAATACTGGACTATAAATAAAAAAAGAGACTATATAAATATTTTCTTAATATACAAGTTTTAATACTGGACTATAAATAAAAAAGAAAACTATATAAATATTTTCTTAATATACAAGTTTTAATACTGGACTATAAATAAAAAAAGAAGACTATATAAATCTTTTCTTAATATACAAGTTTTAATACTGGACTATAAATAAAAAAGGAGGCTATATAAATCTTTTCTTAATATACAAGTTTTAATACTGGACTATAAATAAAAAAAGAAGACTATATAAATATTTTCTTAATATACAAGTTTTAATACTGGACACTAAATAAAAAAGGAGACTATATAAATATTTTCTTAATATACAAGTTTTAATACTGGACTATGAATAAAAAAAGGAGACTATATAAATATTTTCTTAATATACAAGTTTTATACTGGACTATAAATAAAAAAAGAAGACTATATAAATATTTTCTTAATATACAAGTTTTAATACTGGACTATAAATAAAAAAAGAGACTATATAAATATTTTCTTAATATACAAGTTTTAATACTGGACTATAAATAAAAAAGAAGACTATATAAATATTTTCTTAATATACAATAATAATATGAAAATCAAAGCTACAGTACAATCTATTTCTAACATATAAAGTTTGAAAAATGTTGGTCTTGTAAACAAATTTGACTCCACAAGTTTTACTAATGTGAGGCCCCTTGATGTATGATCGCAAGAGTACAGTTTATCAATTTTTTTAAAAAACATAGTTCACCCCAAACAAGGTTGGTCGCCACTGTAGACGTATTAGTTTTAAATTTCTGCATGTCGGTACGGTCGGGGAAACAGGGAACAGGGAGGGAGTTCCAGAGGTCGACAGTACGAGGAAAGAAGCTATTGAAGTAGAAGGCTCTTCAGCATCTGGGGACTTCCACAGTTAATTGATGGGATTTAGCTGATTGTCGGATTCGTCTAGTTTATTTAAATCGAGGGGGCACTAGAGCAGCTAGTTCATCGGAGCACGATCAATTGAAGTATTTGTAAAACAAGCACAAGGATGCAACATTGCAGATATGGGAAGGGGCTGGAGCTTGGTGGATAGTGAGGGACCTATTAAGTTGGCGACTCCTTTTTGGACCTTAATATTCTACTGTTTGGGACAAATTACATGTAAACAGCCTTAAAAAATATCTGCAAAGAAAAAAAAAATCAACATTTTTGGTAATTTAGATTTTAGATGGGGGATCACTTTCGAACGGCCATTGCTAGAGAGGATTGGCTGTGTCGGCTTATTTACAAATTTAAAAAGTGTTTTTCTTCTTCCTATTTCATACGTAATACCAAATTGATTTCAATGCCAATATGTTCAGCATGTCATAATCTTAAAAAAATACAATTTTGAGCTACTGTATATAGTCTTTCCGATAGAATTACATGGATCGAAAAACTAGGAAATTTGTCACATTAACACAGCAAAAAAAAAAAGGGTGACAAAACAAATATGAAACAAATAAATGTTACCAAAGGCAATATAAGTTACTCTTCTACCTACCTGGATAAGTTTATTTGTGTTTTAACTTATTTTAAAGCGTTATAACTTATCTTAACTTTGGTAACATTTGTTATAATTCAAGATTTATGACCCATGTATATGTATATATATATATATGAAGCAATCCAACAAAAGATATAAGCGTCAACTAATTATAATTATAAGATTTATAATTAGTGAAACATCCGGATAAAAACTGAAGCTCAATATACTGGATAGAGCATTAATATTATAATATAAAATGAAGTAATAAAATAAGGTGTCAATCAAATTTTATTAGAATTCAAAGTTCAAGCAAAATATCCTTAAGTCCTTAGCTCATGAGTTTTCAAAGATAATTCTTCTCTTCAGAGGACCATTACCGCAGTTATACTACTACAGGTAATAAAATTACG
>OY744545.1:60671989-60696989 GCA_963556195.1 Sepiola atlantica | reverse complement strand
GTTCCTGGAGGCCAGCCAAGTTCCAAAACGTCCACATTCTAAAGCAATTATCTCCATAAAGAATATTGGTAAATGAATTAATTTATTCCCAGACTCTCCTTTAGGTGTTCTATCTCTCACTTTCTCCCTCTCTCTCCACCCCTCTCCCCCTCTCTCCCCCCTCTCTGTGTCTTTCAACTCCCTCTCTCTCTTACTCTCTTTACGTTATGGATGGCCCGAATAACCCCAATCCATTAATATAATTAAATCACGTGCACGCATTTTAACATTTTGTAACTTTTAGTTTCATAATTACATTAGATTGTTTTTTAAAATGTTACCTCCGTGTTTTGTTGTTTATCACTACTTTGTGCTTATTTTTCAAACGTGAGCGAATATATATATATATATATATATATATATATATATATATATATATGCATATCTAGGCAGCATCTTCTCTTGCAAGCAAGTATTGTTGAATATAAGAGACAACTCGTGTCTAGATATCCTTTGGTAGATCCTTTCAATAGTCCGAATTAGGATCTTAGTTTCGGAGGGGAATTGCCTGATGAATTTGCCATAATTTGCAAGTGCTTTCGGACCCATCTGGGTCCATCTTCAGGGGGAATGAGGTTAAGACCATGTGTAATATTTATGGAAGGTGTTTGGCGGGAATTATGTACTAAGTACGAAACTATATTGAAGCTATACACATTTTAGAATATTATTACTGATATTAAAGTTAATTCTATTAATTAGGGTCTCTCTCTCCTTCTCTCTCTCTCTCTCTCTCTCTCTCTCTCTCTCTCTCTCTCTCTATATATATATATATATATATATATATATATATATATATATATACCGTATTTCTTAATTGGGAGAGTTTCCCAGCAGAGTGCTCAATTATTAACGCAAAAGTAAAATTAACTAAATAATTAATAAGAGCATGATATTTATTAATATTAAATAAAGTGTTACAACAACATCCGGACCAAGGTTTCAGATCCGAGAAAATCGGACCTTCATCAGCGGAGTCGTATAGCTTAATGAGTGAGAACAACCGCCAGGAATTTCAAAATATTGTCCGTTGGAAAGATGGAACACTTTCAGATTTAAAATTGTCACGTGCGTGGAATATTCGTAGTCAGTTATGGAAAAGTTTCAGATCAAAACAACAGCAACGCTGTACATCGAAAAAGCAAGAAATTAAATGGGAATAACGTTAACAGTTGGACAGAAGGGAACCTAGCATGTTTAAATTGTCACGTGCGTGGAATTACGTGGCCCGTTATGGAAAGTATTCAAATTTAACTAATAGAGACGCTATATATCTTATCGAAAGTAACTATACTATACTATATATATATATATATATATATATATATATATATATATATATATAGTAAATATTTGTTTTATTTATTATCTATGTACGTATGCGTTTCGTCCTTTAGTCGGGACTCGTCAGCATAGAGATATAACTATTCATTACTGATCGCGTGATTCGAAACCCCGGGCTCCGAGTATGTTTCAACTCAAATCCCGACATGTTGACCCTCTACGGCCACCGCTGAATAGCTAGATAAACAGTGATAATTTAAACACTTATTCGGCGGCTTAACTTAGTTAACTTAGTGTTAAACTTAATGAAAGGAACGATGCATTTATATATATATATATATATATATATATATATATATATATATATATATATATATATATATATATAATTAATTATTGAAGACAATATATGTATAATCATATATCATCAGATCCTTTTAGTTTTTAGTCTCCTTTGAAGATTCAGCTCAATGTTTGTCAATTATTGATAACAGAGCAAAATATAGAACAGATATTTATTATATTCCAATAACCATGGTTTGTTTTATTACTTTTATTTTTGTTTTTATTTTTTTCACATTTCCAAAAATTCCAAATTTCTGTGAGATATATTTAACGGTCCGTTTCATTTGTTTTGTGCCAAACAACATTTGTATGTCAATATCGTCTCTGCAACACTACAAAATCATCAGAAAAAGTTCACAAATAATAAGAGTTCTTAGATTAGAGTGTCTTGAAAAAATCAAAATGGCTGATTAGTTTGATCGTACACATGTGAGTGTCTGCTCTGAACTTTTCGTTTGTTCTTTTGTTTATTTTCACCTTAAAATGAAACTGATGTATGATGTGGGTGTTTTTCAAGACACTCTAATCTAAGAACTCTTATTATTTGTGAACTTTTTCTGATGATTTTGTAGTGTTGCAGAGACGATATTGACATACAAATGTTGTTTGGCACAAAACAAATGAAACGGACCGTTAAATATATCTCACAGAAATTTGGAATTTTTGGAAATGTGAAAAAAATAAAAACAAAAATAAAAGTAATAAAACAAACCATGGTTATTGGAATATAATAAATATCTGTTCTCTCTCTCTCTCTCTCTCTCTCTCTCTATATATATATATATATATATATATATATATATATATATATATATATAAATATAATACTTAATTCTGTTTCGCCAGTTATATATGACAAATATCGGTCCATGTTCTTAACATGCAGTTTTCAATCGATTTTAATATTTTAGTATTTAATCCTGATCGTTATTTTTTGGATTAATTATATTTAAAGATTTTACTCTTACACCTCATAAAATAAAAGTAATATATTTTTTAAGAGACATGTTTTGTATGCACCGGTGCATTTTGAACTTATTGCAGTTTGTCTTATCTCAGTACTGTTATAGATGCGCGCCTGATTTCCATGACTTCGCGTCGGCAACGATCGGGCAGGTCGTGGAAGCTCCCGAGAGTTGCCGAGACGAAAACGTCAAGCGTTAATGGAAGACTTGCAGGCGATGATATAATACGAATAAATTCAAAGAAAAAATACATAGATAAAAAGATAAAAACCGAACAAACTGTAGGGTGAGGGGTCAAATGAAACATTTTTTTGGTGATTTTGTCAATGTTTTCTTTTTCATTTGTTTTGCTGTTTTTCTTCTTGCTAACATAAAGCAAAGTAAGAAAGAAAAATGGATTAGGTTTAGGGTTAGGGGCTAGGGTTAGGGTTTAGGGTTTCCGTTAGGGTTAGGGTTCCCGTTCTTAGCGATAGCCAAGCCCTGCATTCAAACTGCCAAGCTCTAACTGGAAGACTGGGAGACGCTAATATAAGACAAATACATTCAAAGAAAAAATACATAGATTAAAATCATTTTTTTTTCGTGAAAATAATGTTTTATTTATTTTTTTTTTGGGGGTGGGGGTAGGGGGGTAGGGGGGTAGGGGGGGCTAAAATTTTGTCATTGTTTTTATAAGATACAAGAAAGAAAAAAATGATATCATTCCGTCAGCGCTCGGGTGTTTCCGCGACATGCCCGATCGTTGGCGACGCAAAGTCACGGAAATCAGGCGCGTCATCTATAACAGCACCCTAATCTCTATAGACCTGTCTTTGGTCGGGTGTCCAAGCTAGTATAATAGTTGTTAGACTCGAGTCATTCAGGCTTGATTATCAGACTAAGATCGAAGACATTTTCGTGATCACTGATTGATTAGGACGGGACGATGGATAGACCCGCCACCCTGATTTCGATTTAATTTGATAAGCAGCTTTTCTGCTTATTGTTGAATAAAACTGGTCAACTCCTAGCGCAAATTGATTAACAACATGGCTGCCCCCGTTGGCGGGGATAAGATTCTTTTATCGCTACTGCAAAAGACAGTCGTTTAATGGACCAATCGTTAATCGGCCATATTTGTTGTCCAGCTGCGTCTATTTGTAAAACACCATTCGCGTAGAAAAGAAGCTGCGCCTTTATTTTATGATAAACAACTAATTAATTTAAAAAAAGATGCAGATAGAAGAAAAGCAAGAAAGGTTTTTTTTTTAAGATGCGTCCATTAAATTTGCGTCTGACGATGGAAACGCTATTTCAAACTTAAGTGTGACAGACCGACACACCGAGCGACGGACGGACAGATAAATAGACACGCATCGACGCATCTATAAAGTTAACCGACAGATGGAAGGTGAAGGAATAAAAAAAAAAAAGAAGGAAAGATAGTTTCTGTTGATGGAAACGTGCCCGTCACTGGAACTTTGTTACGTGGTATGCTTTTCTCAGGTTTTACCATATTCAATGCAACATCGTGTTTGCCATTAGATCTTTATTTTTATGTTAAAAGTGAGTGAAACAGAGATTACAAAACTGACGAATGGACTTTGAAATGTTTGGATTTTGAGAAGTGAGGGTTTCTTTGATGAGTGAAATTTGCTAACATTTGTACAATCTGCCAGTGTGGAATCATGCCCGCGTCTCTGACCGACCACCTTACCCCAAGCGCATTGTGCAGTAGTTCTTCTTCTTCTTCTTCTTCTTCTTCTTCTTCTTCTTCTTCTTCTTCTTCTTCTTCTTCTTCTTCTTCTTCTTCTTCTTCTTCTTCTTCTCCAACGCCATTGTCCACAATTTACATTCATAATAAAAACAACACAAGGATACAGACATTATACACAAACGACTTATTGAACACGGATGTGTGTGTGTCGTTAGGGTTTGTCGCTAGTGTCTCTATATCTGTGTCTCTTAGTCGTGATCATTATTCCTAACAGCCAGTGTCTCCCCAATACATCTACTTTCCATCGGAAATCAGATACGAGCTCTTTTCTTTTATTCCCAGACATCCTACCACCGTAGGTGACGTTTTAACTAAACTGCGGTAAGGCTCACAGAAGGGTGCCGCGGGTAGCCATCACATTTTTTTCTAGCTTCCTTATTTTGGTTGTGTTGCGACAGAAGCCCCAGAAGGCAGTTCGCAGGCAAAATGCATTCCTTCCACTACGCAAAAAAGGCGGGATGATCGGGGCAAGTGTGCAATGCTGTTACCCAAACAATCTTGTTTAAGAAAGCACGTATTCACAAAACCCTTCGTTCTATATATTCATCATTATCTGTTGTATATCATTCTTTATTACTTGTCTAAGTAAAAGTGTTAAATTAATATACTTTCACTACTTTCAGCGCTTGAGTATAATTCTTACTTGTCTCACGTGCGAGAATTGAAGCTTCTTTTCGGGGCAAAGATCCCTGCAATAGACGCATCTCAAAGTGTTATTTTAAACACAGATGTTACAGACCAAGGACCCGACGGACCAAGCCTTTTATAGACATGCGTAGACACTTCTAAAGATGTTATTTCAAGCATAAGCGTTAGACACCGACCGATGGACATGTCAAATATTGGGCAATCAAATCAACTAGTATATAAATTGTTTAGTTGAAAATAACAAGAAATGAAAGTTCAGCCGGGTTCAACGTGCTAACACGAACACGTTGAATATATTTGGGGAATCCTACCCCCCCTTTACCCCCTATAGCACGTTGTACCTTTTTAACCACTTTTAAACGATTATTGAATTAAATTAATTTATTTTGATCGCTCATTGTTAATTCCCTGGCACATACATTGTCCCCTTTGTGCTATTTACTTTCGCTAATATTATTTCTTATTCATTCAAACTATCGATTTTTTTTCCTGACGAGATGATAGTTGAAAGAGCCCTAGTAAGTTTTCCGTCTATTTTGTTTAAGAGTATATATATATACAGGGTGGTTGGGGAAGCAAAATTTGTCCTTTTAACAAATTTGAATATACTGACCAAACGGTTCGGGTAAGCCAATCTGTAAATTAAATAGAAATTATTTATTTATTCACTAACGTTTTTGTTCATTTCAGATCTGAACATATTGGAAAATCGGCGCGCAGGAGAGTAGACGCAGCAGGGTTTATGATCTACTTGGCGCCAAGTTCCTTCAGAAGGACATTGCCAGAATCGCTTGTGATCTTTAAGAGAGAATCTTGGAGTGGCCGGGGTGACTATTTCAGCGTGATTTGTTATTTTCAAGGATGTTAGTAATGATTTAGCCTCTTTGTTTATATTGTTCAGGGTTTCTGGTTGTGTAGTTTTGTATGTTTTGTTGAGTTCTTTATAGATTAAATTATTGTAAGTGTTGTAATCTAGTTTATAATAGTTGTTTGTTTTATCTGCTGGAACTATTATATTAGAGGTTGTTTTTACTTTCTTAGCAAAATTGTTGATTTTCTTAACAATCGGGTTTGAAAAGTTTTTACGTTTTTTAAATTTTATTTTCCTAGCGAGATTGAACAAGACATCTTCGAATTCATCTAAATAGTCATTCTGTTTGGGGAAGAATATGGTTTTCAAGCTCATGGAGCAGCGGCCATTCTTTCCAATTTTTTATCTTCTCTATATGAATTCAAAAGGAGATTGGGTTCCGGTTGGGAGGTATTTGGTGTCTTTGGTCGGTCTTGGGTTGATTTTTTTTACATTTAGGTGGTGGTGGAAATCTTTCCATCTCACATTTATCATAAATGTCTTCAGTGCTTCGATGAGTCTGTGTTTGTAATTTTCTTGAGAGGGGATGGGGATATTTTTTAGCAGAAAGTGCTGGAAACTCCTTACTGAACATATTACGGTTAGATAGAAGAAGCTCGACCTTATGGGAGCTTAAATAATATTTAAGTGTTGAATTAAATAACGATAATTGAATTACCGTTTAATAATAATAATAATAATAATAATAATAATAATAATAATAATAATAATAATAATAATAATCTATCGTGATAATATAAAGCTCAATATATAGAATAGAACAATAAATTCTAGATGAAAGATGAGAAATTGTAAAAAAAATTGTAAAGATACAATATTTATTAGAACATCAAAAGCTCAGAGCAAGGAGCTTCATATCCTTAATCTATGGATTTTCAAAGATAAACTCTTCTCATCAGAGGATAGGGAAAAGCCGACAATGTAATTGTAAATATTATCGGCAACATTTAACTTCGAAAATTTTACATTAAATAAAACAAAATAAAGGCCAAAAGGTAAAGAGTCTTATGTTGAGACGAGAGCGTAAAGTCTAACTAGATAGATGCGGAATGACCACACTACCAGTGGCTGGGAACGTTAAATTGTGGATTGTGGTTTGACCATTTTATTTTTGTTTGGGGGGGATGTCTTCATCGTTGTGCCGCCTGATGAGGAGGTGTATTCTCGCACATTGTTCCTGTTTTTTTTGGGCTGCATTGAGACTAATTCCTTGTTGGTTTGCATAGTAGCAACCATAATGCAAAAATCTTATGAGCCACTTTTTAAAGAGTTTTTTTCTCTTTTCCTTTTTTCTTCTGTTTTCTTAAATGACCTCAATTAGGTAACACCACATTGGGTATTGTCAGTTGTTGAAATTCTTGTTTTAGGTATATAATTCCTTTGATGATCTGACAAGCAAAGACCTGCTTCGTACAGAAACACATGTAGGGAAAAAACTCTTTAATTTTGATAAATCTGATAAATAAATAAACTTTGAAAGGAAAAAGTCTTTTGTGTTGATGAATGATTTCGTGAACGAAATGTTTTGGTAAACTTAAAAAAAAACACATACAAATGCTCTGTACCCTGTAATCGAGTATCATCGAGCTTATTTTTATTGGCCTAATCCCGGTCTTCATTGAATAAAATATCTTCTAAGTGAAATCTCTCTCTCTCTCTATATATATATGTATATATATATATATATATATATATATATATATATATATATATATATGTATATGTATATGTATATATATATATGTATATATATATATGTATATGTATATGTATATATATATATGTATATATATATATGTATATGTATATGTATATATATATGTATATATATGTATTTATATATATATGTATATATGTATATATATATAATATATATATATATATGCATATATATATGTATATATATATATATATATATATATATATATATATATATATATATATATTATTGAAAGTCGGCAAAAAATAAAACATTTTAACTTTTAATTAGTTCGAAGAAATTCATTTATGTTGACACTGCTCGAAGAAGAAAATAAAAAATGATTATATTAAATAATTGATAAATTTTCTGAAATCAATAAAAGACAAATTCAAAACAAATTTGTAACCATGGAAACAAGAAACACACAAAATCCTCAACTTTTAAAGCAAAAGCAAATGACATGAAAACGTTAGAAAAAAAAAGAAGAAAAAACTTTTATGTACAAATTAATGAATTTACACAATCTTTAGAAAAAAAAAAGATATAGTTTCTGTCTACACAAATTATTGCCATATTTTTCGATTCACAAAACATTTGACCATTCTCAGATGTTTCTGACTGCTTTCAAGTATTTTTGTGACCCGGTCCTTTTGGTCAACCAGTTACCGTTACTTTCACCCTCGGAACTTTCTCTCACGTTCCGGGTTAGTAACCCCGGCGTTGGTTGATGTGGCGTCTCCGAAATTTTTGCTCGTCTTCGGTGGCGCCAAGCTGATGAAGTCTACTTTTTGAAAGATGTTCCGAAACGTGCGGTCGAAACGTCCTCGTCTGATGGACAGTATATTCCTTGCCACGTTGTGTTTTGTATAGTTAAGAAACACGGACCGGCGATGTCTGGGCAGCATAATTACCAACGGTGAGAAGACAGGTACATGAAGAAATACAAAATAAAATGGTGAAATCGAACTCTGAGTAATTCAAAAACAAGATAACACTCTTGATTTGTGTTTAAGATAATTTTATGCATTTATGAGATAGCTCGACATCGCCTGCACGAAATCTTCTTGCCTTGACCAGCACGCAATCTCATTGGTCCCTTTGCTAACTCGCCCCAATCGCTCGGGACCAGACTTGTCGTTTTCGCTCGGCCTAAATCTGCTCGCGCACACTAAATTTCCTTTCGGCCGACATCTGTCACTTATGAAAATGGTAACCTTCGAGCTGACCTTTCTGAACTTTGCTCAGGTCACACTCTAAATCTTTCGTAGGGTCCCCGCACTTTGTCATATCCGCCTCTTTCTTCTATGTAAAATGCTTATTAATTATCACTTTATTTATTTATTTATTTATTTATTTATTTATTTATTTATTTATTTAATTCCCATAATGTCCGGGGACGCTCTCGGGGAGTCAGGCATATACTCTTAGCTGTCCTTACTTTTCTGTTGGCATGATAGAACTTGATAGTTCCTATATCCTCTCTAAGCCACATACAGCGCCTGGTGTTCCAAAATGGTCACCCATTAAGTACTGTACAAGCTTAACGTTGCTTAACTTCGGTGATCTAACGGAAACCGGTGTGTCAGCATGATTATACCGTGTATTTTGCACTACAGAGACCGAAAGAAGGACAGACGTCAACATAAACAGTTTGTTCTGTTCTAACAACGTCGCACACCCTAAGGAATTATAGTAATTCAACAATTGTACGGTCAGGTCTACAGGCAAACTCAATTCATAGGGGTAATTTGATGTATATCTCCAACAGGACCTCCCTCAGTCGTTCGGGGTAACTATGCTCGGTAATACGTGTCCTAACGACAACATATTCAGCTGCGCCCTGACATGCTCCATCAGCCTTGTCAAGAACTGGCTAGTTCGACACACCTGTCGAATCACTAACAATAACTGCAACTACTGCTGTGCAAACCCATCCATTCTAATTTATCTTCTCGCTAATAGCTTCTGTCACGTTACGCAGTTTTCTTTCAGAGGGCGTACACCTGAGAAAGCAACCAATTCGGACTTCTATTCCTGTTTACTTCCGGTCTCGTGACGTTTACTACTGACACGCCCCCATCGACCACGTGAGCTAACGCCTCATGGTTTCCTATCAGATCTTCTATCTTTTCCCCCGGATCGTTCTCACGTTTGCTTCCGAGACGGTTCCAAACAGGACGGTGAGGGGTTTCCCAACCGCTCCCGTTTCTGCTTCGTCTTGATTGAAATGGCACAGAGAGTAGTGGAATATCAGAAGAAAGCATCGGCGTTTACTAGCGTAAAATCATTAGCAAAAACACCGTGTGAAAATTGTGATGAAGCGGAGAGTGCTAGAAATCTGGACAGAGTTGCTATAGCGAGTTAGAAATAAAAAAATACTTACAAGTCAAAACTAGTGTGTTAACTTCCACCAAATTAAGCTGTTACAGTCGTCAAAATGAGCTAAAAGTCGCTCTTCTAGTGGCTTTTGGCTAATTATATTGAATTGAGGACAGTTTAATCACAAACTAAAAAATCACTTCTATTCTGATCTTGATTGTTATATTCACAATGTTTCGGCCGATGTGATCCCCGACCTTCTTCGGGTGCATCTTTTCAAACTTGGGAACCTTAGAGTCGAACTCGGGAATCCGGACGGAATTTGAACTGAAATATTCACTTGATCCTTACTTCAAGCGATAATAAATAAGAATACGATTATATTAACATTTCTACCCGATCATGGCTGACGGAATAAGAACAATCTACCTGTGTGGAATAAATAAATGGTTCATTTCAAAATTCCTTACACGTTTGCGACTTGAAAGTTCCCAAGTTCGCAATGATGCTTCCGAAAAAGTTCGCTGGTCACACCAATCGAAACAAATGCCTCATTCCAATTTTGCAATAATTTTGACCAATACTTTTAAACCCATAAGTTTTTAAAATTCAGTAGTAGTAGTAGTAGTAGTAGTAGTAGTAAAGTATCAGTAGTAGTAGTAGTAAAGTATCAGTAGTAGTAGTAGTAAAGTATCAGTAGTAGTAGTAGTAGTAGTAAAGTATCAGTAGTAGTAGTAAAGTATCAGTAGTAGTAGTAAAGTAGTATAAGTAGTAGTAGTAGTAAAGTAGTATCAGTAGTAGTAGTAGTAAAGTATCAGTAGTAGTAGTAGTAAAGTATCAGTAGTCGTAGTAGTAAAGTATCAGTAGTAGTAGTAAAGTATCAGTAGTAGTAGTAAAGTAGTATAAGTAGTAGTAGTAGTAAAGTAGTATCAGTAGTAGTAGTAGTAAAGTATCAGTAGTAGTAGTAAAGTATCAGTAGTAGTAGTAGTAGTAGTAAAGTAGTATCAGTAGTAGTAGTAAAGTATCAGTAGTAGTAGTAGTAAAGTATCAGTAGTAGTAGTAGTAAAGTATCAGTAGTAGTAGTAGTAAAGTATCAGTAGTCGTAGTAGTAAAGTATCAGTAGTAGTAGTAAAGTATCAGTAGTAGTAGTAGTAAAGTATCAGTAGTAGTAGTAGTAAAGTATCAGTAGTAGTAGTAGTAAAGTATCAGTAGTAGTAGTAGTAAAGTATCAGTAGTAGTAGTAGTAAAGTATCAGTAGTAGTAGTAGTAAAGTATCAGTAGTAGTAGTAAAGTATCAGTAGTCGTAGTAGTAAAGTATCAGTAGTAGTAGTAAAGTATCAGTAGTAGTAGTAAAGTAGTATAAGTAGTAGTAGTAGTAAAGTAGTATCAGTAGTAGTAGTAGTAAAGTATCAGTAGTAGTAGTAAAGTATCAGTAGTAGTAGTAGTAGTAGTAAAGTAGTATCAGTAGTAGTAGTAAAGTATCAGTAGTAGTAGTAGTAAAGTATCAGTAGTAGTAGTAGTAAAGTATCAGTAGTAGTAGTAGTAGTAAAGTAGTATCAGTAGTAGCAGTAGTAAAGTATCAGTAGTAGTAGTAAAGTAGTATCAGTAGTAGTAGTAGTAAAGTAGTATCAGTAGTAGTAGTAGTAAAGTATCAGTAGTAGTAGTAAAGTAGTATCAGTAGTAGTAGTAGTAAAGTAGTATCAGTAGTAGTAGTAGTAAAGTATCAGTAGTAGTAGTAAAGTAGTATCAGTAGTAGTAGTAGTAAAGTATCAGTAGTAGTAGTAGTAAAGTATCAGTAGTAGTAGTAGTAGTAAAGTATCAGTAGTAGTAGTAGTAGTAAAGTAGTAGTAGTAAAGTATCAGTTGTAGTAGTAGTAGTAAAGTAGTAGTAGTAAAGTATCAGTAGTAGTAGTAGTAAAGTAGTATCAGTAGTAGTAGTAGTAAAGTAGTAGTAAAGTAGTATCAGTAGTAGTAGTAGTAAAGTATCAGTAGTAGTAGTAGTAAAGTATCAGTAGTAGTATTAAAGTATCAGTAGTAGTAGTAATAGTAAAGTAGTAGTAGTAAAGTATCAGTAGTAGTAAAGTATCTGTAGTAGTAAAGTATCTATAGTAGTATACAAATGCTAACATTGCTCATATTTCACTTCCGGTTTTAAAAGGGTTCTTCATGTCAAATTTGGTGTAAATCTGACTAATAATGTTGGAGACTATAAGTGTATGTTGTTTTAGTATTAGTAAAAGTAGTAGAAGTAACACAGCCGGCATTTCAAGAATACTTCATGAAACTTTGTCGAATTGTTTTGGAGCCTATACCTGATAAAACGACAAACCAATAAGCATACGTGCTCAATTTTAATATAGTTGCTCTAATAGAGACTTTCCAAAAGTTTATGGGAACAGTTATGTATCACAGGACCCATCGCGCTTTAATCACCAGATAACGCTTCAACGAAATACGTTATGTTTTCTTTTCGTTAAATCCATTATTGATTTTACTTTATGCAAATAACAATATCTTCACAAGTCTTATATGACCACAGAAAGAAAACTTTTACAAATTCCGGAAAATATTTTAGGCCCCCCCCCCCCCAAAAAAAAAATAATGCAAGCGCAAAAAATCTACTTAAAATTTCTCCTGGAAATACCCTAACCCTAACCCAGAAACTTGGTTTTGATAAACGCGAGATCTAAAAAAAATCGGATTTTGTTTTCTTGTCCGCTTAAACTCTTAAGTGTGCCGAAGATTCTCTTTTGAGTAGAGCGGTTTCCCCGACAGCCATTCTCTCCAAGACAACATTCTTTCATCTTGAATCATGTCGAATCGGTCGAATGCAGTCCTGAATACATTTTATGTCCGTCTTAAGAACTGCGTTGTTTGGCCAGGGGCAACGCACAGAATCAGTCGAGATTTCCGCATATCTGAAGCACTTTTCATCAATGGGAAACAATGAATATTTTTGAAAATCATTAAAACCATCGAGGCAATTAAGAAAACTTGTTAAAACAAAAGAAATTCGATTCAAATCATTAATGATCGATAAACTAAACATTATCGTAGAATGCACATTTTAAAAACAAGTATAAACTTAAGTTAAAGCGAGTGGTTAAAACAGGACCGTCCGGATCACCGAGTCACGGGTTCGATCTCAGCTATCGCCAACTTTTTTTTTTTTTATCGATAAATGCACACCAGTTTCATTACTGTGATCAAACTGAGTTTATGAATAAGAAAGAGTTCACACCATTCTCTGCCTATGAGTAAAACTCGACTGTGATCCCTGAATTTATTTTTATTTTAGCATAACAAGTAAAAAGTAGAAGGATGCATATATAATCAAGTAACTAACAAAAATTTCACAACAAAAACTTGTCTAGCTACAACCACTATCAATAATTTCCCTTTCTCTTTCCGTATACTAAACGGGGATTCCATGAGCAAAGTTTCTTTCCCAAAATTACCAATTTTTGGAACACAATATTGCGGGGTTGCTTCCCGCCTGACTACAACATAGTCGTTTTCAAGTCCAATATAAACAAATTATGCTTAGTTTTAATCATCATCACTAATCGTCACAGTTTTGTCTCACCTGAAAAATTAATTCACCATTATCCCTGAGTAGCCTTTGGGCCTTGATAAGTGTTGACTCATTAGTAAAAAAAAGTTTTATTTACAATGTGTCAGTAATTTGAAATAATCCTGAAAGTTCGTGTCTTTTAGAAAATGACTGCAGTAGCAGTGTTTTGCGTTGTGTGCGTTTCTACACCTTTGTTTCACAATTAGTCGCCTTACTGGTCTTCCGTCTGCATTTGTTTATAAAAGAAGTAAAAATAAAAAAGTACATTTTTGTAAAGTCCGGCATGCAACGGACAGGAAATTGACGGTGTTACCAAGCTCTCCACTTCTGGTTTTATTTTTCGTTTACAGATTAAACACGGCCGACGAGCGTTACGAAGAATTACAGCCAGAAAATCTTTTTGCCAGGCCTCGTATCAGTGGCAAAACCTTTGGTATAAACTTCTGTAAAATCATCATATTATATATATATATATATATATATATATATATATATATATATATATATATATATATATTAGTATACATTTTTATTCATACAAACATTATTGGTTACATATGTTCATGAAGAGTACAACCGAAACATGTATGCACATATGTAACCAATAATGTTTGTATAAATAAAAATTATACTTAAGAACAGCTCTACTTGTTATTGAGCACTTTTTATAAACACTGGAGCTTCAACAGATTTACATCTACAGAAACTAATAAAATACGTTTACTATATATATATATATATATATATATATATATATATGGTCCATATTGGGTAGAGCGAATAAATATATACCAAATAAAAGGAAAAAATGCAACTTGTGTACCCTGGAATCATACCATATAATGACATCATTTGCTGAACATAACGCAGGAGATTCTACAAAACTGTATACACTGAAATAGGTATATGCTATCCTACTTCAGGCCCAACTAAACATTAAAGTAATTAGTTAAAATTAAAATGAATTAACTCGGCTAGGGACTTAATCAAATATAACAACTAGCACTAAAGTTTGGAACTAATATATATTCAACGTAGTACCGACTCCCAAATGGCTGACTTTTCTTCCTTGCATGTCTGTTCCAAGAGAATAATACCATAACATACTTTAATTATTTAGGGAGCATAAGTGATATTATGGGGATATTCTGACTAAGGTTTTCTAGACAACCTAGGAATAATAATAATAATTAAATAATCCACCACCCATGACATTTATAATAAATTGTGTGTGTTTAAAAAAATGTATTACACTTGATGGACACTACTGGGGAATAAATTTTGTACATTAGAAAGGTAAAATAAGATCAATATAGAAAGTCAAGTTTTAATTCCAATATACTAATTGTAATTAATAGCTAGTTGAATCACTGCATAAAATCATAGTTTGTTAATGTGTTGTATGTTGTTTAAATGCATAGATAAGAATTGTTTGGCTTTTTACATAAGGATAAATAGATATACAATTAAGGATAGATATAGAATACCCTTTTTTCTAGTTGATATATTACAGCAACTTACGCGAGAGTTTGATAAGCTCAGTAAAATGGTTTATAGCATACCTTATATCTCCGATGGGTAAATTTAAGGGGATCTTTTTTGTGGGTAGGTATCTGGGGGGGGGGAGGGAGGTTGTAGTATACTTCCCCCAATTAAATCAATAATACAATTGGATTGAATCGAAAACTCTGTGTGTCCAATGGATTAAAGACGATTATTAATTTGCCAAATGTCTACAATAACTGCATATTAGATTTGTGTGTGTGTGTGTGTGGGGGGGGGGTATGGACATTTTTATATCCAGTAAACGAACAATTAGGATTATAGGTTAGAAGTAGCTTAAATAGGAGGGATCTGGATAAACAATGTCAATGGAAACACTTTACTTCGTTATGGTACAGCATGATAAGCAATTGTCGGGATCGGGATCGGGATAGAGATGGGGGAAACGTAGAAAGCTAAAATTTCTATTCTATCTAAATATAAATAAGTGAAAGGGGGATGGTGTGGGACCTTCATAGTGGATTTAGAAAAGGGGAGAAATACAATGGATTATATTGTTTTCGTAACATATGAATAAAATAAGGATCTTTTATAGTATCAATAGCTTGCATGGTATTTTATAGTATCAATAGCTTGCATGATATTTTATAGTATCAATAGCTTGCATTATCTTTTATAGTATCAATAGCTTGCATGATATTTTATAGTATCAATAGCTTGCATGATATTTTATAGTATCAATAGCTTGCATGATATTTTATAGTATCAATAGCTTGCATGATATTTTATAGTATCAATAGCTTGCATGATATTTTATAGTATCAATAGCTTGCATGATATTTTATAGTATCAATAGCTTGCATGATATTTTATAGTATCAATAGCTTGCATGAGATTTTATAGTATCAATAGCTTGCATGATATTTTATAGTATCAATAGCTTGCATGATATTTTATAGTATCAATAGCTTGCATGATATTTTATAGTATCAATAGCTTGCATGATATTTTATAGTATCAATAGCTTGCATGATATTAACTGTAGAATCGCCAGATTGATTTACTAATTAGAATGGAGAAATTGTATCGACTTAGTATAGATAAACTTATACAATGTCAATGGAAACACTTTACTTCGTTATGGTACAGCATGATAAGCAATTGTCGGGACCGGGATCGGGATAGAGATGGGGGAAACGTAGAAAGCTAAAATTTCTATTCTATCTAAATATAAATAAGTGAAAGGGATGGTGTGGGACCTTCATAGTGGATTTAGAAAAGGGGAGAAATACAATGGATTATATTGTTTTCGTAACATAGGAATAAAATAAGGATCTTTTATAGTATCAATAGCTTGCATGGTATTTTATAGTATCAATAGCTTGCATGATATTTTATAGTATCAATAGCTTGCATGATATGTTATAGTATCACCAGCTTGCATGATATTTTATAGTATCAATAGCTTACATGATCTTTTATAGTATCAATAGCTTGCATGATCTTTTATAGTATCAATAGCTTGCATGATATTTTATAGTATCAATAGCTTGCATGATATTTTATAGTATCAATAGCTTGCATGATATTTTATAGTATCAATAGCTTGCATGATATTTTATAGTATCAATAGCTTGCATAATATTTTATAGTATCAATAGCTTGCATGATATTTTATAGTATCAATAGCTTGCATGATATTTTATAGTATCAATAGCTTGCATTATATTTTATAGTAGCAATAGCTTGCATGATATTTTATAGTATCAATAGCTTGCATGATATTTTATAGTATCAATAGCTTGCATGCTATTTTATAGTATCAATAGCTTGCATGATATTTTATAGTATCAATAGCTTGCATGCTATTTTATAGTATCAATAGCTTGCATGCTATTTTATAGTATCAATAGCTTGCATGATATTTTATAGTATCAATAGCTTGCATGATATTTTATAGTATCAATAGCTTGCATGATATTTTATAGTATCAATAGCTTGCATGATATTTTATAGTATCAATAGCTTGCATGATCTTTTTATAGTATCAATAGCTTGCATGATATTTTATAGTATCAATAGCTTGCATGATATTTTATAGTATCAATAGCTTGCATGATATTTTATAGGATCAATAGCTTGCATGATATTTTATAGGATCAATAGCTTGCATGATATTTTATAGTATCAATAGCTTGCATGATATTTTATAGTATCAATAGCTTGCATGATATTTTATAGTATCAATAGCTTGCATGATATTTTATAGTATCAATAGCTTGCATGATATTTTATAGTATCAATAGCTTGCATGATATTTTATAGTATCAATAGCTTGCATGATATTTTATAGTATCCATAGCTTGCATGATATTTTATAGTATCAATAGCTTCCATGATATTTTATAGTATCAATAGCTTGCATGATATTTTATAGTATCAATAGCTTGCATGATATTTAATAGTATCAATAGCTTGCATGATCTTTTTATAGTATCAATAGCTTGCATGATATTTTATAGTATCAATAGCTTGCATGATATTTTATAGTATCAATAGCTTGCATGATATTTTATAGTATCAATAGCTTGCATGATATTTTATAGTATCAATAGCTTGCATGATATTTTATAGTATCAATAGCTTGCATGATATTTTATAGTATCAATAGCTGGCATGATATTTTATAGTATCAATAGCTTGCATGATCTTTTATAGTGGCAATAGCTTGCATGATCTTTTATAGTATCAATAGCTGGCATGATATTTTATAGTATCAATAGCTTGCATGATATTTTATAGTATCAATAGCTTGCATGATATTTTATAGTATCAATAGCTTGCATGATATTTTATAGTATCAATATCTTGCATGATATTTTATAGTATCAATAGCTTGCATGATATTTTATAGTATCAATAGCTTGCATGATATTTTATAGTAGCAATAGCTTGCATGATATTTTATAGTATCAATAGCTTGCATGATATTTTATAGTATCAATAGCTTGCATGATATATTATAGTATCAATAGCTTGCATGATATTTTATAGTATCAATAGCTTGCATGATATTTTATAGTATCAATAGCTTGCATGATATTTTATAGTATCAATAGCTTGCATGATCTTTTTATAGTATCAATAGTTTGCATGATATTTTATAGTATCAATAGCTTGCATGATATTTTATAGTATCAATAGCTTGCATGATATTTTATAGTATCAATAGCTTGCATGATCTTTTATAGTATCAATAGCTTGCATGATATTTTATAGTATCAATAGCTTGCATGATATTTTATAGTATCAATAGCTTGCATGATATTTTATAGTATCAATAGCTTGCATGATCTTTTATAGTATCAATAGCTTGCATGATATTTTATAGTATCAATAGCTTGCATGATATTTTATAGTATCAATAGCTTGCATGATATTTTATAGTATCAATATCTTGCATGATATTTAATAGTATCAATAGCTTGCATGATATTTTATAGTATCAATAGCTTGCATGATATTTTATAGTAGCAATAGCTTGCATGATATTTTATAGTATCAATAGCTTGCATGATATTTTATAGTATCAATAGCTTGCATGATATTTTATAGTATCAATAGCTTGCATGATATTTTATAGTATCAATAGCTTGCATGATATTTTATAGTATCAATAGCTTGCATGATATTTTATAGTATCAATAGCTTGCATGATGTTTTATAGTATCAATAGCTTGCATGATATTTTATAGTATCAATAGCTTGCATGATCTTTTATAGTATCAATAGCTTGCATGATATTTTATAGTATCAATAGCTTGCATGATATTTTATAGTATCAATAGCTTACATGATCTTTTATAGTATCAATAGCTTGCATGATATCTTATAGTATCAATAGCTTACATGATATTTTATAGTATCATAGCTTGCATGATATTTTATAGTATCAATAGCTTGCATGATATTTTATAGTATCAATAGCTTACATAGTATTTCATAGTATCATAGCTTGCATGATATTTTATGGTATCAATAGCTTACATAATATTTCATAGTATCATAGCTTGCATGATATTTTATAGTATCAATAGCTTGCATGATATTTTATAGTATCAATAGCTTGCATGATATTTTATAGTATCAATAGCTTGCATGATATTTTATAGTATCAATAGCTTGCATTATCTTTTATAGTATCAATAGCTTGCATGATATTTTATAGTATCAATAGCTTGCATGATATTTTATAGTATCATAGCTTGCATGATATTTTATAGTATCAATAGCTTGCATGATATTTTATAGTATCAATAGCTTGCATGATATTTTATAGTATCAATAGCTTGCATGATATTTTATAGTATCAATAGCTTGCATGATATTTTATAGTATCAATAGCTTGCATGATATGTTATAGTATCAATAGCTTGCATGATATTTTATAGTATCAATAGCTTGCATGATATTTTATAGTATCAATAGCTTACATGATCTTTTAAAGTATCAATAGCTTGCATGATATCTTATAGTATCAATAGCTTGCATGGTATTTTATAGTATCAATAGCTTGCATGATATTTTATAGTATCAATAGCTTACATGATATTTTATAGTATCATAGCTTGCATGATATTTTATAGTATCAATAGCTTACATAGTATTTTATAGTATCATAGCTTGCATGATATTTTATAGTATCAATAGCTTACATGATATTTTATAGTATCATAGCTTGCATGATATTTTATAGTATCAATAGCTTACATAGTATTTTATAGTATCATAGCTTGCATGATATTTTATAGTATCAATAGCTTACATGATATTTTATAGTATCATAGCTTGCATGATATTTTATAGTATCAATAGCTTGCATGATATTTTATAGTATCAATAGCTTGCATGATATTTTATAGTATCAATAGCTTGCATGATATTTTATAGTATCATAGCTTGCATGATATTTTATAGTATCAATAGCTTGCATGATATTTTATAGTATCAATAGCTTGCATGATATTTTATAGTATCATAGCTTGCATGATATTTTATAGTATCAATAGCTTGCATGATATTTTATAGTATCAATAGTTTGCATGATCTTTTATAGTATCATAGCTTGCATGATATTTTATAGTATCAATAGCTTGCATGATATTTTATAGTATCAATAGCTTGCATGATATTTTATAGTATCAATAGCTTGCATGATATTTTATAGTATCAATAGCTTACATGATATTTTATAGTATCAATAGCTTGCATGATATTTTATAGTATCAATAGCTTGCATGATATTTTATAGTATCAATAGCTTACATGATATTTTATAGTATCAATAGCTTGCATGATATGTTATAGTATCAATAGCTTGCATGATATTTTATAGTATCAATAGCTGTCATGATATTTTATAGTATCAATAGCTTACATGATCTTTTAAAGTATCAATAGCTTGCATGATATCTTATAGTATCAATAGCTTGCATGGTATTTTATAGTATCAATAGCTTACATGATCTTTTATAGTATCAATAGCTTGCATGATATTTTATAGTATCAATAGCTTACATGATATTTTATAGTATCATAGCTTGCATGATATTTTATAGTATCAATAGCTTGCATGATATTTTATAGTATCAATAGCTTACATAGTATTTTATAGTATCATAGCTTGCATGATATTTTATAGTATCAATAGCTTACATGATATTTTATAGTATCATAGCTTGCATGATATTTTATAGTATCAATAGCTTGCATGATATTTTATAGTTTCAATAGCTTGCATGATATTTTATAGTATCAATAGCTTACATAGTATTTTATAGTATCAATAGCTTGCATGATATTTTATAGTATCAATAGCTTACATGATATTTTATAGTATCATAGCTTGCATGATATTTTATAGTATCAATAGCTTACATAGTATTTTATAGTATCATAGCTTGCATGATATTTTATAGTATCAATAGCTTACATGATATTTTATAGTATCATAGCTTGCATGATATTTTATAGTATCAATAGCTTGCATGATATTTTATAGTATCAATAGCTTGCATGATATTTTATAGTATCAATAGCTTGCATGATATTTTATAGTATCATAGCTTGCATGATATTTTATAGTATCAATAGCTTGCATGATATTTTATAGTATCAATAGCTTGCATGATATTTTATAGTATCATAGCTTGCATGATATTTTATAGTATCAATAGCTTGCATGATATTTTATAGTATCAATAGCTTGCATGATCTTTTATAGTATCATAGCTTGCATGATATTTTATAGTATCAATAGCTTGCATGATATTTTATAGTATCAATAGCTTGCATGATATTTTATAGTATCAATAGCTTGCATGATATTTTATAGTATCATAGCTTGCATGATATTTTATAGTATCAATAGCTTGCATGATATTTTATAGTATCAATAGCTTGCATGATATTTTATAGTATCAATAGCTTGCATGATATTTTATAGTATCAATAGCTTGCATGATATTTTATAGTATCAATAGCTTGCATGATATTTTATAGTATCAATAGCTTGCATGATATTTTATAGTATCAATAGCTTGCATGATATATTATAGTATCAATAGCTTGCATGATATTTTATAGTATCAATAGCTTGCATGATATTTTATAGTATCTATAGCTTGCATGATATTTTATAGTATCAATAGCTTGCATGATATTTTATAGTATCAATAGCTTGCATGATCTTTTTATAGTATCAATAGCTTGCATGATATTTTATAGTATCAATAGCTTGCATGATATTTTATAGTATCAATAGCTTGCATGATATTTTATAGGATCAATAGCTTGCATGATATTTTATAGGATCAATAGCTTGCATGATATTTTATAGTATCAATAGCTTGCATTATATTTTATAGTATCAATAGCTTGCATGATATTTTATAGTATCAATAGCTTGCATGATATTTTATAGTA
This sequence comes from Sepiola atlantica, assembly GCA_963556195.1. Lineage (NCBI taxonomy): Eukaryota > Metazoa > Mollusca > Cephalopoda > Sepiida > Sepiolidae > Sepiola > Sepiola atlantica. The sequence continues at coordinate 60,675,000 of OY744545.1, read as the reverse complement.
TCAATAGCTTGCATGATATTTTATAGTATCAATAGCTTGCATGATATTTTATAGTATCAATAGCTTGCATGATATTTTATAGTATCAATAGCTTGCATGATATTTTATAGTATCAATAGCTTCCATGATATTTTATAGTATCAATAGCTTGCATGATATTTTATAGTATCAATAGCTTGCATGATATTTAATAGTATCAATAGCTTGCATGATCTTTTTATAGTATCAATAGCTTGCATGATATTTTATAGTATCAATAGCTTGCATGATATTTTATAGTATCAATAGCTTGCATGATATTTTATAGTATCAATAGCTTGCATGATATTTTATAGTATCAATAGCTTGCATGATATTTTATAGTATCAATAGCTTGCATGATATTTTATAGTATCAATAGCTGGCATGATATTTTATAGTATCAATAGCTTGCATGATCTTTTATAGTATCAATAGCTTCCATGATCTTTTATAGTATCAATAGCTGGCATGATATTTTATAGTATCAATAGCTTGCATGATATTTTATAGTATCAATAGCTTGCATGATATTTTATAGTATCAATAGCTTGCATGATATTTTATAGTATCAATATCTTGCATGATATTTTATAGTATCAATAGCTTGCATGATATTTTATAGTATCAATAGCTTGCATGATATTTTATAGTAGCAATAGCTTGCATGGTATTTTATAGTATCAATAGCTTGCATGATATTTTATAGTATCAATAGCTTGCATGATATATTATAGTATCAATAGCTTGCATGATATTTTATAGTATCAATAGCTTGCATGATATTTTATAGTATCAATAGCTTGCATGATATTTTATAGTATCAATAGCTTGCATGATCTTTTTATAGTATCAATAGCTTGCATGATATTTTATAGTATCAATAGCTTGCATGATATTTTATAGTATCAATAGCTTGCATGATATTTTATAGTATCAATAGCTTGCATGATCTTTTATAGTATCAATAGCTTGCATGATATTTTATAGTATCAATAGCTTGCATGATATTTTATAGTATCAATAGCTTGCATGATATTTTATAGTATCAATAGCTTGCATGATCTTTTATAGTATCAATAGCTTGCATGATATTTTATAGTATCAATAGCTTGCATGATATTTTATAGTATCAATAGCTTGCATGATATTTTATAGTATCAATATCTTGCATGATATTTAATAGTATCAATAGCTTGCATGATATTTTATAGTATCAATAGCTTGCATGATATTTTATAGTAGCAATAGCTTGCATGATATTTTATAGTATCAATAGCTTGCATGATATTTTATAGTATCAATAGCTTGAATGATATTTTATAGTAGCAATAGCTTGACTGATATTTTATAGTATCAATAGCTTGCATGATATTTTATAGTATCAATAGCTTGCATGATATTTTATAGTATCAATAGCTTGCATAATATTTTATAGTATCAATAGCTTGCATGAAATTTATAGTATCAATAGCTTGCATGATATTTTATAGTATCAATAGCTTGCATGATATTTTATAGTATCAATAGCTTGCATGATATTTTATAGTATCAATAGCTTGCATGATCTTTTATAGTATCAATAGCTTGCATGATCTTTTTATAGTATCAATAGCTTGCATGATATTTTATAGTATCAATAGCTTGCATGATATTTTATAGTATCAATAGCTTGCATGATATTTTATAGTATCAATAGCTTGCATGATATTTTATAGTATCAATAGCTTCCATGATATTTTATAGTATCAATAGCTTGCATAATATTTTATAGTATCAATAGCTTGCATGATATTTTATAGTAGCAATAGCTTGCATGCTATTTTATAGTATCAATAGCTTGCATGATATTTTATAGTATCAATAGCTTGAATGATATTTTATAGTAGCAATAGCTTGACTGATATTTTATAGTATCAATAGCTTGCATGATATTTTATAGTATCAATAGCTTGCATGATATTTTATAGTATCAATAGCTTGCATAATATTTTATAGTATCAATAGCTTGCATGATATTTATAGTATCAATAGCTTGCATGATATTTTATAGTATCAATAGCTTGCATGATATTTTATAGTATCAATAGCTTGCATGATATTTTATAGTATCAATAGCTTGCATGATATTTTATAGTATCAATAGCTTGCATGATCTTTTTATAGTATCAATAGCTTGCATGATATTTTATAGTATCAATAGCTTGCATGATATTTTATAGTATCAATAGCTTGCATGATATTTTATAGTATCAATAGCTTGCATGATATTTTATAGTATCAATAGCTTGCATTATCTTTTATAGTATCAATAGCTTGCATGATATTTTATAGTATCAATAGCTTGCATGATATTTTATAGTATCAATAGCTTGCATGATATTTTATAGTATCAATAGCTTGCATGATCTTTTATAGTATCAATAGCTTGCATGATCTTTTATAGTATCAATAGCTTGCATGATATTAACTGTAGAATCGCCAGATTGATTTACTAATTAGAATGGAGAAATTGTATCGACTTGAGAACTAATTCTCTCTCTTCTTAGTTTGAACTTTCACTTCTAAGACTGTAACATAAATAGAGTTGTTATTTGGGGGGATTATGGACAATTTACACGTAAGAAATTAGAATGAATATTACGAGTAAAAATGGGAGTTTTTTTCTCCTTTTTTTGAAATAAAAAATTAAGTGAAATTAAAGGGCACATAACTCCATTTTCTTTTCAGAATTACGTCCCTTGGATCCACGTTTATTTTTCCTGACTCATGGGAAAACAAATAACAAATAGTTAATTATAACTTATATAACCATCATTTAATTAAAATAAAGTATAAGTACAGAAAAATGTGTACAACATTCGTACCGTCGGTTTACAGCACAGAAGGACTTAGCCATCCGGCTCTCTTCAGCTTCTGTTGTCATCTGTTTCGAAATTGTGAAGTCACGTATCACTCTTGTTTGGACGCGTTATTTGCTTAGAGTGTTATGT
>OY744545.1:60616989-60661989 GCA_963556195.1 Sepiola atlantica | reverse complement strand
GCCAGTTGAAGTCATTGTACTTGATGGAATCAAGCAGCTGCCGCATAGTCTCATAGGTCTCTTTCATGCCGAACGCGTGAGCCAGTGGGACTGATGGTTTCTTGTTGCCATTGTGGAGAAGAACAGCCTTCAAGCTGTTCTTCCCAGAGTCGATGAAGAGGCGCCAGTCTGCAGGATCGTGATCACACCCAAGTTCTTTCAACAGACCGTTGATGTCACTGCAGAATGTCATCGTGTCTTCCATCTCAAAGAACTGAGCCATGTCGCTGTGACGTGCTCTGAACAAGGATATTTTGGTGTTAAGTTCAAGTAGATTCCACTGCTGCAGCCTTGATACAAGCAGCTCTGCCTTTGCCTTTGACAGCGAGAGATCTCTTACAAGATCATTTAACTCTCCCTGGTTTAGAAGGTGTGGTTCTTGTTCTTGAGTGTCGGGTTCAAAAGGTTCATCACCATCTTCTTCGCCACTGCTTACAGTTATGTTCGGATCAGATGGACATGTTGGAACGGGGTTCTCGTCATCATGAAGCACAGGTTTACGAGCAGAGACGCAGTCAGCGTACTTGATGTGGCCTTTATTCTTCCTGTTGAAGCCGGCGATGCTTGTGCAGCAGAAATAACAATCGTCATGATGATTCTGCGACTCACGCCATATCATGGGCACCGCAAATGGAATGCTCGCGCGCTTGCCCACCAACCACTGAGTCAATGCTGAGTGGCAGCTTGTGCAGCAGATGTGTGGTGCCCAGCTCTTTTCTTGGTCCCCGACCTTACACCCGAAGTAGTGAAAGTAGGTGGCCTTCATTCTCACTGCTCTAGATACACTTCGCTGTTGATCTTTTTGGGTAAACCGACCACAGACATAACAGAAGTTGTCTGGATAATTGGTACAGGAACGTCTACTCATGTTTAACTGAAAGAAAGAAAGAAAAATTAGTAGTTATATAAGTACGTTATATCGTAGTTACGTAAGAGGTGGTAGGCTACTTCTAGGCAATGGGAGTATTTCTGAAACTCAAAATCCTGACGTGATACAGCAAAACGGTTATGATTATTGAAATCAGCGTACCCAAATTAGTCTAAATCAATTTACACATCTCCAGTAGCAAACATGTTGTTTTCCAGTGTAATTGAATGGAAAATAATACGGCAGGCCAGTACATGTAGAAATTTAGACGACCCGTGTAGATTATGCCTGAATGAAAAATTTGAAATCCTAAATTTTAAAGACGCTCAAAATCTATTAAACTGTAGAAGTGAGATAGCAAACAGCTGCCTACACAGAAATAAATTTAGTTTAGGCTAACGATAAATAAATAAATAAACAAAAACTAAACTAAACAAAAACATAACAATTTAAAAATAAAAACCTAAAATAGAAATACAAGGAACCACGTGTTAAAATAAAATAAAATAAATTCACACAATATATTGACACAACAAAGGAAACAGGATATAGGCCAATCTATAGAAAAAAGAACAATAGAACAGGATATATGAAGGAAGTAACACTAACCACACCTTTGTTCGTGGGAAGCCCAACGATTGGCCGAGAGAACAACAAAGAATCTAATTGGTTAACTAGCCAGCCGTGTAAATAAAAACACCCGACAAAATATCTCCATGCTTTTTAGCCCGAAGATTCTAAATTATCGATGTTTCATGCTAATGCAGGAAGTTAATTCTCAACGGTCGGGCGCGAACACCGATCACAAATCGCCACTGATTTGCAGTACAAGAGCGTTAACCCCTTGGCCATAGAGAATTAGCTAATAATTAAAGAAGAATTTAACTTTGTAAATAGCGAGTTGGCGGCTAATTTTACACGAAATTATTTATATATATATAAATTATTTATATATATATAAATTATATATATATATATATATATATATATAAATTATTTATATATATATATACATATATGTATATATATATATAAATTATTTATATATATATATAAATTATTTATATATATATATAAATTATTTATATATATATATAAATTATTTATATATATATATATATAAATTATTTATATATATATATATAAATTATTTATATATATATATATATATATATATATATATATATATATATATAAATTATTTTTATTTATTTATTTTTGATTTTTTTATATAGTTTTAATGGTTAGGAAACTTCCAAGACTATATATATATATATATATATATATATATATATATATATATATATATAATAATGGTAATAATCCAGGTGAAAAATATCCACAGGGTGGTAATCCAGAGAATTTTAACCGGGTTTATATATATATATATATTTACCTATTTATTTTGTCTTCAGAGACTGACCAATAAGATCAAAGTATTTGATTTACTTCGTGAACTGCCAATAAATATTGAAAAATTAACTAATTTTCAAATTAATAAAATTAAAATAATAAGTTTAAAATACCCATAATTTATTCATAATCTATTTATCATGTCGTACTTTCTATTTGAACTTTCCATCATTATTTTAACCAGCCAATCAGAACGAACGATTTATTCCGCCGTAGTTTCATGACGTCACATCCGTCTGGCGGTGAATAGAGGCCCCTGTTCAATCTCGAGAGACAATCGATACCCACTATAAGAGTGTCTCCCCTTGAATCTATTGTGAAGCAAGGGTTGCGCTATCCACAACTACATCTCTATTTGTAACTAAGACTGCTTGAGTTCAAGGGGGAAGGAGAAGTCGAAGACGACCGGAAACGATTCTGCCGCATACAACAGCTGGTATTCCCAAATAGTCACCCATCAACGTCGCTTCACTTGTGTTATCTCTTGGCCTTTTGGCCAAGATCAAAGTGTAGTATCTGTTCCGATGGATACTGCACCCCTGTCCTGTGCAGTTCTACGAGGTCCACCCTCCCAGGCATTGTCTCCCCTGTTTTGGGAGGAGTAAGTTTATTGCTTACTGCCTGAGGCGCCCATACCGGGGGATGCCGACGGGGCTGCCTAGGCAATTTTTAATGGCCAGAGTGCTCAAATTCTCGGGCGCGGGCTTTTCAAATCCCACTTTCTCGACCTTGTGTCACATCTTACCGCTGTGGGAGGTGGATAAATCAATCTAACGGTAATGTCAACGTGATACTGCCGTACATTGTATTAAAACGCATTAATATATAAGCGTGATTTGGATAGATAGATAGATAGATAGATAGATAGATGTATTATTTTAAATAAGAATAAGGTGGCAAGAACATACACCTATATACACCAACAGATTTTGTCGGAAATTTATCTTTTTTTTCCTGAAAACAAACGACGCTCATCATAGATAGATGTATGAATAACTTAGAAAGTTTATAGAGGACAATTTGTTTTCCAAACAGATTTAAGGATATATTTTACATTCTAAAGTCCAAGACCCGGACAGTTCATTAATACTAACAAGTCTATTTCGATAAAAAATAGTAGTTTCCGGCCAAAGAAAGCAACAATCTATCCAAGGAAATCGATGGTCTCCAATTACTCGAAGCGATAAGACATCATTTTTGGCTTTGTCTCACGAAAATCGATAGATCATATATTGGTAAACGCTAAAGTAAATTTGTACGTATAATTACCTATAAAATATGTATGTATATGTGTGTTTGTGTTTATGTCTGCTTTATAATGTGTTTGTGTGTAATAGCGTATGTTTACGTCTGGTTTATAATATATGTATGTGTGTATTTGTGTATGTTTATATCTGACATACGCACACATACACACATTGTGTATGTTTATATTTGACAAACGCACACATATGAAACAGACATAAACATACATTCACACATTATAAATATGTGTAATTGTGTATGTTTAGGTGTGTTTAATAATATGTGTGCGTTTGTGTATGTTTATGTCAGGTTTATAATATGTGTATGTGCATTTGCATATTTTTATGTCTGGTTTATAATATGTGTATGTGCATTTGCATATGTTTATGTCAGGTTTATAATATGTGTATGTGCATTTGCATATGTTTATGTCATGTTTATAATATGTGTATGTGCATTTGCATATGTTTATGCCTGGTTTATAATATGTGTATGTGCATTTGCATATGTTTATGTCAGGTTTATAATATGTGTATGTGCATTTGCATATGTTTATGTCAGGTTTATAATATGTGTATGTGCATATGCATATGTTTATGTCAGGTTTATAATATGTGTATGTGCATTTGCATATGTTTATGTCAGGTTTATAATATGTGTATGTGCATTTGCATATGTTTATGTCAGGTTTATAATATGTGTATGTGCATTTGCATATGTTTATGTCAGGTTTATAATATGTGTATGTGCATATGCATATGTTTATGTCAGGTTTATAATATGTGTATGTGCATATGCATATGTTTATGTCAGGTTTATAATATGTGTATGTGCATTTGCATATGTTTATGTCAGGTTTATAATATGTGTATGTGCATTTGCATATGTTTATGCCTGGTTTATAATATGTGTATGTGCATTTGCATATGTTTATGTCAGGTTTATAATATGTGTATGTGCATTTGCATATGTTTATGTCAGGTTTATAATATGTGTATGTGCATTTGCATATGTTTATGCCTGGTTTATAATATGTGCATGTGCATTTGTCTATGTTTATGTTTGGTTTATAATATATGTGTGTGTATTAGTGTATGTTTATGTCTGGTTTATAATATGTGTGTGTGTATTTGTGTAAGTTTATGTCTGGTTTATAATATGTGTGTGTGCATTTGTCTATGTTTATGTTTGGTTTATAATATATGTGTGTGTATTAGTGTATGTTTATGTCTGGTTTATAATATGTGTGTGTGTATTTGTGTAAGTTTATGTCTGGTTTATAATATGTGTGTGCATTTGTCTATGTTTATGTTTGTTTATAATATATGTGTGTGTATTAGTGTATGTTTATGTCTGGTTTATAATATGTGTGTGTGTATTTGTGTAAGTTTATGTCTGGTTTATAATATCTGTGTGTGCATTTGTCTATGTTTATGTTTGGTTTATAATATATGTGTGTGTATTAGTGTATGTTTATGTCTGGTTTATAATATGTGTGTGTGTATTTGTGTAAGTTTATGTCTGGTTTATAATATGTGTGTGTGCATTTGTCTATGTTTATGTTTGGTTTATAATATATGTGTGTGTATTAGTGTATGTTTATGTCTGGTTTATAATATGTGTGTGTGTGTATTTGTGTAAGTTTATGTCTGGTTTATAATATGTGTGTGTGCATTTGTCTATGTTTATGTTTGGTTTATAATATATGTGTGTGTATTAGTGTATGTTTATGTCTGGTTTATAATATGTGTGTGTGTGTATTTGTGTAAGTTTATGTCTGGTTTATAATATGTGTGTGTGTGCATTTGTCTATGTTTATGTTTGGTTTATAATATATGTGTGTGTATTAGTGTATGTTTATGTCTGGTTTATAATATGTGTGTGTGTATTTGTGTAAGTTTATGTCTGGTTTATAATATGTGTGTGTGCATTTGTCTATGTTTATGTCTGGTTTATAATATGTGTGTGTGTATTTGTGTAAGTTTATGTCTGGTTTATAATATGTGTATGCGTGTATTTGTGTATGTTTATGTTTGGTTTATAATATATGTGTGTGTATTTGTGTATGTTTATGTCTGGTTTATAATATGTGTATGCGTGTATTTGTGTATGTTTCTGTCGGTTTATAGTAATGCTTACTTTGGTAGACAGGGAACAGACCGAAAACGTTTTAACATTCAAGGAGAATGTTCACATGGATACACAAGTTAAGATAGATTAAAAAGGTTTATAGACTTAAAAGATAAACGATAAAAATACTCGTAAAATATTCGAAAAAATAAAAATAAACCGTTAAATATGCAGTTTAGTTTTATCATTTACCTATCTCTATTAAAAATAGAATATTCTATTTTTTTACATTACTCTATTAAAAATAGAATATTCTATTTTTTTACATTACTCTATTTAAAATAGAATATTCTATTTTTTACATTACTCTATTTGATATAGAATATTCTATTTTTTACATTACTCTATTTAAAATAGAATATTCTATTTTTTAAATTACTCTATTTAAAATAGAATATTCTATTTTTTACATTACTCTATTTCAAATAGAATATTCTATTTTTTTACATTACTCTATTTCAAATAGAATATTCTATTTTTTACATTACTCTATTTAAAATAGAATATTCTAATTTTTACATTACTCTATTTAAAATAGAATATTCTATTTTTTTTACAAATCCTCTATTTAAAATAGAATCTCCTATTTTTTTCATTACTCTATTTAAAATAGAATATTCTATTTTTTTACATTACTCTATTTAAAATAGAATATTTTATTTTTTACATTACTCTATTTGAAATAGAATATTCTATTTTTTTTACATTACTCTATTTAAAATAGAATATTCTATTTTTTACATTACTCTATTTAAAATAGAATATTCTATTTTTTACATTACTCTATTTAAAATAGAATATTCTATTTTTTACATTACTCTATTTCAAATAGAATATTCTATTTTTTTACATTACTCTATTTAAAATAGAATATTCTATTTTTTACATTACTCTATTTAAAATAGAATATTCTATTGTTTACATTACTCTATTTAAAATAGAATATTCTATTTTTTTTACATTACTCTATTTAAAATAGAATATTTTATTTTTTACATTACTCTATTTGAAATAGAATATTCTATTTTTTTTACATTACTCTATTTAAAATAGAATATTCTATTTTTTACATTACTCTATTTAAAATAGAATATTCTATTTTTTACATTACTCTATTTAAAATAGAATATTCTATTTTTTTACATTACTCTATTTAAAATAGAATATTCTATTTTTTTTACATTACTTTATTTAAAATAGAATATTTTTTTTACATTACTCTATTTACAATAGAATATTCTATTTTTTTACATTACTCTTTTTAAAATAGAATATTCTATTTTTTACATTACTCTATTTAAAATAGAATATACTATTTTCCTGAAACATAAATAAATATTTAATACGCACCCTTTTCTCTTAAAATACACAACACGAAAAATAGAAACTTCTGTGTTTATCAAAACGTATTGTAAAAAAAGCACCCTAAAATATTTTAAAAATTTTATTATGAATTCTGCCCTCGTGGGGAGGCAAGTAAATAGTGACACGAAAACATTTTAGAACGAGAATTCTGCAATGTTTCGTTTGATTATTAAAAAAGCTTTGTAAATAAAAAATGCATCCTACATTAAAGATAAATATTTCATAAATATTTCTTAAAATAAATCTTTCCTTAAAAAGACGCATCCTACATTAAAAATAAATATTTAATAAATATTTCTTAATATAATTCTTTCCTTAAAAAGACGCATCCTACATTAAAAATAAATATTTAATAAATATTTCTTAATATAATTCTTTCCTTAAAAAGACGCATCCTACATTAAAACTAAATATTTCATAAATATTTCTTAATATAATTCTTTCCTTAAAAAGACGCATCCTACATTAAAGATAAATATTTCATAAATATTTCTTAAAATAAATCTTTCCTTAAAAAGACGCATCCTACATTAAAAATAAATATTTAATAAATATTTCTTAATATAATTCTTTCCTTAAAAAGACGCATCCTACATTAAAAATAAATATTTAATAAATATTTCTTAATATAATTCTTTCCTTAAAAAGACGCATCCTACATTAAAACTAAATATTTCATAAATATTTCTTAATATAATTCTTTCCTTAAAAAGACGCATCCTACATTAAAAATAAATATTTCATAAATATTTCTTAAAATAAATCTTTCCTTAAAAAAACGCATCCTACATTAAAGATAAATATTTCATAAATATTTCTTAAAATAAATCTTTCCTTAAAAAGACGCATCCTACATTAAAAATAAATATTTAATAAATATTTCTTAATATAATTCTTTCCTTAAAAAGACGCATCCTACATTAAAAATAAATATTTAATAAATATTTCTTAATATAATTCTTTCCTTAAAAAGACGCATCCTACATTAAAACTAAATATTTCATAAATATTTCTTAATATAATTCTTTCCTTAAAAAGACGCATCCTACATTAAAGATAAATATTTCATAAATATTTCTTAAAATAAATCTTTCCTTAAAAAGACGCATCCTACATTAAAAATAAATATTTAATAAATATTTCTTAATATAATTCTTTCCTTAAAAAGACGCATCCTACATTAAAAATAAATATTTAATAAATATTTCTTAATATAATTCTTTCCTTAAAAAGACGCATCCTACATTAAAACTAAATATTTCATAAATATTTCTTAATATAATTCTTTCCTTAAAAAGACGCATCCTACATTAAAAATAAATATTTCATAAATATTTCTTAAAATAAATCTTTCCTTAAAAAGACGCATCCTACATTAAAAATAAATATTTAATAAATATTTCTTAAAATAAATCTTTCCTTAAAAAGACGCATCCTATATTAAAAATAAATATTTAATAAATATTTCTTAATATAATTCTTTCCTTAAAAAGACGCATCCTACATTAAAAATAAATATTTAATAAATATTTCTTAATATAATTCTTTCCTTAAAAAGACGCATCCTACATTAAAAATAAATATTTAATAAATATTTCTTAAAATAAATCTTCACCTGTATAAAAAAGCGAGTTTTTGACGAAACCCCCCAAAACACAGCGTTATTATTCGTTTGTTTACAAAAAAACCGGTAAGGTTAACCGGTGTAGACCGCATTTCGTCTCTTTTCATCTTTTCAATTTCCGGGGCCCTTATTCTTTATATGGTCCTATTTTTCTTCACAATTTGACAAACTTTTGGCAAGATTTCATTAATTCTACATAATGTAAAACTGAGCCGTCTTTAGAGGCTGCTGTGTCAGTCAATATATATATATATATATATATATATATATATATATATATATATATATATATATATATATATATATATATATATATATATTTAAAGAATTGTGGTTACCATTGAAACACTTTTATCAAATGGAATTTACATCTGAAGAGAGCATAATGGATAAACGATAAATGCTCGAAACGCGTTATGAAATTATATTAAAAAAAAACAAACTTAAAATGTTAAAATGATAAGATAATAAACAATTATTGAAAAAGTTTTTTTACTAGCGTTGGTAACCACAATTCTTTAAATATACTTTTTTCTCTCGTTGGAACTGCACTGATGCTACACCCCCCTTCTCTCTCTCTCTCTCTCTCTCTCTCTCTCTCTCTCTCTCTATATATATATATATATATATATATATATATATATATATATATATTCACTTTTTTCTTTCACTTTACTTCAGTCGAAGTTCTCAGAAATCAAGGGGCCCATTTATGGAGTTAACTCTTGATCTCTATATGAGATACATAGCTATTCGAATATTCCATTAAATCTTTTTCTACCCCTCAAACGTTGAGTTAATAAAGTTACAAAAATTACTTTTTCTCTCATTAATTGACAAGCTGACTATGTTATCGTACATCGTTTTTGTGATCTTTTAGTCTAACCAGATTCCAGGACAAGAATTTATCTAGTCTGGTGGAGTATCCAGCTTAGTGCTGTTACTAGAGGGAACGTCACTTGGAGAAGGTGCACCATTACTCGTATAAGCCAGTGTGGGTTGACTATACTGAGGGGATCTTATTTGGGCTTCGAACACTATGTTATTTTGAATATTTAGTCAGGGTTTAGATGTAGGATGAAGACTCCCCATGTCAGGTTGTCCTGACAAACCCCTATAAAGAGAGACCCTAGTCACTCTAGGTAAGTGTCTAGTAGTCATATGTGTGTGTATGTGAAAATATATGTTTGTGCATATACTTTTTATTTGTTATAATCCAAACGTTTCAATGTAAAGGCTCGATAATTGCTAACATTTAACAACAGAGCATATATTAATAAACAAAATTAAGCAAAATTTCAGTAACCAAGTTTTTATTCATTCTTCTGTTGATTTTTTCCAAATCCAAAAACTTCTGTACATTTTTACGGGCCGTTTCGCCCATAGGCGAACAACGAATTTTCATATGCTAATTCCTGAACTTCCGACCATCTGCTCTTCAGAAATCAAAAACTATCCCCCAGAAAAATATATTATGAGGCAGCAAATAAAAAACCCTATAAAACAAGTTATTTATATTGAATCCAAATTCCCATGAGGAAAAACATAAATGTTACTAACCCATTCAAGCAGCCATCTTATTTTTACTGAACAGATCAATGAAACAAATACGCACAATATTACCCAAGTGAAAATGCTAGAATAATTGTTAGTTATTGTAATGAATTAATAAAAGGATGTTTTATAAATATATATTAATAATAATATAAGTTTTTGTTAAATTAGTGCTAAATATAAATATTAAAATCTAAAATTTAAGGAAGTTTATTGATAGCTTTCGTTGCGTATAAAAATAATATTACAATAGTTTAAGAGAAAAAAGAATATATATATATATTAATATAATTCATAGGCTGATACTTTTAGGATGATGTCTAACGGACTTTAAAAGTAATTATTACATAATCAATAAATCGATAAAAATAGATAAAGCATTAATGCTAAATATTGAAGATTCCAATTCTATTTAAAACCGTGCATCTATATCTGCAATATTCTAACAGTAAACTAAGTGGAGTAACCCCATGCTCATTTAAACGCTCAATGTGCGTTTATACTTTAGAATTATAAATCGGCCCGAAATGTGAGAGCATATATCTAGATCGATGCAAACAATTTTGCAGTATTTCTTGCTTCTTGTTAAGTAAATTATCTTTAAACGCTCAATGTGCGTTTACACTTTAGAATTATAAATCTAGCCCGAAATGTGAGAGCATATACAGGGTGGGCCAAAATAAGGGTCCTATCTTTAAATTTGAATAACTTGAATTTGAATAACTTCCACAAAATAAAAGTTAAACTCACCAAACTTTATGTGTGTGTAGACTGACCCTTCCGAGATTTTTTGAAATAAACAAAACAAATTTTAGCCGAAAAACACTTCTTAAAACTTACAAAAACTAAAGTATTGTTTTTACACTGTTTTGAGTTTTTTAAGCAAAAATAATGTTTTCTAAATGAGGGTACGTTCCTTAGGGCTAATACGGCTCATGCTTGCTTCGGAAGGGGTCCTTTACTTATTCTAAAAAAAAAAAAATCAAAAAAAAATCAATAAATAAAAAAGTTATGAATTTTTAAAAATAGGACCCTTATTTTTGCCCACCCTATATATAGATCGATGCAAGCAATTTTGCAGTATTTCTTGCTTCTTGTTAACTAAATTATTTTTAAAATACTATTATATGATAAGCTTCCAGGGTACACAGGTTGCATCAAAAGAATTATCATTTAAGTTTAGTGTAATGTTCAGAAAATGTACTACTCTATCGTATTTCCAATTTTGTTATATTTGTTTCTATTTTAGCCATGTCAAGAGCTCTATTCAGCAGAGAAGGATAGATCGAGCTGTTAATGGAGTCGATGTCAAACGTAATAAATCTCTGCACATATGTAGATAAAATAGTACAATAAAATCATAAATGAATAACATAAAATATTAATTAATTGTGATCCGTTAAAACAAATAGATATGAAAATGAGCCATTACAATGAGTCTCATTTGATCATTCATCTCTACTATATATATAGTATTTTATTTTGTTGCATTATTGATTTAAATAACAGTAACCCGTTTTGATAGTAATATAGTACTGACAAATGAAAAAAAACCTTTATTTATTTAAATATAAGAGAGAAAGATATATATATATACATATATATATATATATATATATATATATATATATATATATATATATATATATATATATATATATATATATATATATATAATGAAGAAGAATGGAAAGGAATTAGAGAAGCAAAAGCCAAATCATAATTCAATTCAATTGCTCAGAGCAAGGTATATTCCGCAAAAAAGACAATTTATTCAAGTTAAATTTTCCTTAAGCCAGGCTTTTCAAAGATCAAAATCCCATCATCAGAGGAAGTCGCTGGGATAGATAAGTTGGCAAAGGCCAATATTTAAAATTTGAAAAAATAAAATAAAAGTTGTAGGGGAAGAAACACAGGGCAAAATTCTGCCCGAATGCAAGCCAATGTCCGATTGCTAATAGGTTTTACTTTTCCTAAAAGTTCGCTTTTAGTACATCCCTTTATATATATATATATATATATATATATATATATATATATATATATATATATATATATATATATATATATATATAGAGAGAGAGAGAGAGAGAGAGAGAGAGAGAGAGAGAGCGAAGGAGAGAGAGACAGAGATAGGGTGAAAGAAATATCTATTGGTTGAATTGAAAAATAGCAAGACATGTGTGACTACATGACGGCACGTTCTGCAACACAAATTGGTTTTCCTAGAATTTAAACGACAGATTATCAATTATGAAGTCCAATGCCGGACAGTTCATTATTAATCCAATCGTGAGCAGCGTCCTAATTTTCGGACACCGTGTTTGGAAACCTTCCAGAACATATACTTTGTCTGAAACTTACTAATTTGACCAAGGATACAGATTGACGTAACTGTCTTTTATTTGCAACCCAGTTTACTCACCATATTCATCGCTCCTAAGTCAACGTGGTGCCGTACAGTGAAGATGGATAGGCGTTACAAAACAGCCGATTTGGTATCTGTTAGTCTGATACCGAAAATATACTATTACTAATGGAGATTTGGTATCTGTTAGTCTGATACCGAAAATATACTATAACTAATGGAGATTTGGTATCTGTTTGTCTGAATCCGAAAATATACTATTACTAATGGAGATTTTGTATCTGTTAGTCTAATACCAAACATATACTATTACTGATAGAGATTTGGTATCTGTTAGTCTAATACCAAAAATATACTATTACTAATAGAGATTTGGTATCTGTTAGTCTAATACCAAAAATATACTATTACTGATAGAGATTTGGTATCTGTTAGTCTGATACCGGAAATATACTATTACTGATAGCGATTTGGTATCTGTTAGTCTAATACCAAAAATATACTATTACTGATAGAGATTTGGTATCTGTTAGTCTAATACCAAAAATATACTATTACTAATAGAGATTTGGTATCTGTTAGTCTAATACCAAAAATACACTATTACTGATAGAGATTTGGTATCTGTTAGTCTAATACCAAAAATATACTATTACTAATAGAGATTTGGTATCTGTTAGTCTAATACCAAAAATATACTATTACTGATAGAGATTTGGTATCTGTTAGTCTGATACCGGAAATATACTATTACTTATGGAGATTTTGTATCTGTTTGTCAGATACCGAAAATTACCTATTACTGATAGAGATTTGGTATCTGTTAGTCTGATACCGAAAATATACTATTACTAATAGAGATTTGGTATCTGTTAGTCTGATACCGAAAATATACTATTACTAATAGAGATTTGGTATCTGTTTGTCTGAATCCGAAAATATACTATTACTAATAGAGATTTGGTATCTGTTAGTCTGATACCGAAAATATACTATTACTAATAGAGATTTGGTATCTGTTAGTCTGATACCGAAAATATACTATTACTAATAGAGATTTGGTATCTGTTAGTCTGATACCGAAAATATACTATTACTAATAGAGATTTGGTATCTGTTAGTCTGATACCGAAAATATACTATGACTAATAGAGATTTGGTATGTGTTTGTCTGATACCGAAAATATACTATTACTAATAGAGATTTGGTAGCTGTTAGTCTGATACCGAAAATATACTATTACTAATAGAGATTTAGTATCTGTTAGTCTGATATCGAAAATATACTATTACTAATAGAGATTTGGTATCTTTAGTCTGATACCGAAAATATACTATTACTTATGGAGATTTTGTATCTGTTTGTCTGATACCGAAAATTACCTATTACTGATAGAGATTTGGTATCTGTTAGTCTGATACCGAAAATATACTATTACTAATAGAGATTTGGTATCTGTTAGTCTGATACCGAAAATATACTATTACTAATAGAGATTTGGTATCTGTTAGTCTAATACCAAAAATATACTATTACTAATAGAGATTTGGTATCTGTTAGTCTGATACCGAAAATATACTATTACTAATAGAGATTTGGTATCTGTTAGTCTGATTCCGAAAATATACTATTACTAATAGAGATTTGGTATCTGTTTGTCTGAATCCGAAAATATACTATTACTAATAGAGATTTGGTATCTGTTAGTCTGATTCCGAAAATATACTATTACTAATAGAGATTTGGTATCTGTTAGTCTGATTCCGAAAATATATTATTACTAATAGAGATTTGGTATCTGTTAGTCTGATACCGAAAATATACTATTACTAATAGAGATTTGGTATCTGTTAGTCTGATTCCGAAAATATACTATTACTAATAGAGATTTGGTATCTGTTAGTCTGATACCGAAAATATACTATTACTAATAGAGATTTGGTATCTGTTAGTCTGATTCCGAAAATATACTATTACTAATAGAGATTTGGTATCTGTTAGTCTGATTCCGAAAATATACTATTACTAATAGAGATTTGGTATCTGTTAGTCTGATACCGAAAATATACTATTACTAATAGAGATTTGGTATCTGTTAGTCTAATACCAAAAATATACTATTACTAATAGAGATTTGGTATCTGTTAGTCTGATACCGAAAATATACTATTACTAATAGAGATTTGGTATCTGTTAGTCTGATTCCGAAAATATACTATTACTAATAGAGATTTGGTATCTGTTTGTCTGAATCCGAAAATATACTATTACTAATAGAGATTTGGTATCTGTTAGTCTGATTCCGAAAATATACTATTACTAATAGAGATTTGGTATCTGTTAGTCTGATTCCGAAAATATATTATTACTAATAGAGATTTGGTATCTGTTAGTCTGATACCGAAAATATACTATTACTAATAGATATTTGGTATCTGTTAGTCTGATACCGAAAATATACTATTATTAATAGAGATTTGGTATCTGTTAGTCTGATTCCGAAAATATACTATTACTAATAGAGATTTGGTATCTGTTTGTCTGAATCCGAAAATATACTATTACTAATAGAGATTTGGTATCTGTTAGTCTGATACCGAAAATATACTATTACTAATAGAGATTTGGTATCTGTTAGTCTGATTCCGAAAATATACTATTACTAATAGAGATTTGGTATCTGTTAGTCTGATACCGAAAATATACTATTACTAATAGATATTTGGTATCTGTTAGTCTGATACCGAAAATATACTATTACTAATAGAGATTTGGTATCTGTTAGTCTGATTCCGAAAATATACTATTACTAATAGAGATTTGGTATCTGTTTGTCTGAATCCGAAAATATACTATTACTAATAGAGATTTGGTATCTGTTTGTCTGAATCCGAAAATATACTATTACTAATAGAGATTTGGTATCTGTTAGTCTGATACCGGAAATATACTATTACTTATGGAGATTTTGTATCTGTTTGTCTGATACCGAAAATTACCTATTACTGATAGAGATTTGGTATCTGTTAGTCTGATACCGAAAAATACTATTACTAATAGAGATTTGGTATCTGTTAGTCTGATACCGAAATATACTATTACTAATAGAGATTTGGTATCTGTTAGTCTGATTCCGAAAATATACTATTACTAATAGAGATTTGGTATCTGTTTGTCTGAATCCGAAAATATACTATTACTAATAGAGATTTTGTATCTGTTAGTCTGATACCGAAAATATACTATTACTAATAGAGATTTGGTATCTGTTAGTCTGATTCCGAAAATATACTATTACTAATAGAGATTTGGTATCTGTTAGTCTGATACCGAAAATATACTATTACTAATAGATATTTGGTATCTGTTAGTCTGATACCGAAAATATACTATTACTAATAGAGATTTGATATCTGTTAGTCTGATACCGAAAATATACTATTACTAATAGAGATTTGGTATCTGTTTGTCTGAATCCGAAAATATACTATTACTAATAGAGATTTGGTATCCGTTAGTCTGAGACCGAAAATATACTATTACTAATAGAGATTTGGTATCTGTTAGTCTGATACCGAAAATATACTATTACTAATAGAGATTTGGTATCTGTTAGTCTGATTCCGAAAATATACTATTACTAATAGAGATTTGGTATCTGTTAGTCTGATACCCCAAATATACTATTACTAATAGATATTTGGTATCTGTTAGTCTGAATCCGAAAATATATTATTACTAATAGAGATTTGGTATCTGTTAGTCTGATACCGAAAATATACTATTACTAATAGCGATTTGGTATCTGTTAGTCTGATACCCAAAATATACTATTACTAATAGCGATTTGGTATCTGTTAGTCTGATACCGAAAATATACTATTACTAATAGAGATTTGGTATCTGTTAGTCTGATACCGAAAATATACTATTACTAATAGCGATTTGGTATCTGTTAGTCTGATACCGAAAATATACTATTACTAATAGAGATTTGGTATCTGTTAGTCTGATACCGAAAATATACTATTACTAATGGAGATTTGGTATCTGTTTGTCTGAATCCGAAAATATACTATTACTAATAGAGATTTGGTATCTGTTTGTCTGATACCGAAAATATACTATTACTAATAGAGATTTGGTATCTGTTAGTCTAATACCGAAAATATACTATTACTAATAGAGATTTGGTATCTGTTAGTCTGATACCGAAAATATACTATTATTAATAGATATTAGGTATCTGTTAGTCTGATACCGAAAATATACTATTACTAATAGAGATTTGGTATCTGTTAGTCTGATACCGAAAATATACTATTACTAATAGAGATTTGGTATCTGTTTGTCTGATACCGAAAATATACTATTACTAATAGAGACTTGGTATCTGTTAGTCTGATACTGAAAATATACTATTACTAATAGAGATTTGGTATCTGTTAGTCTGATACCGAAAATATACTATTACTAATAGAGATTTGGTATCCGTTAGTCTGATTCCGAAAATACACTATTACTAATAGAGATTTGGTATCTGTTAGTCTGATACCGAAAATATACTATTACTAATAGATATTTGGTATCTGTTAGTCTGATACCGAAAATATACTATTACTAATAGAGATTTGATATCTGTTAGTCTGATACCGAAAATATACTATTACTAATAGAGATTTGGTTTCTGTTTGTCTGAATCCGAAAATATACTATTACTAATAGAGATTTGGTATCCGTTAGTCTGAGACCGAAAATATACTATTACTAATAGAGATTTGGTATCTGTTAGTCTGATACCGAAAATATACTATTACTAATAGAGATTTGGTATCTGTTAGTCTGATTCCGAAAATATACTATTACTAATAGAGATTTGGTATCTGTTAGTCTGATACCGAAAATATACTATTACTAATAGATATTTGTTATCTGTTAGTCTGAATCCGAAAATATACTATTACTAATAGAGATTTGGTATTAGTTAGTCTGATACCGAAAATATACTATTACTAATAGCGATTTGGTATCTGTTAGTCTGATACCGAAAATATACTATTACTAATAGCGATTTGGTATCTGTTAGTCTGATACCGAAAATATACTATTACTAATAGAGATTTGGTATCTGTTAGTCTGATACCGAAAATATACTATTACTAATAGCGATTTGGTATCTGTTAGTCTGATACCGAAAATATACTATTACTAATAGAGATTTGGTATCTGTTAGTCTAATACCGAAAATATACTATTACTAATGGAGATTTGGTATCTGTTTGTCTGAATCCGAAAATATACTATTACTAATAGAGATTTGGTATCTGTTTGTCTGATACCGAAAATATACTATTACTAATAGAGATTTGGTATCTGTTTGTCTGATACCGAAAATATACTATTACTAATAGAGATTTGGTATCTGTTTGTCTGATACCGAAAATATACTATTACTAATAGAGATTTGGTATCTGTTAGTCTAATACCGAAAATATACTATTACTAATAGAGATTTGGTATCTGTTAGTCTAATACCGAAAATATACTATTACTAATAGAGATTTGGTATCTGTTAGTCTGATACCGAAAATATACTATTACTAATAGATATTTGTTATCTGTTAGTCTGATACCGAAAATATACTATTACTAATAGAGATTTGGTATTAGTTAGTCTGATACCGAAAATATACTATTACTAATAGCGATTTGGTATCTGTTAGTCTGATACCGAAAATATACTATTACTAATAGCGATTTGGTATCTGTTAGTCTGATACCGAAAATATACTATTACTAATAGAGATTTGGTATCTGTTAGTCTGATACCGAAAATATACTATTACTAATGGAGATTTGGTATCTGTTTGTCTGAATCCGAAAATATACTATTACTAATAGAGATTTGGTATCTGTTTGTCTGATACCGAAAATATACTATTACTAATAGAGATTTGGTATCTGTTAGTCTAATACCGAAAATATACTATTACTAATAGAGATTTGGTATCTGTTAGTCTGATACCGAAAATATACTATTATTAATAGATATTAGGTATCTGTTAGTCTGATACCGAAAATATACTATTACGAATAGAGATTTGGTATCTGTTAGTCTGATACCGAAAATATACTATTACTAATAGAGATTTGGTATCTGTTTGTCTGATACCGAAAATATACTATTACTAATAGAGACTTGGTATCTGTTAGTCTTATACTGAAAATATACTATTACTAATAGAGATTTGGTATCTGTTAGTCTGATACCGAAAATATACTATTACTAATAGAGATTTGGTATCCGTTAGTCTGATTCCGAAAATACACTATTACTAATAGAGGTTTGGTATCTGTTAGTCTGATACCGAAAATATACTATTACTAATAGATATTTGGTATCTGTTAGTCTGATACCGAAAATATACTATTACTAATAGAGATTTGATATCTGTTAGTCTGATACCGAAAATATACTATTACTAATAGAGATTTGGTTTCTGTTTGTCTGAATCCGAAAATATACTATTACTAATAGAGATTTGGTATCCGTTAGTCTGAGACCGAAAATATACTATTACTAATAGAGATTTGGTATCTGTTAGTCTGATACCGAAAATATACTATTACTAATAGAGATTTGGTATCTGTTAGTCTGATTCCGAAAATATACTATTACTAATAGAGATTTGGTATCTGTTAGTCTGATACCGAAAATATACTATTACTAATAGATATTTGTTATCTGTTAGTCTGAATCCGAAAATATACTATTACTAATAGAGATTTGGTATTAGTTAGTCTGATACCGAAAATATACTATTACTAATAGCGATTTGGTATCTGTTAGTCTGATACCGAAAATATACTATTACTAATAGAGATTTGGTATCTGTTAGTCTGATACCGAAAATATACTATTACTAATGGAGATTTGGTATCTGTTTGTCTGAATCCGAAAATATACTATTACTAATAGAGATTTGGTATCTGTTTGTCTGATACCGAAAAT
Organism: Sepiola atlantica; assembly: GCA_963556195.1. Classification (NCBI taxonomy): domain Eukaryota; kingdom Metazoa; phylum Mollusca; class Cephalopoda; order Sepiida; family Sepiolidae; genus Sepiola; species Sepiola atlantica. The sequence goes on along the minus strand of OY744545.1, from coordinate 60,642,370 downwards.
ATACTATTACTAATAGAGATTTGGTATCTGTTAGTCTGATACCGAAAATATACTATTACTAATAGAGATTTGGTATATGTTAGTCTGATACCGAAAATATACTATTACTAATAGATATTAGGTATCTGTTAGTCTGATACCGAAAATATACTATTACTAATAGAGATTTGGTATCTGTTAGTCTGAGACCGAAAATATACTATTACTAATAGAGATTTGGTATCTGTTTGTCTGATACCGAAAATATACTATTACTAATAGAGACTTGGTATCTGTTAGTCTGATACTGAAAATATACTATTACTAATAGAGATTTGGTATCTGTTAGTCTGATACCGAAAATATACTATTACTGATGATGATTTAGTATCTGTTTGTCTGAATCCGAAAATATACTATTACTAATAGAGATTTGGTATCTGTTAGTCTGATACCGAAAATATATTATTACTAAAGGAGATTTTGTATCTGTTACTCTAATACCGAAAATATACTATTACTAATAGAGATTTGGTATCTGTTAGTCTAATACCGAAAATATACTATTACTAATGGAGATTTGGTATCTGTTTGTCTGAATCCGAAAATATACTATTACTAATGGAGATTTGGTATCTGTTAGTCTGATACCGAAAATATACTATTACTAATGGAGATTTGGTATCTGTTAGTCTGATACCGAAAATATACTATTACTAATGGAGATTTTGTATCTGTTAGTCTAATACCGAAAATATACTATTACTAATAGAGATTTGGTATCTGTTAGTCTAATACCGAAAATATACTATTACTAATAGAGATTTGGTATCTGTTAGTCTGATACCGAAAATATACTATTACTTATGGAGATTTGGTATCTGTTAGTCTGATACCGAAAATATACTATTACTAATGGAGATTTTGTATCTGTTAGTCTAATACCGAAAATATACTATTACTAATAGAGATTTGGTATCTGTTAGTCTAATACCGAAAATATACTATTACTAATGGAGATTTGGTATCTGTTAGTCTGATACCGAAAATATACTATTACTGATGACGATTTGGTATCTGTTTGTCTGAATCCGAAGATATACTATTACTAATGGAGATTTGGTATCTGTTAGTCTAATACAGAAAATATACTATTACTAATAGAGATTTGGTATCTGTTTGTCTGAATCCGAAAATATACTATTACTAATAGAGATTTGGTATCTGTTAGTCTGATACCGAAAATATACTATTACTAATAGTGATTTGATATCTTTTTGTCTGAATCCGAAAATATACTATTACTAATGGAGATGGTGTATCTGTTAGTCTGATACCGAAAATATACTATTACTGATGATGATTTAGTATCTGTTTGTCTGAATCCGAAAATATACTATTACTAATAGAGATTTGGTATCTGTTAGTCTGATACCGAAAATATACTATTACTAATAGTGATTTGATATCTTTTTGTCTGAATCCGAAAATATACTATTACTAATGGAGATGTGGTATCTGTTAGTCTGATACCGAAAATATAGTATTACTGATGACGATTTAGTATCTGTTTGTCTGAATCCGAAAATATACTATTACTGATGACGATTTGGTATCTGTTTGTCTGATACCGAAGATATACTATTACTAATAGAGATTTGGTATCTGTTTGTCTGAATCCGAAAATATACTATAACTAATGGAGATTTGGTATTTGTTAGTCTAATACCGAAAATATACTATTACTAATAGAGATTTGGTATCTGTTTGTCTGAATCCGAAAATATACTATTACTAATGGAGATTTGGTATCTGTTAGTCTAATACCAAAAATTCCATATTACTAATAGAGTTTTGGTATCTGTCTGTCTAAAGAAGACATATACTCTTACTTTTATTACTATTAAACTATACTATAATTAGCTTTTAATGCTCAATTCAGGGGTAGTGTAGTATCTGTTGTCATGATAATATCCTTCCAAGCATTACCCCCTCCTTTGGTAGAGGGGGACTTGGAGGTTATGTAACATCTGTTCAGTTGTCATGATACAATACTCATAGGAACTACCTCCTCATTTGGAGTCAGTGTAGTATGTGTTCGTTCATCATAATACCATTTGATCAGGTATTACTTCCTCCTTTGAGGGGAGGGCAGTGTAGTATGTGTTCGTTCGTCATAATACCATTTGATCAGGTATTACTTCCTCCTTTGAGGGGACGGCAGTGTAGTATGTGTTCGTTCGTCATAATACCATTTGATCAGGTATTACTTCCTCCTTTGAGGGGAGGGCAGTGTAGTATGTGTTCGTTCGTCATAATACCATTTGATCATGTATTACTTCCTCCTTTGAGGGGAGGGCAGTGTAGTATGTGTTCGTTCGTCATATGCCTTATATACATGCAAAATATGCAACTAGAGGAGTTACATTTTTGCTAGTTAGTGTAATAATTATACCCCCCCCCCCCCCTGCGAGTGTGTTAGCACAAGGGCAAGATTATTTCGTATTTTCTATTATTTTACTATTGGTCCCTATTTAATTGCCTCCCTTCTGTTGGTGAGCCTTCCGGATGACACAAGATTGTATTTCCCGATCAAATATAATCAACGAAAGGGAAGGTGCTATATAGTCGACGGAGATGTTTCGCGCGAAACGGACTTCTTCAGGAGGTTGGACTTCATCAGCGCTGGCACCCTGTGAAGACAACCAAGAGTCGGCGACGTCACATAAAACCAACCCTGAAAATACCAGTCCGGGACACGAGAGCAAGTGTACGAGCGTAAGGGCCACAGTGACTAGTAGCTGATTGGAAGGAGTGAATCACAATGCAACTAAGCCTTATGTCTAGAATCATTATTTCAAATTCAATCAAAATCCATTACATGATTTTGATTCTAGAAAATATCTTAAATTTAAGGCTTAAGCTTAAAAGAAATTGAAATTCATGGACTATTTCTTAATCATGGATAATGACGATGGATAAAATTTAATGTAAATCTGAAATATTTGAATTTTTCAAATTGGAAGTTTTGCCGATATTATGCGGTCTAAAACCATTTAAATATTTCAAAGAAACTGACATTTTTGGAACATTTAATAATTGATGTCCAATACTTATTGTTAAAAATTCACAATAATTGGAGGTATCCGAATTGTCACGAAAGGCTTCCAACCCTTCTTTGCCCCCTTTGCATGAAACTAAATTAAAATAAATATAGCCCACATTACCAACCCTTATCCATAGCGGCTTTGTTGTAATAATCCTAATGATCAATTAAATAGTTTAAAAGTAAATCCTATAAACAGAAATATATAAACATACACACATACCCAACTTTATATAAATAGGCATCTCTTTCTCAGTATGTAGAAAATATATTCAGATTTGTAAACAACGTAATATATTTCACTCATTTAGACTGGCAATGTATTTTTTGTTTTGTTTTAGTAATAGCCAGAAAGAAGCCAATTCTTTTATCAATTTCATCCGTATTTTGGTTTTGTGACAAAAAAAATAAGTCGTGCTCTGTTGAAATGTTGACTTGTTCCAAATAGTTTTTGGCACAGAAATAACTGTTTTCGGTACTTTAGAACTATCGCATGCTTTGGGTTGGATAGGCAGAATATCCGTTTGAATGTAACACAATGCAGATTGGTTGTTATGTCACCCCAGACTCTTAACACAATACCAAACCCATAAAGTCTAACTTTTTTGCTCGCACTACCTTCAATATATATATATATATATATATATATATATATATATATATATATATATATATATATATATATATATATATATATATATATAGGGTGGGCCAAAATAAGGGTCCTATCTTTAAATTTGAATAACTTGAATTTGAATAACTTCCACAAAATAAAAGTTAAACTCACCAAACTTTATGTGTGTGTAGACTGACCCTTCCGAGATTTTTTGAAATAAACAAAACAAATTTTAGCCGAAAAACACTTCTTAAAACTTACAAAAACTAAAGTATTGTTTTTTACACTGTTTTGAGTTTTTTAAGCAAAAATAATGTTTTCTAAATGAGGGTACGTTCCTTAGGGCTAATACGGCTCATGCTTGCTTCGGAAGGGGTCCTTTACTTATTCTAAAAATTTTTTTTAAAAAAATCAATAAATAAAAAAGTTATGAATTTTTAAAAATAGGACCCTTATTTTTGCCCACCCTGTATATATATATATATATATATATATATATATATATATATATATATATATATATATATATATATATATATACCCGTTCTAGGGTATTTATACTTGATGCACTTCAGCCTTAGGTCATTTACCCTCCTTTAAAGTCAAAATTTCCTTTGATTTAAACTTAAACTGAAGCTCCTTTATTGTAGAGCTTATTCTCAACACTGTAAGATATGATCCATAAAGAATTCTTACCCCTGTCTACAAACAGCATATATATATATATATATATATATATATATATATATATATATATATATATACATATATATATATATATATATATATATACATATATATATATATATATATACATATATATATATATATATATATATATATATATATATATATATATATATATATATATATATAATAAAATTTCACCAGAAACAGAGCCAAATCATAAGAAAAGTCTATTAAACAAATATCTCGGTACACCCCCCCCATTTCCTCTTCTTCTTTTTCTTCTTCTTCTTGATATATGTTTTACGATTAGTCCCACTAAAAAGTCCATTTATAGCGTAATGCAATACTTAAGGCCCCGACTCTAGGCTCCGCCTATGGGGTTATGTTGAGTGCTAGGTAATATGCCCGCTAAATTTGACATTTAAACGTTAATTTACTCTCTCATTTCCATGACAATGCGTAGTGGCCACATCGGTTAGTGCTCAAACTATTTAGTCAAGGGTGATTTTGGTATTCAGGTTCGAATCGTATGACCGTCAGAGATTGTCTCCTCCCATACTAACGATTGAAGTGTAGCACAAAACACATGTGTATATGTTTAAATTTGAAAATTCGATTTATTTATATAAATAATAATTAAAAAAAAATACAATTAAAACAATCCTTTTTACCATTGGAAAACAGGCGAAAAAATTTTCGATTCTGATACTTTAATAGGATCCGAATTTTTGATTCCCGATTCCGATCAATAGTCTAAACACTAATATATATATATATATATATATATATATATATATATATATATTCTAAACAAATAAACGTCATTATTGCACATGATTTTAAAATTACGGCATTTTTTTTACTGATTTTTTTAGTTTGACTAAAATTTCTAATCTTGCAAAGAAAACAAACAAAAACAAATACTATATATATATATATATATATATATATATATATATATATATATATATATATATATATATTACACCTTTGCAGTTCTTGTATTCAACACTTTAGTGTTTCTGATTATATTTTGATATTATATATATATATATATATATATATATATATATATATATATATATATAGATATGTATATATCAAAAATTGAAATACTTGTATTTATATATATATATATATATATATATATATATAGAGAGAGAGAGAGAGATATATGTATATATCAAAAATTGAAATACTTGTATTTATATATATATATATATATATATAGATATGTATATATCAAAAATTGAAATACTTGTATTTATATATATATATATATAGAGAGAGAGATATCTATATATAGAAAATGTAAATACTTGTATATATATATATATATATATATATATATATATATATATATAGAGAGAGAGAGAGAGATATATATATATAGAAAATTTAAATACTTGTATTTATATATATATATATATATAGAGAGAGAGATATGTATATATAGAAAATTTAAATACTTGTATTTAATATTTCTGTATTTAGAATTGCATTGTGATCAACATTAAAATGGAAGAATAAAATGTTGCTTATTTTTTAGAAAAGCATACCGGTAATTTCTATTTATATAAAGTTAGGTATGTGTATAGGTTTATATATTTGTATATGTGTATAAGTTTATATATTTGTATATGTGCATAGGTTTATATATTTGTATATGTGTATAGGTTTATATATTTGTATATGTGCATAGGTTTATATATTTGTATATGTGTATAGGTTTTTATATTTTTATATGTGTATAGGTTTATATATTTGTATATGTGCATAGGTTTATATATTTGTATATGTGTATAGGTTTATATATTTTTATATGTATATAGGTTTACATATTTGTATATGTGTATAGGTTTATATATTTGTATATGTGTATAAGTTTATATATTTGTATATGTGTATAGATTTATATATTTGTATATGTGTATAAGTTTATATATGTGTATAGATTTACATATTTGTATATGTGTATAGGTTTACATATTTGTATATGTGTATAGGTTTATATATGTGTATAGGTTTATATATTTTTATGTACAGGATTCAGTCCTAGAATGATTAACTGATTATTATGAATTTTGATTCACAGCTGATAGGCGAATGTTTGTGTAATCTGGGCTATATTTAGTTTTGTAAACATAACCCCACACGCTTCTTTCTGACCCCGTGGCCACTCACGCACAGGTGTTTGATATCCCGGTCGCGGTGCCGAGTAAAACAAATACCTCACTCTGATCCGGTGGCACTGAACCACTTGTAACATAGGTGGTCCACTCGTGTCTTTATCTCGGTACTCACACGTCTGGTCCTCGGCGCAGGAATCCTTCTAGACGGTGAACACCCTCTTTGGCCAGTGATCGTCAATAGCGGCTTACAAAAAGAAAGATGTGTTGAATCTCCTCCGGGTCGGATGAATGACGATTTCGTGATTCTGTGAAGGCAAGATTACTTAGCAGGACAATTCGACAATAGAATAATTCAACAACGTCGGGTTCTCTTTGTATCAATTAATTTTTAAATACAATCTAAAGGAAGGATTAATTTTACACTTGAATTTTAGAGTCTCTTATTTTGATAAATTGTCTTTGTTTACTAAACTAGTCGTCGTCTCTCTCTCTGTGCGTGAAACTCCATTTACGATTTGCAAGTTGTTAATTAAGTTGTTATTAACTTGTCTACTGAACGGTTGGGGGGGGGGGGAATACTATGGGGAACGTCGTCCAAACGGGAAGCTTTTCGCGCGACATTCCCGCTTGTTGGCCGCTCGAGTCTCAGGTCTGGCTAACACGAGCCTGCGACCTACACGGGTCGAAATCCCAAATCTAACTGACTGTCCACTCAAAACAAAATCCTTCCCTTTCCCAAAGAGGCATATTGTAACACTCTCTCTTTCTCTCTCTTCCCTTTTACTGAGTCTTTCTTCATCTCCGGGTGGTTTGGGGTTGAGCGGCACGACAATTGAAATTCTCCATTTGGGCTTTTTTCTTTCCTGTTATCGCAAAAGACTTATTCTCTCTCTCTATGGGAGGGGGGGGGCGTCTGCCCTAATTAATGATGACAGCTTTTGGATGGCTATCTTCGGCCCTTAAAGAAAACCATTATTCTCTCTCAGACACCACTGTCACCACAAAACACCTATCCACTTTCTTCTCTTGTCGATGTCGACACCATTAGTGATTAAGACCTTAGCGACATTCCAATCTCGCATATGGTAAACAACTGACCCTGTGCGTGGTTAATTGCCACTGACAAGCAATACCAATTTTCCAGTCATTTTGACGCTATTTTTCTTTCCTCGTTTTTATAAACTTTCCGTGTGAATATCTACTAGTCTCAATTCTCTGTAGGGTCCTAACCATCGCCGAGATGCATGCCAGTGCACCCTAAAGTGCAGATTGCGTCGGTTACAATCACTGTTTCATAGTTTTATATAGTTTTATACAAAAGAGACAAGGAGGGAATGTAATCTTTTCGCGAAAATTCACATGATTCTGATTTTTGTAAGATTTTACCAATAGTTATTAGACATCAATTAATAAATATTCACAAAATTTCAGATTGTTTTCACCATTTTAAAAGAGTTTTATGGCGGAACATATAGGCACAACTTCTTATTTTACAATGCAGATATTTCAGATTTGCATTGACTCGTTAGACATCAATAAAACAGGATTCCCTGAATTTCAATTTCTTCTTAAAACCCCTTAAGCAAGATTGCCTGAATTTCAATTTCTTCTTAAGACCCCTTAAGCAAGATTCCCTGAATTTCAATTTCTTCTTAAGACCCCTTAAGCAAGATTCCCTGAATTTCAATTTCTTCTTAAGACCCCTTAAGCAAGATTCCCTGAATTTCAATTTCTTCTTAAGACCCCTTAAGCAAGATTCTCTGAATTTCAATTCCTTCTTAAGACCCCTTAAGCAAGATTCTCTGAATTTCAATTTCTTCTTAAGACCCCTTAAGCAAGATTCCCTGAATTTCAATTTCTTCTTAAGACCCCTTAAGAAAGATTCCCTGAATTTCAATTTCTTCTTAAGACCCATTAAACATTTTCTAGAATCAAAATCATGTAATTGATTTCGATTAAAATAGGAATAAGGATCCTAGACATAAGGTTTAATAGTATTATATATCTTTATTTTAATCTTTGTAAGAGGACATAACTGTGGGGCAAATCTGTTCTGTCCGGGGAATTAATGTTACCGATCCTGGGACGGATATTCTTCTAGTATATACAACAATAATACATACTAATAAATTCGTTTTCAACTGGCCAAGAGGATATGTTAAAACCCTTTCGTCGATTGGAAAAACCATGAAACTGCAGTAAATTTATATAAATCGCTACCTGAAAAGACATTGAGTCGTCTATATCAAAATGAGGTAGGTAGTAACATCCAGTTGTAAGGTTCTGCTGGGGGATGGCTGCTATACAAGGCGACACAACGGAGCGTGCAAATATCTTCAATACTTACCTGGCACACGCTAGGAAGTAAGTGTAGTATCTGTTCCGATGGATACTGCACCCTATAGACGGATGTCGTCTTGTCCTTCGGGGCTTGATTCCACCTGTCTGTGGGTTTGTCCTGTGCAGTTCTAGGAGGTCCACCCTCCCAGGCTTCGCCTCCCCTCTTTGGGGAGGAGTAAGTTTATTGCTTACTGCTTGAGGCGCCCCTACCGGGGAATGCCGACGGGGCTGCCCAGGCAATTTTTAAATGGCCAGAGTGCTCACCTCTCGAGCGCTGGCTTTTAACCCCACTTACTCGACCCAAGCTGTGGTCACATCTTACTTGTGGGAGTAAGATAAAACTGGCCTTGTGCCTAACTCCTGCAGAGGAGTAAATAAATATCTTCACTGGACTATATGTAAAAAGTGAAATATCCAGTGTAGCAGCAAGTTTTGGGAGCATATACCAGAAAGAACAGTTGGAAATAATTTATACACCATCCACTATGACTATGCAATCCCTACAGCTACATATTTAGAAAACGGAGCTATTAAACCTGACATCGTAATATGGGACAAAAGGGAGAAAGTAGCAACCCTAGTTGAAGTCAGTGTTCCTAATGATGCTGGCTTAAACAGAGCTGAAAGGGGAAAAGATTACGAAATACCAAGAAACTAAAATCTTAGGAAAATCTCCGTCATTCCAGTAATTATAGGAGCAACAGGACTAAGGAAAAAGAATTTCAAAAACTACCTGGCGAATACACCCGATGAACAAAGTGCTAGAGAGATACAAACAATTGCACTTAAAGGGACGGTTAGAATCTTAAAAAGATCTCTCGGCTGGAGTGTCTAAAATAGTCTGGCATCCGGTAGGATGCCCCATCCCCAGCAAAAGCAAAAAAGATAAGAAAATTAAAAAAAAACAAAAAAAACGAGGTAGTTCAAAATGCAATCGATTTTTCGTGTTAACCAACCATTGAGATCAAAATTTGCTTTTAACAAAATGAGATGCTTTGATTAGGGGAGGATGAAAACAAAATTTAATTAACCGATTCAATCAGGACATTCGGAAAGTTATCTCCAGATTTAGATTAAATGAACACTGAATATGCACTGGTTTCAAAAAAAAAAAAAACAAAAACAAAAAAAAACAACAACAACAACAACAACAACAACAACAACAACAACAACAAGAAGAAGAAGAAGAAGAAGAAGAAGAAGAAGACAAAACTAAAAAAATCAGATATGACAAATAATTATCTTATGTCTAGAGATTTCATCACTAATTTTCTGTCGGGTATTTTACTTGAGCTGAATCGCCGAACATATCAAACATCAAACGTTCACCGCTAATGAAATTCGCTGATAACAATTTAACGCGTTTGTTTTTGTTTCAAACCAAAAACACATTTTCTTCTTACGTTGCGTTGATTCAATCTGTGCGTTTAGCGATAACAATCTATTTGCGGCAACCCAGAATGAGCAACAACCATTTATATATATATATATATATATATATATATATATATATATATATATATATATATATATATATATATATATATATAATTTTCTCTTCGCTCTCAGTTGTACTTACGCACAAGTCCCCGCATGTGAACACAATCCAGATACACTCACAAATATTTAGATATTCAACCCTCCTCCTTTTTTGCCCTCAATTTAATCTCAAAGCATCACCACTCCATGCACAAAATCACCAAACTCACCTAAACTAATATCACTTCTCTCCTTCTGTTTCTTTTTCTTTTTTCTTTCCTCCTCTCACTGTCACATTCTCAGCACATTTCAACATTTTCCTTCTAACTTACTTATATCCACACATTCCTGACACAGCCAGCTGTTCAAACATTCCTACTCTCCAAAAAATTTCACACCTAACCATAACAAAATCTCCCCTCTCCCCCTAGCTCATTTCACCCTTTGTACTACTTCTTTCACACTCTTAACCACCCACCCCATCCCACTTCCAATCATGTTCATTTTTTCAAATCTTTTCTAAAAACCTACACACCAAAAACACAGAGCCCCCCCTCCACTCTTTCCCCACTCCTCCACTTTTTCACTCACAGCCATCCACATTAATTTCATTCACCCCACCCTCCACTTTTTCACTCACAGCCATCCACATTATTTTAATTCCATGCCACCGACTTCCTTCAACCCGGACCTCGGTTCTGTGCTCTCAGTAGTAACTACTACTTCTTCTCATTAACTCATCATGTCAATCCAATATTTTCATGTACTTGTATGACATTTTTCTTAAAATTATCATCTTGAGGAAGTCTTACAAATAAAGACGAAACGTTGATGAATACATAAAAAACATCTTTTTGGTTTTTTCTTTTGCATTTCCCATATATATATATATATATATATATATATATATATATATATATATATATATATATATATTAGTACTTCATGTATCCACATAAAATATTATAAGGAGATATAATTTTTTATGTGTCAGTTTTCAGTATTTACTTCAACAGTGCTCGATACGTAAGTAGAGCTAGGTAGTAAGCAATGAAAATATATATGGCAATCAAGCTACACAGAGGCTCTCGTGTTTCATCCCCGGGGGAATCGTCAGGCTAAATGCATTTAGCCTGACGATTCCTCCCGGGGATGAAACACGGGAGCCTCTGTGTAGCTTGATTGCCATATATATTTTCATTGCTTACTATATATATATATATATATATTATTGAAGCTGAGTTAATCAATATAATATTACTATTTCATGTATCTACATAAAATTTTATGAATAGATATAATGAATGAAACGCGGGAGCCTTTGTATAGCTTAATTGCCATAAATATATTTTCATAACTATAACTAATATATATATATATAATATATATATATATATAAGGTTTCAGTTAAGTTAGAATATATCGATAATTATTTTGATGATTTCTTTATGTGATACAAAATGAAGTTGTTTTTATAACATTTCCCTCGTTTTATTTTTAATTAAATAAACACTGTATCTTATTTTCAGAACACTTGTTACTAGTTTTTCAGGAAAACTAATTTTAAAATGACGTGATAGGAAAACTGTGTTTTCGATGTATTATTTTTGTTATTTTTGCTTGTTTGCGAAGCAAACATGGCCGACATGCAACCAATGCGAGAATACAGCTGAATTTTCTGAGGGCATATCGAATAAATATCGGCAAGTATTTACTGCTCTATTTTACTTCGAATTAAAATGTCCTTTTGAAAAACAACACTGTTTACATTTAGTTCGCGTTGAAGTGATTGAATTTCAACGGAATCTACCAACATATAGTAACGTTGGTTGGGGTGGAGGTGACAAAAAGATTGATATATATATATATATATATATATATATATATATATATATTTACATATGTTATATATATATGTTATATATATATATGTTATATATATATATTTATATATGTTATATATATATATATATATATGTTATATATACATGTGCATATATACCATGTATACAAATAGCTATGTATGTGTGTATATATGTATATATATATAGATATGTACATATATATGTATGTATATACATATATATTTATATAAATATATATATACACAATATTATATATATATATATATATTAGTTATATATACATGTGCATATATACCATGTATACAAATAGCTATGTATGTGTGTATAGTGTATATATGTATATATATATAGATATGTACATATATATGTATGTATATACATATATATTTATATAAATATATATATACACAATATTATATATATATATGTTATATATACATGTGCATATATACCATGTATACAAATAGCTATGTATGTGTGTATATATGTATATATATATATATATAGATATGTACATATATATGTATGTATATACATATATATTTATATAAATATATATATACACAATATTATATATATATATGTTATATATACATGTGCATGTATACCATGTATACAAATAGCTATGTATGTGTGTATATATGTATATATATAGATATGTACATATATATGTATGTATATACATATATATTTATATAAATATATATATACACAATATTATATATATATATGTTATATATACATGTGCATATATACCATGTATACAAATAGCTATGTATGTGTGTATCTATGTATATATATATAGATATGTACATATATATGTATGCATATACATATATATTTATATAAATATATATATACACAATATTATATATATATATATGTTATATATACATGTGTATATATACCATGTATACAAATAGCTATGTATGTGTGTATATATATATAGATATGTGCATATATATGTATGTATATACATATATATTTATATAAATAAATATATACACAATAATATATATATATATATATATACATGACAATTTAGAAATATACAAAATTATGACATATTCATCAGGTACCCAACATCAACAAAACATCTGTGAATGTGTAATTTAGTGTGAACTGACATACTCAATGATGAATATGTCATAATTCTAAATTGTCATGGTTGACCTCACGTCCTATCCATAGAGTTAATTTTAATACCTAACAGACTTCACTTTCAATCTATGTAAGGTTAAGGTTTTGTTTATGTTGGTCTACCGAGGATACCACCTAAGTCTAAGCATTTGACTATACCTATCACCCCAACTATACATATATAATACTTAATGACAATATATGTATTATCATCATATACTATCAGTGCCCTTTTTAATCCAAGAACTTTTTACTCTTTGTGAATTTTTCATGTGATTTTGTAGTGTTGCAGAGATGACATTAACATAAAAATGTTGTTTGGCACAAGACAAATGAAACGGACCGTAAAAATATATCTTACAAAAATGTTATGTTTTTTTGAAATGTGAAAAAATAAAAATAAAAATTATAAAATTTAAGCATGGTTATTGGAATATAATATGAACCTGACTTATATATGTCCCCATGCGAAAATTCTTTAGCAAGCCCCACTCCCCCAATGGTTCACCTCGGAATGTTCAGCTGCCATTTCTAAGAGGCAACAAGCATTCCGTAAATTTGGCCGCCATAAGTCAGCTACTAATAGACATACATTTATAGAGTCAAGAAATAAATGCAAGGCCGTGATAGGTGAAGCGAAGAGAAGGTATAATGAGTTAACAAAAAACGCATCCAGTCACAGAAACTAGGTACTCGTGATTTCTGGAAAATCTACAATAGTGTAGTGAATAATGGTCAATCAACGATTCCCCCACTATCAAACCACAATGATGTCGTATGCACGGCCACTGATAAGGCTGAACTACTTGCCCAGCGGTTCGCTTCTAACTCTACTTTAGACTCAGATAACCACCCCCTCCCCAAATTCCCATTGCGGACCGAAGCCACACTTGATAACCTGGTCATCACCCCATCCCAGGTCAGAGACATCATAAAAAACCTTGACACCTCCAAAGCTTGTGGGACTGATCTTATACCAGTAATAGTAATAAAGAAATGCTTTGTTGAACTGGCCCCTGTCTCTACAATAAATGCCTAGCTGAATCTTGCTTCCACGAAAGCTGGAAAATTGCCTCTGTGGTACCAGTCTACAAGAGTTCTGGGAATAGAACCGATCCTCACAACTATCGCCCAATCAGTCTGCTGCCGATCTTTGCTAAAATCTTCGAATCCTTAATCAATCTAGCGATAGTACGGCACTTAGATAATGCTAAACTTCTATCTGACCGCCAGTATGGATTTAGACAAGCACGATCTACTGCGGACACCCTAACGGTCATCTCTGAACGCATGTATCATACACTTGACAAGGCAGGAGAAGCTAGGGCAGTAGCGCTTGATATATCCAAGGCCTTTGACAAGGTATGGAATAAAGGGCTTCTCCTGAAAATACGCTCATACGGCAATTACTTAATATAATTAGATCTTTCCTAGACAAAAGAAAAATCCAGGTTGTCCTCGATTGCCGTTCATCTAAGCAACATGACATAAATGCTGGTGTACCCCAGGGATCTATCCTTGGACCTCTGTTGTTCCTGATATATATAAACGATCTCCCTGATGGCATAGTGTCTGAGATTGGTTTATTTGCTGACGACACCACACTTTACTCTCGTTGGCAAAACCGATGCGATCATATCCGAGGCATTGGCTGAATCCTTAGAAAATTACCTCCAGGCTGTAGTGGATTGGGGTCACAAATGGTTGGTAACTTTTAATGCCGCTAAGACAAAGCCCCTTTCCTTCAATAACTACAAAGAACCTCTCCAACCACCGATTGTCATGGCTAATAACACCCTACCTGAGAGTTGATCATTCAAACTCCTCGGCCTAACCTTCACAGGTAACATGAATTGGAACAAATACATCAAAAACATTGCCAAGGCTGCCGCAATGAAGGTTGGCTCCCTCTACCGTGCCAGTAAACTCCTCTCACCTGACATTATCCTGTATCTCTACAAAGCCAGCATCCGTCCATGCATGGAGTATTGTTGTCACATCTGGGCTGGTGCATCATCTACTAGTCTCTCCCTCCTTGACAAGGTCCCAAAAAGAATCGCCAACCTAATAGGTCCCTCACTGTCAACCAAGCTCCAGTCCCTGTCCCATCGCCGCAATGTGGCATCCTTGTGCTTGTTTTACAAATACTTCAATGGATTATGCTCCGATGAACTGGCTACGCTGGTGCCCCCTCGACGTAAATTCACTAGACTAACTCGACAATCAACTAAATCTCATTCATTCACTGTGGAGGTCCCCAGATGTCGGAGAACCTTCTACTCAAATAGCTTCTTTCCTCGTGTTGCTGGCCTCTGGAACTCCCTCCCTGCCCCCTGTTTCCCCGACAGTACAAACATGCAGAAGTTTAAAACTAATGCAAACAGACATCTCGCTGCGCAGATCCCAATCTAGGTTGACTGCCCTCTACTTTCTCCCCTCTTTTTTCTCAGTAGCCCCTTACGTCTACAGTGGCGGCCTACCTTGTTTGGGGTGAACTATGTAAAAAGAATATATATATATATTAATAATTAATGAACTTTAAATTGGGCGAAAAAGCTATTAAAAATATGACACATTGCTACATGACCCCCATTAACTTTGCTAATTACAGAAGATTCATCATTAATATATATATATATATATATATATATATATTAGACATCGATGTTTACGCAATCTTTAGTGCAGGGAGTTAATTCCAAACTCTGATCACAAATCGCCACTGATTCGCAGTCAAGAGCCTTACCAGTCGGCCACCGTAAATTAGCTTGGAAGTTTGGAAGAATTTAACTTTGTAAATGGCAAGTCGGCGGGTATTTACAACGACCAGCGAAGAGTGATCAACAACAACAAACCGTGTTGGATCTCGCAATATATATATATATATATATATATATATATATATATATATATATATATATATATATATATATATATATGAGAGAGAGAGAGAGAGAGAGAGAGAGAGAGAAATATTAAATTATTATTAATACCTACATACACTAGCGTTTCAAGCCTATTGCTCTAAGTAACAATTTCAGACGGTCAGGAGGCGCGAACCCGGTTCATATAGTCAGCCTAGAATTTGCATATAAACTCGGCAACCAGAAACTGTCACGTAATAAAGGGGGATCTATGTACCTAGAAACTGGCATAGATAGAAGACTAGCTGAGAGTGTTCGACGAACGTATTTGGAACTTTGGATTAGAGCTTTTTGACAGTCTATTTTTAACATCAGCGAGAGTGCTCAATTTTAATTTTTTAAAGGGGCTTATTATAATATTGATAAATAAATATAAAATTATTAAGACCTACAGACGCTAGGTTAATGCATTTAGTTTGTTTAGTGTGTATATACATGTCATTTATAGAAGGTAATACCAATGCAGCGGTGTAATGGATGAATACGAACTAAAAAGCAAATATTATTTTATTACGTTAATTTTATTAGTCAAATGTTTCATTTAAATTTATTAATTTATTATTTGTTTGAGTGCGGACTTCTTAAGGAAAGATAAGATTTGTAATTTAAGATTTAAGATTAATTGATTTTGATAGGTGCCGAAAATAATGGGGTTTAACTGTTTATTTATTCACAGATTGCAATTCTTATTTCATTTCTATTATTTTTATTTTTATTTTTCTATTATTTTAATTTTTATTTTAATTTTAATTTCTATTTTTCTATTATTTTTTATTTTATTTTTTTTTATTTTTCTATATTTTTTTCTTTTTCTTTTTCTTTTTCTATTTTAATTTTTATTTTAATTTTTATTTGTATTTTTCTATTATTTTTAATTTTATTTTTTATTTTTCTATTATTCTTTCTATTTCTTTTTCTTTTTCTATTATTTTTATTTTTATTTTAATTTTAATTTGTATTTTTCTATTATTTTTAATTTTATTTCTATTTTTATTTTTCTATCATTTTTTTCTTTTTCTATTTTAATTTTTCTTTTAATTTTAATTTTTTTTTTTCTATTATTTTTCTTTTTCTATTTTTATTTTTGATTTGATTGTTTGGTGATGTAATTGATGTTTTGTTTAAAAAAATTTTTTTTTAATTTTTTTATTACATATACGTTGTGTATATATACACATGTTTTTTTTTTAGTTTACTTTAGATTTGTTGCAATGAGTTCTTAGATTGTATTATTAAGTTCTGTTAAGTTCGTTAATTGTTGGTAGTTGTTGCGGGAATGTGCACTATCACAGGCCGACGGTCCAATGTTATGTTTCCGTTAACATTGTGTGTTTAAAAGTAAGTTTCTTTTTCTCAAATGTATATATATATATAATCAATTTTGTGTATATGTACACTGTGCTGCGTAATGGTAGATGTTAAGCTAAAAATGATGAACCTAATTCGGGTCTGTTATTTATTGTGAGGGGCAATTTTGATATCAGTATGGACTCTTTAACCCGGAGTTGCCGATGTTACCTGTGATTTGTATGAATAATATCTAAAATAAATAGAAAAAATTGCAATCCCTCTGGCATGAGCAGCCTGTGTTTTCTATTGTTTGGGGCTCTGCAGAGATAATTTTTCTTACAGATGGGGTGGTGGAGTAGCTAATCTTGATTGTACTTCTATTAAAGAGTTTGTGCAGGTTGTGTGTGTGTGGGTGGGGGGAGAAGTGCTTATCAAGTAAGCTGAGGTAAAGGTAGCCTAGCCTAGTCTCGTTTTGATGTTAATGGAGAAAGTCGGGAAAACCAGAGCACCGACCTCCTCCTATTGCGGCTGGTCCGTGGCTGGTTTCGGGTGGGGATGTATGAGATCTCCTCTCTGAACCCGCTGTCGCGGAGCGCTTTATTGTATAAATATTTCGGGGCTCAACTGACTAAGTTTTGTTAGAGGAGCTTGGTTTTTCAGTCATTTTATTCGGCTATTTTATTTACTAAAGGGAAGTAACTGATTTTTTTAAATCCAGGAGTTAATTCCCTTGTATGCCGACTAACTCATGGACGAATCTAGATAAAGGAGAGTTGTCCGTGTGCAACTAGAATGGAATAGGCTGGTCAAACGAGAAAGAGGTGGTTGGGGAGGCAGGGTTGAGGGAAAGATAGCGGTACAGTGAGAGGTAGAGAGATAGAAGTTTTAATAGAAATCTGTTACATTTTTGTCCCGGGCAACACCGGGTAGCATTGCTGGTTAAATATATGAGAGATAAATTTTAATGAAAATGGAACAGACATTTTTTCTCGCGTTTCGGAGATTTAAAATAAAAATGGCGATGTATTAAACGACTAAAAAAAATAAAGAAACTATATACGGGTGCCATTTAAATCACATTTAAATCTAATTTAAATAGAAAGAAACTCGAAATTAATTAAAGTGGTGAGCTGGATGCAACCGCACACAAACTCAAACAAATGAATTAAATGAATGAAAAGGTGAACAAACTGTTTATGAATGAATGAACGTTCAGCAAATGCTGTGTAGGTTTTTTTATGGCCCATTAACCTCTGGCTGGGGTGACGTGTAAATAATGATTATTTGAAGAAATAAAAATAAGTTTAATTAAAGTGATGAGGAAGAAAAAACAGTAAAACGTGCACAGGCAGATCAGAAAAAAATAAAGGTAAAGTAAAAATAAACGGTTTGTGAAAGATTAACGCGTTGTAAATCTCTCTCTCTCCCCCCTCTCTCTCTCTCTCTCTCTCTCTCTCTCTCTCTCTCTCTCTCTCTCTCTCTCTCTCTCTCTCTATATATATATATATATATATATATATATATACACACACATATATATATATATGTGAAAAAATGACAAACGAAAAACAAGTTAAAGTGCAGGAAAAAAACAAAAACAAGAGATTTTTTGACCGGTTTCGTTCGTGGCGAACGTCTTCAGAAAGTGAAGATATGGAAATAATTTTATTTTGAAAGCATATCTTCACTTTCTGAAGACGTTCGCCACGAACGAAACCGGTCAAAAAAATCTCTTGTTTTTGTTTTTCTCCTGCACTTTAACTTGTTTTTCATTTGTCATTTTTTCACACATTTTGTTCATCACGACATTTCATTTTCATGAATTATCGTGTACCTTACCCCCCCCCCCCACACACATATATATATATATATATATATATATATATATATATATATATATACTTTGTCTATTATGTCCATATATTCTTTTTCAGTTTATAATGGCGATATTCAATCTCCCGTTTGTTTTTGTTTTTGTTGTTTTTTTTTCTCTCCACGTTACTCTTTTCCCCGTTTATAAGCGATATTCGCCGACGTTTCCCTTGAAAATGTGTCGGTTGAAAGGTATCTTGGGATTTACTTTAATTTTAGCCGATCTTTTTTAATTCTTTTAAAAAGTTTTTAATCGAATGTCTTCCGACGATTAAATATATTACTATAAATTTCCTCTCTTTTTTTCTTGTGATATTGTACTCGACTCGCTATGACTCGGTTCATCCTATTTAAAACCTTGATAAAATTCTGTACCACAAAAAATTTGTTCAAATATATATATATATATATATATATATATATATATATATATATATATATATATATATATATACATATATGCGGAATGAAAAAGGAAAAAAAACAAGAGATAGTTGTTTATATATTCATCAACGTTTCGTCTTTATTGTAAGACTTCCCCAGGATGATAATTTGAAGAAAAATGTCATGCAAGTACATCGAAGTTTGGGGTTGACATGGTGGAGAGATGAAGGAATGTAGTAGCCGTGGCTACCATGCACATCAGAGAGTTCAGACATGACATTTTCTTCAAATTAACATCCTGAGGAAGTCTTACAATAAAGACGAAAAGTTGATGAATACATAAACAACTATCTCTTGGTTTTTCCTTTTTCATTTTCCATTACGTCGGATTACTCTCATCCTTCCTTTCTCATATATATATATATATATATATATATATATATATATATATATATATATATATATATATATATATAGTCTCGGAAGTTTCTCAACCATTAAAACTATAAAAAATATATATATATATATATATATAAAAAAAACAAACAAACTTATAGTCTCAAGTCTTCCAGTGGAAAATCACTCATGTAAGTCAATTTATTTTTTACAGTTATTATATTAGTTAGTTTCTAACACTATTTTAAGGGATCATCAGTTATTTACCATGAAAAACTGTTTCGGGAATTTAAAAACAAGACAGTATTTTATATATATATATATATATATATATATATATATATATATATATATATATATATATATATATATATGAAATTAAAATAGAATAAGCGGAAGACCTAAAAAGCTCAACGTTTCGCCCAAATGTTATATGGGATTTGTCAAGAGCGAACGAAAAAATGCAAAAAGTGACAGAAGACGAGAAAGTCTATAAATTATGAGAAATATATATAGTGGTAAGGTTCATGTAGAGAGGGAAGATATGTAAATATGCATAGAGTCAAAGATAAATAAATAGCAAAAAAAAATTAGTAAAGGGAAAGAAAAGAATAAAGAGTAGAAAGGTGGTCCAAAGGATCTTCCTTTGGACCACCTTTCTACTCTTTTTCTACTTCAAAACTCAGGGAATCAACCAGTGTCTAGATATATCTTGTTTTCATGATAAATTGCTTTTGATAGGTTAGGAGAGATAAGTATTTTTTTCGTTCGCTCTTGACAAAGCTCATATAACATTTGGGCGAAACGTTGAGTTTTTAAGGTCTTCCGCTTATTCCATTTTAATTTCATACCGTCGGATTATTTTATCCTTTCATCTATTCATATATATATATATATAAAGTATAAAGGTATACTAAAAAAAGAATAAAAGGGAAATACCAGTAGAGTGCTCAATTAAATTAAATTAAGAGCGTAATATTTTTATTTTTAAATACAGATTTTAATCAGACATGGACCAGTGGTTTCTGACAAGAAACGGGTTTAATTCCCGATTCCGTCTTCTTCAGCATAGTCTGAAATAGTAAATGATGGAATTTCTTCAAAAAACACTTATAACCGTTTCTTTCTTTCTTTCTTTTTTTCTTTCTCGTTCTTCACTTCTAAATATAGAATCTCTTACTTAAACGGCTATTTTTCTGATCTAAGCGTCTCGCCGGCCCTCCATTTCAAAATCTGTGTACATAGCGTTTCATAACGGTTATAAGTGTTTTTTTGAAGAAATTCCATCATTTACTGTTTCAGACTATGCTGAAGAAGACGGAATCGGGAATTAAACCCGTTTCTTGTCAGAAACCACTGGTCCATGTCTGATTAAAATCTGTATTTAAAAATAAATATATATATATATATATATATATATATATATATATATATATATATATATATAGAGAGAGAGAGAGAGAGAGAGAGAGAATGATATATATATATATATATGTATATAACATTTTAAAACTTAGTTATTAAGAGAAACACTCCACACTTCCTTTAAAAACACTTTATTGACAGACAATTGTTTCTGTCAAGATCGAGAACATATACTCTTATGATATACAAAATATCACAAATATTACTGAAGAGGATTCACTCGTATATACTATCCCACAGTCAAGCTAAAAAAAAAACACCCGGCTTATCTAATCTATCTAATATCTAATTTATCTAATTTTTTTTCACTCAAATTCAAAAACTCTA
Organism: Sepiola atlantica; assembly: GCA_963556195.1. Lineage (NCBI taxonomy): Eukaryota > Metazoa > Mollusca > Cephalopoda > Sepiida > Sepiolidae > Sepiola > Sepiola atlantica. The sequence goes on along the minus strand of OY744545.1, from coordinate 60,620,405 downwards.
TTTTTTATATATAAAAGTTAATGGTGTATTTTTTTCCTTATATCAATTGTTTTTCTTTTTTGTTGCAAGTGTGGATATTCAATTTTATCGATCGAGTATTCACACTTTAAACGATAGAGAAAAAGGGATATGATGAACATAAACTTGTTAAGTTTTGTTATATTATAGAAATTTAAAATTATAAATATATACATACAGGGTAAGCCAAAAGTAGGTGGACAGTAAAAAACATTTTCGTTCTTGATTTACACAGCTTTGAAATCTGCCTCTTACGCTTCGAGAAACAAATGTTTTTTACTGTCCACCTACTATTCGTACCGATTTTAAGCTGTACGACTTGTCTACCTATCGTTTCCACAGTTCCCAATTAACTATCTCCCCAACCAATCGATGTCTATCTTATATTTCATTTTGAGCTAGCTTTCTGCATCCACGTAAAATTTGATTTACGGTGTCGTCTCTTTATCCACAGTGTCTATACTTTCTGTTTTCACACTGAGACAACAAAACTGTTTTGCCTAGTAGTAAACATTCTGTAACGATATCAAATCTGCTGTAGTGATAGGACTCCATTTAGTTTTCTCAGGTAACTAATTGATCCCAGTTACGAATACGGTAGTTTATTTTTCATGCTCCATATCCTCGTTCGCTCTCTCGCAAGGTACATGTATTTACTTTGTGTTGTGCATTTTACACATTCAATACTGAGACAGTGAACTCTACAATTCTACTGGTTATTTTATGTCTTCGTGCTAGTATGTTATTTTTTCCTATTGTATTTCCATGTAGCCGAGGCTGTACGACTTGTCTACCTATCGTTTCCACAGTTCCCAATTAACTATCTTCCAAACCAATCGATGTCTATCTTATATTTCATTTTGAGCTAGCTATCTGCATCCACGTAGAATTTGATCTACGGTGTCGTCTCTTTATCCACAGTGTCTATACTTTCTGTTTTCACACTGAGGCAACAAAACTGTTTTGCCTAGTAGTAAACATTCTGTAACGATCTCAAATCTGCTGTAGTGATAAGACTCCATTTACTTTTCTCAGGTAACTAATTGATCCCAGTTACGAAGAATACAATTGAGATTTCCTCTGTCTTCCTGTCTAATTCTTAAGTTAACTTTGAAACGTTTGGCAATGTCCTCTTTCTGTTACATAGCACTTGAAAATCAAAGTCTGTTACACGCTTCTCGAAACACGAAAACGATACGAAAGTTTATGAAAAGTCTAGAAGCTTTTTACAAGCGTTTTCAACACTCATTTCTAAGGCACTTAAAACTGTCAGTCCTTTTTAAACATTACTTTTTAAGTATTTTACTTATTAAAACATTGTTCTTTATATACATTGTGTTTTAAATTCTTTTCTCGTTAAAACATCTTTTCTTTCCAAACATTTTTCTCATTTAACCATTTTACATCAAACACTTTTCTCTTTAAACAGATTTTACTTATATTAAACATTGTTCGTTAAGCACATTTCTCTTTAAAACACTTTTATTGTTAGAACATTGTCACGGTTAGTCTCTTCAGTTTTCAAATTAACATCAAATTAAACATGATCACCTTAAACATAGTTCACTTCTTCTTTCAGTTTTGATTCTCTCAGTTTATCATTTTAGGACTCGAAAATGTGATTCACAAAAAAGTTACCTTACATTTTTTTTCTTTCGTCATCTGGTCGGGTTCGCCATTTGTGCCGGCGGTTTCGTTGTGTCTCTAGTTGTGATCGATTCTGGTAGTCTTTGATCTGTATAGACAGGCAGAAGACAAACTCGGAGACAATTTTTCTTCAGAGAGAGATTCGACTCTTTTATTCGACGTCTTGGTTGCGGAGGGGTTTTATCCATTCGTTTGCTCGATTCTCATTCATACTTCTCGCTGTGGGATGCGACGATGCACGGGGATTTCTTCTGGATCTCATTCGAGCTCCAGCTCATAACTCTTAGCCCATTTTCTCATCGGTCCGCTTGCTTTCAGGACGAGCGGCTACACCGTGATGTCCACGCACTCAGCTCCCAAAGCGTACTGTTTCAAAAACTCTCGTTTCTCACGAAGAAGGAGTGACGTCACAGATCCACACGTGCGACAGTCATGCAAAAGCATTTCCTTCACTCATGTTTTCTGACCTTTTCTGACCCGAGATTTCCTGTGTCGGCGTCGAATTTGTAACTTTGTTATGGTGCATGTCAGCTTGACCCGCACTAATTGTCTTCATTTGACCCCAGCCATAATTCATACTAGTTGATTAAATTGTATCTACAAATATCGGGCCCCATCCATAATATAACACTGGTAGTCGAATTTGTAACTTGTAACTTTGTTATGGTCTTTCAAAAACATGATTGGCTCATAACAGTGGCCATTCGGTGCATGTCAGCTTGACCCGCACTCATTGTCTTCATTTGACCCCAGCCATAATTCACACTAGTTGATTTAAGTGTATCTAAAAATATCGGGCCCCATCCATGATATAACATTTCCTTCTTCACATTGTGATCACAATGAATTGCCATGTTGATAATTTCTTAGGTGTCAGGTTCTTTGACAAATACAATGGTGTCAGGACCGCTGTGGTCAATGATTCTATAAGTATGTGTATAATACCACACGATGTATTATACATCTAGTTTAAACGGTCAATGATATTAAAACTTCATGATGACATCAAAGTCATAACTAATACACAAATACTACTTGAGAGTTGTGACTATTGAAAAGATCTACCAAAGGATATCTAGACATGAGTTGTCTCTTATATTCAACAATACTTGCCCGCAAGAGAAGATGCTGCCTATATATATATATATATATATATATATATATATATATATATATATATATATATATATATATATATATTACTATTTCATTCTTGGCCTTTTGACTAAGATCAAAGTGTAGTATCTGTTCCGATGGATACTGCACCCCATAGACTGGTATTGTCTTGGCCTTCAGGGCTTGATTTACGCCGGTCTATGGGTCTGTCCTGTGCAGTTCTAGGAGGTCCACCCTCCCAGGCTTCGCCTCCCCTCTTTGGGGAGGAGTAAGTTTATTGCTTACTGCCTGAGGCGCCCCTACCGGGGAATGCCGACGGGGCTGCCCAGGCAATTTTTACACCCCACTTTCCCGACCCGACCTTGGGTCACATCTTACTTGTGGGAGTAAGATAAAAACTGGCCTTGTGCCTAACTCCTGAAGAGGAGTAAATCAATACTATTTCATGTATCCACATACAATTTTATAAGGAGATGTAATTTTTTATGTATCAATTTTCAGTATTTACTTCAACAGTGCTCGATACGTAAGTAGAGCTAGTTAGTAAGCTATGAAAATATATTTATGGCAATTAAGCTACACAGAGGCTTCCGCGTTTCATCCCCTGGTATTTTAGCCTGAAGATCCCCCCCCCG
>OY744545.1:60456989-60611989 GCA_963556195.1 Sepiola atlantica | reverse complement strand
TCTGAACAAGACTATGACTGATTTTTCTTTGTATTCTTTGATTAATAGGATTTTTTTTTACCGCGCTTATAATCTATGTGTTTTAGCTTTCCTCAATAATTCTCCGTATCATTTTTTTTAAAGATATATTTTTTGTTTAAGAGATTTTCTTTGAAAAGTAGCGTTTTTTATTCTTTTATTTTTCGTAGTACTCTCATTAATCTTAACTGTCTGACAAGTGTTCAGGAATTATGAGCCTTTTATTCCTAATGTTCGTTTAAGATCATTCCTTTTATTAGCAAATTTAGTTATCAGATTTTACGATCCACTACGACGACAAAGAGAAAAAAAAACCCGCAGTGGTTATATTTCCACGCATTCTTCGAGGGAGGAAAGAAAAGTGTCGCCATCTTGGTTTTCTTATCGTCTGCTAAGTTACGAATACATTTTTTCGTGAATTCATATTTGCCACTCCTTTGCCGAACGACGAAGATACTTTCCACATTATTATGTACGATTTAGATTGTTTCTAACAAAGAAAAAAGGCGTGGAAAATTGTTAAGTTTATTAACCAGCCAATCAGCGTCGAGAATTTTTATTTAAACACGTATTACTTGCCTAAGTTCAAACCTAAACCCTGGGAATAGTTGTACCGATCAATAATTATTTTTTACAAGAACGATTACCTGTGCGACACAAAAAAAAACGGTGCTTCTGTAATAAAAAGCCGAAATGCTTTTATTGTCTTATAGTGTTAGAGAGGTAAATAAGGGGCAGGTGACTCTTACTACGATTTTTAATCAAGATTTTCTCTGAAATTAGGAACATGGATGTTAACACTTTCAAGTTCGAAGATATACTGTATTTTACCGCAGACAGTTAGGGTTAGGGTTTAGAGTTAGAGTTAGGGTTATTATTAATTAAATTTATTTAAATTACATTTTATGAAAATATATTGGTTGAAAGCAAGAACTGTTGTGAAGAGTTACCTGCCCCTTATTTACCTTTCCTACACTAAAAGACAAAAAAAACTTTTTTTCGGCTTTTTAATACAGAAGCACCAAAAATACTTATACCAGTAATGAATAAAAACAATGTTTGATTCTAAAGTGTAGGACAATATAAATAATTCATAATCCTCTAATAATGATATATTCTTTGCAATTTAAATTTGTTACAATTATTCTTACTCGCAAATATATGCTTCCTACGGTCGCATATTTTTGCTAGTTGTTTTATTTAATTGCCCTCTCTCTCTGTCTCTCTCTCTTTCCCTCTCTCTTTCTCTTTCTTTTTTGAAATAGAACTTTCTGTGCGTTCGAATAATCAGAGGACGGGTAACCAAATGTTGGAATGGCCACCGGCTGTTCCATCATATTCCATTACAATCTAATTTAATTACGTAACTCAATTATATAGATTAAAAAATGTCTTTAATTAATTCTATTTATAATTTTTATTAAGATTAAATCATTAGTTTGACTTGGGCGAATTAGCGCGGGTGGACCCGGCAGTCGAGTGCAGAATAGGGCCTGTTCTCACAGCCGGAAATAACAGACGTGACGGGGTCACCGTGCGACGAGATCCCAGATCAAGGGTCAATGTGCACCTGCGAGAGGTTCTGTGACGTCACGGGCCCGTGCGTGGGAAACAGAGGGATCCGTGACGTCACTCGTTCTTCGTCAGAAGCGAGTTTCGTCAGTCTGGGTTTTGGAGGCAAACTGATGAGACGTGATTGTTACCATGTAATTTACAACAGATAAGGGAAATATGTCCCTAAGAAAATACAAGCGAGAGACATCCTTTCCCCCCCCTCTATGAATGGTTAAGAAAATAATTGTTAAGTAACTACGATAAAGTAGTGATTTACCCCCCCCCTCTCTCTCTCTCTCTCGACGTAGTGAATGGCCCAGGCCGATAAATAACAACGCTAGAAATAAAAAGATTGTTGTTTGGTGAGTCGGTCGGGAAGCTTTTGTTGCAGACAACGGACGGCGTGGTTCACGGCAGGAAAGAATTCAACCACTGAACGACATGAGACGGCGACCCTCTACACGGCGAGGGAGAAATCTAAAGGTATACAAACAATATATGAATTATGTGATTTATGATGTTTTAAAAATGACGGGTATTAAATGTGAACTGCCACGGCCCTTTCAGGGACGAGTATACGAAATGAGTACCGCCACGACTCGTATCGGTAAGAGTGTACGAAACGCGCACTGCCGCGGTCCAAGCAGGAGTGGGCCATGCAACAAACGAAACGCCAGGAATCGTCAAAAAAGATGAATTTATATATTTGATAAAATATTTTGGTTTACATTTTAATGTTATATATTCTGTTTTTGTATATCAGTATTTTATTTTTAAAAGTTGAAATTGGATTTTTGATAAATTAAGAGATACCAAACGAGTGTGTAATTATTTAGTTCATTTAAATACCATCCAAGAAACGGACACACGTAATTGTTCGGCTTCCATAATAAATTGGATTATTATATTTCAACGCCAATGAAGATTCTGACAGATTCACAGTAAACCTACACCATGCCACTGCCATTGAAAACCATTTTTTTTTACGTAGAATTTGGTAATTTCGGACTACTGTTCTCATCTTGTTTTTTTTTTTTATCTAAACGTTTCTGCCGATGTAACCTCCGATTTTCTTCAGGTGTACTTTGTCGAACTCCTGAAGAATGTCGGAGGTTACATCGGCCGAAACGTTGTGATAAAAACACCCAAGATGAGAACAGTAGTCCGAATATACCAAATTCTACGAATTATCAACCCTCATCTAAAAAATTCCGAAACATAAACACACATTGTTCTTTATTATAGAGTGGAGAGTTACATTTTCTCTTTCTTTTGGTTTCTGAGATGGACTCTCTATTGCGCCACGGGTCCGAGTTCGACAAGGAACAACTGAAGAAGGTCGGAGGTTACATCGGCCGAAACGTTGTGATAAAAACACCCAAGATGAGAACAGTAGTCCGAATATACCAAATTCTACGAATTATCAACTCTCATCTAAAAAATTCTGAAACATAAAATAAAAGGAGGTTACATCGACCGAAACGTTGTGATAAAAACATTTTTCTTTTATGTTCGAATTAATTTTTAACTGAACAGCATCTTTGTTTGATGTAATACAAACACAGTATTTTAATCTCATGAAGTGAACCATAAAGATTACGCCCTGGTAAACACGTCGTTTCCCGACCCATGTAATTTTATCTGAAAGACGGTAGGCAGTAGTTCAAAAGTTGGAATTGAGAAAAGTAAGACGAAACGAAATAAAGTAAACCCCTTTAGTGAGTTATATATAAATATTTTATTTAAAACGATTAAAATATGGAATATTTTATTTGAAACAATGAAAACAAGCCGCGCATGCGTGGTCCCCCCTCTGTATGTGACTCGATGTGGCGAGTGTAAAATGCAATAAATTTGGACAATTGGGGGCATTTTTGACCCCCCTTTGACACCCTGGGGGCGCGAACCAGAATTTTTCGGAGGTCAAGGATGCTCATTTTATATCCAGAACAATTGCCTCTACATTTTGGCCAAGTTTCAGAAAAATTGAATGGATGGATCAAACGTTATGGGGGAAAAGGGGCATTTTTGCCATTTTGGGGGCTTTTGACCCCCTGGGGGCGCGAACAAGATTTTTTCCAAGGTCAGCGATACTTATTTTCTATTAGGAACAATTGCCTCCACATTTTGGCCAAGTTTCAGAGAAATTGAATGGATGGATGAAAAGTTATGGGGCAAAAAATGTCATTTTCTGCCATTTCGTGGCCTTTTGACCCCCTGGAGGGCTAACCAGATTTTTTTTTCAAAAATCGGAGAATGTCACTTTCTAACCTGACCTAAGTTACAACTTCATGCAAAATTTTAGAGAAATTCAATAGATGGTTGCGGAGAAAAATCCGGACGGACGGACGGACGGACGTGCCTCAAAACATAAATCCCCCGATTTTATAAATCGGGGGACCAATATTAAGGACGCCATGTTTACTGAATTGTGTTAAAAATATATACTAATTTAAAAAAAAACTTCTTTACGACTTTACAATGTTTTCATTGTTTAAAAAAAAAAAATACATTGATTTTGATATGTTGCTAAAGCAAAAGTATTTGGAAGAGATATTTATATATATTTATATTTAAAGACTTGACCATTTTAATTGTTTTAGATAAAATATAATTAATGATAGTTTCTTCATGAAGTAAGGTAGGTTTACGTCCATGTTATTTTCATTTATTTAAATCACAACCTCATAGTAACAAATACCCCATTAGTATAGGCCATTAGGTTAGGGTTAAGGGTTAGAGTAAGGGTTTAAGGTTAAGGGTTAGGGTAAGGGTTTAGGGTTAAGGTTTAGGGGTTAGCTGTTAAGGTTAAGGGTTAGAGTAACGGTTTAGGGTTAAGGTTAGGGTTTAGGTTTAGGGTTAAGGTTTAGGTTTAAGGGTTAGGGTTAAGATTAAAAGTTAGGGTTAATGGTTAGGGTTAAGGATTAGGGGTAGGGTAAAGATTTAAGGTTAGGGTAAGGGGTTAAGAGTTAGGGTCAGGGTTAGGGGTTAGGGTAAAGAGTTAGGGTTAAGAGTTAGGGTTAAGGGTTAAGGGTTAAGGTTAGGGTTAAGGTTAGGGTAAAGATTTAAGGTTAGGGTTAAGAGTTAAGGGTTAAGGGTTAGGGTTAAGGGTTAGGGTTAAGGGTTAGGGTTAAGGGTTGGGTTAAGGGTTAGGGGTAGGGTAAAGATTTACGGTTAGGGTTAATGGTTAGGGGTAGGGTAAAGATTTAAGGTTAGGGTTAGGGGTTAAGAGTTAGGGTCAGGGTTAGGGGTTAGGGTTAAGGGTTAAGGGTTAAGAGTTAGGGTTAAGGGTTAAGGGTTAAGGTTATGGTTAAGGTTAGGGTAAAGATTTAAGGTTAGGGTTAAGAGTTAGGGGTTAAGGGTTAGGGTTAAGGGTTAGGGTTAAGGGTTAGGGTTAAGGGTTAGGGTTAACGAAAATACTAAAACTTGTGCTTACGGGTCTAATGGAATGTAAAGTCAGGAGACGGGCGGATTTCGCCAAGAATTATGAATGCCAGTCACGTCTGAACAATTGTTGGGCCTTTCCCATGGCGACAATAAGAACTAAATGCTGAATTTACAGCACTTAGATTTGAAGCTGGTGCCAAATTAGGCTACGCATAGCTAGAGGAGGTCAGTATGTAACACTCTGGGCAGCTCTTTATACTCAAATCAACCGTAACACGCGTCCAGCAAACAGCGACTGATTAATGTTGCGCAAACACTTCATCTGAAAATTAAGGGTGCTTCAAAATCTGGGCATTATTACGCTATTTCACACCCATACAACGCACACACATACCCAACACACACATACATATATATATATATATTGTATATATATATATATATATTGTATCATTAGGCAACAGTCCTTCTTTTATACATATCTGGTTGAACAGGAGTGCCAACTTCTGTTTATTCCTTTTGTGATCCAATCTTTCTATTCGTCGAACGATAGATCTTGTACTATTAACCATGGAGTGTAGGAAATCTCCATATTTGACGCAAACGTTTTCGACCATCATTGGTCGTCTTCAGGCGGATGATTGATCAATGCAAAATAAAATGCTATTAAATTCATGTCACTCCAGCGGTACCGATCAAAATATCACCTTCCCAATAACCAAATATAGACACAATTAAGTTATTATTTAACTAATATATATATATATATATATATGTATATATATATGAATGAAAATGGGGATAAAATGATCCGACGTAATGGAAAATAAAAAAAGGAAAGCCAAAAACTATATTATTTATGTATTCATCAACGTTTCGTCTTTATTGTAGACTTCCTCAGGATGAAGTAGATGCAGAAAAATCATACAATTGTCCGAGTTTCGGCATGGCTGTGGATGAGAAAAGGCAAAAAATGAAAATCGCGATTTAGGCTGATCCGTTATCAGCAACAGTCTGTACAGTTCAAGGGGAAAAAGAGTAAATGGGGTGACAGCTTGCATTTATTAGTTCCCATATCTATTTTTAGCTTAAGAAGTTTGTCTTGGTCACAATTTGTCAAAGCCGAGCTTGGCCGATAGTGGATGGGGGCGGAAGTCTGAATTTATTGTCATGCTTACCTACATACGAAGTCGTTTCGAGCTTTCTGCTCTCCTCGGTGTAGGGAAATGATAATATCAGACGGTCACGGGGAGCGAACCCGGTTCACAGAGACACCTTGAATCTGTAAGCGGTCGCCTAATCCCCTTGACCATGGGCGGTTGTCACGCAATAACAGAGAAATTAAGTTATATTTACGCTGAGATCATGGGCGTAAACAGCAAGACATTCAGATAGAACTCAACGAAAGAGTCGGAGTATCACATTGAAGTATTAGGTGAATGTCTATTTTTAATTTCTATAAAGTGCTTGACTTTAATTTTACTTAAAGGGGCTTCTTATAATATATATATATATATATATATATATATATATATATATATATATATATATATATATAGGTTAGAAATTATGAATCTAATTTCGGATTTATTAGTATAGATTTGCTTTCCTCGATATTTTTCACGTCCTTATTTTCCATCATAAACCAACTGAGTCATCGGTTGTTTTCTTTAGCCATCAATTTTAGCCTTCAATTCTCCAGGTGTTCACTAAATCCGGTAAGCTTTTTTGAGGGCTTTACCCGATCCACTAGTTAGGGAGCGGCTCCCGATCCTTAAAAAAGGCGGCGTTTCTTTCCCCGCTCCATCTGCACTTTAAAATAACATCTTTAAAAGTTCAAAACATTTCCAACATTATTTTCAAGTAAGTCCGTATTTACTTGACTCCCCACTGCTGGATAACAAAATTGGCCCTCCGTATCCTTGGTAGCAACTGTAGCAGTTATCCCCTCCTTTCAAAACATAACTGCACTAACCGGCCGGTAGGTGTCGCTGTTCACCGTCAGGTGGCGCTGAAAGCGACCAGGAGTTATCTGCCCTTAGAGGATATATAACCAAGGGACACCGGAAAAAGGCCTCTTCTCTATTCAATTGGCCTCGCTGAACGACGCTAAGACACCAGCACTCCGTTAACATGTGTTCAACAACGGTAAGAGTTCTCAACTCATTTTCTTTGTATACGGTTTTCAATGACTTTCCCACGCCGGACTCATTTCTTCACATACTCTTTTCATTAACTGTTTTCTATCGACACACATAATACACCACACACGTCATCATCCCACATGCACACACGTTCAATAAACCTTATTTGAACTACCTCCTTTTGTTTGTTAATTATTACCCTGTTTTTGCATGCAACAATTGCTTGATTTTATGAACTCGCTTATAGTCGGGAACACGACCCGATTCTAACACAACAAAAAGGGGCGCGCTCCCGGAGCGCGCTCCTGTATGTAAAGCCCTCGCTGAGTTTTATAGAAAACAGTAGATTAACTTAAATTCACTGTTGCCAACTGAGATTTTCTAAATTGGAACAAAAATCCCCAGAAAATCGCTAGATTTTAACTTTGCGTTCCCTATATAAAATATTTTTATTTTTAATATTATTTTAATTTGTATCTGTCATTTTAACATTATTTGTATTTACTTTAAATTTAAACACAAAACAAAACAAAATAACAAACAAACAAGGGACGTAATTCATAAACGAGTTGTGTGTTTGACTAATTGAGAAATGTAGAGTTTAACAAAATATTTATAAAGTCGTTTATAGTGTCGGGGGATCCCGAGGATATTTTAAAAATATTGAAATATTTAGTGAAATGTACAACTACTACTCTTCTGCATATATCATCAAATAGAAGATATCTTAAGAAATCATTTCATATGATGACTAGCTAGGAAATGAATATAGAAAGTAGATCAACTTAAAATCTGAAATTGCGATTGCGTGGGCGATAAACGAAATCTCTAGATTTTACAGGAAAAAAACGCTAACTGCTAGATCCAAATTTTACTAGATAGATTCCAAACAGAATATCGAAATCTAGTGAGAAAACCGCTAAATAGGCAACACTGCTTAAATTAAATAGAGTTTATAGTGTCGGGGGATCACGAGGATATTTGAAAAAATATTGAAATCTTTACTGAAATGTACAACTACTACTGTTCTGCATGTATCATGTATGGAAGCAAGCTTAAGAAATAGTCTACTATGATAAGAGACTATTTCTTAAGCTAGCTTAAGAAATAGTCTACTATGATAAGAGACTATTTCTTAAGCTAGCTTAAGAAATAGTCTACTATGATAAGAGACTATTTCTTAAGCTAGCTTAAGAAATAGTCTACTATGATAAGAGACTATTTCTTAAGAAATAGTCTACTATGATAAGAGACTATTTCTTAAGCTAGCTTAAGAAATAGTCTCATATGATATGAGACTATTTCTTAAGCTAGCTTAAGAAATAGTCTACTATGATAAGAGACTATTTCTTAAGCTAGCTTAAGAAATAGTCTACTATGATAAGAGACTATTTCTTAAGCTAGCTTAAGAAATAGTCTCATATGATATGTGACTATTTCTTAAGCAAGCTGCAATACATAAAGCTAGAGAGAAAATGAAGACCGAAAGCAGATTAGCGTAACATCTTAAATTGCGGTTTTGTAGGCGGCAAACAAAATCTCTAGATTTTACAGAAAAAATACGCTAACTGCTAGATAAAAAAACGCTAACTGCTAGATAAAAAAACGCTAACTGCTAGATAAAAAACGCTAACTGCTTGATAAAAAAGAACGCTAACTACTAGATAAAAAAACGCAAACCGCTAGATGAAAAACGCTAACGGCTAGATTAAAAATGCGCTCCTATATAAAAAACGCTAATTGCTAGATCAAAAACCCCGCTAACTGCTAGATAAAAAACGCTAGCTGCTAGATAAAAAAATCCCGCTAACTGCTAGATGAAAAAAACGCGAACTGTTAGATAAAAACCCCCGCTAATGGCTTGATAAAAAACGCTAAATGCTAGATAAAAATAACGCTAACTGCTAGATATAAAAACGCTGACGGCTAGATATAAAAACGCTAACGGCTAGATAAAAAACGCTGCTAGATAAAAACGCTGACGGCTAGATATAAAAACGCTAACGGCTAGACAGAACAACGCTAAAGGCTAGATAAAAACGCTTACGGCTAGATATAAAAACGCTAACGGCTAGATAAAAACCGCTAACAGCTAGATATAAAAACGCTGACGGCTAGATATAAAAAACGCTAACTGCTAGATAAAAACGCTGACGGCTAGATATTAAAAACGCTGACGGCTAAATATAAAAAACGCTGACGGCTAGATATTAAAAACGCTAACGGCGAGATTAAAAAACGAAACTGATAGATATAAACGCTAACTCCTAGATAAAAAATGCAAACTCTTAGATTAAAAACGCTAACGGCTAGATTAAAAACCGCTAACCGCTAGATATAAAAACGCTAACGGCTAGATAAAAAACGCTAACTGATAGATAAAAAACGCTAACTGATAGATAACCCCTGCCAACTGCTAGATAAAAAAACGCTAACAGCTAGATAAAAACGCTCACGGCTAGATAAAAAAACGCTACCGGCTAGATAAAAAACGCTAACTGCTAGATAAAAAACGCTGCTAGATAAAACACGCCAACTGATAGATAAAAAACGCTAACTGATGATAACTTCCCGCTTACTGCTAGATAAAAATAACGCTAACTGCTAGATATAAAAACGCTGACGCTAGATATAAAAACGCTAACGGCTAGATAAAAAACGCTGCTAGATGAAAAACGCTAACGGCTAGATAAAAAAACGCTAACGGCTAGACAGAACAACGCTAAAGGCTAGATAAAAACGCTGACGGCTAGATATAAAAACGCTAACTGCTAGATAAAAAACGCTGACGGCTAGATTAAAAACCGCTAACGGCTAGACATAAAAACGCTAACGACTAGATAAAAACGCTTACGGCTAGATATAAAAACGCTAACGACCGCGATAAAAAAACCATTAACGGCTAGATAAAAACGCTGACGGCTAGATGTAAAAACGATAATTGCTAGATAAAAACCGTTAACGGCTAGATATTATAAACGCTGACAGCTAGATAAAAAACGCTAACGGCTGGATATAAAAACGCTAACGGCGAGATTAAAAAACGTTAACTGATAGATATAAACACTAACTCCTAGATAAAAAACGCTACCGGCTAGATTAAAAACGCTAACGGCTAGATAAAAAACGCTGACAGCCAGATAAAAAACGCTAACTGCTAGATATAAAAACGCTAACTGCTAGATAAAAACGCGACCGGCTAGATAAAAAATGCTAACGGCTAGACATAAAAAACGCTAATTGCTAGATAAAAAACGCTAACGGCTAGATAGATAAAAAACGCTAACGGCTAGACATAAAAAAACGCTGACGGCTAAATAAAAACGGCTAACGGCTAGTTAAAAAAACGCAAACTGCTAGATATAAAAACGCTAAGGGCGAGATTAAAAAATGTTAACTGATAGATAAAAACGCTAACTCCTAGATCCAAAACGCTATCTGATAGATAAAATACGCAAACTCCTAGATAAAAAACGCTAACTGATAGATAAAAAACGCTAACTGATGATAACCACCCTCGCGAACTACTAGATAAAAAAACGCTAACCGCTAGATTAAAAACGCTAACGGCTAGACATAAAAACGCTAACAGTTAGATAAAAACCGCTAACGGCTAGATTAAAAACCGCTAACGGCTAGACATAAAACCGCTAACAATAGATAAAAACGCTGACGGCTAGATATAAAAACGCTAACGGCTAGATATAAAAACGCTAACTGCTAGATAAAAAACGCTAACGGCTAGATTTTTTATCTAGCCGTTAGCGTTTTTTATCTAGCAGTTAGCGTTTTTATATCTCTGCTAGATAAAAACCGCTAACGGCTAGATATAAAAACGCTAACGGCTAGATTCAAAACGCTAACGGCTAGATATAAAAACGCTAACGGTTAGATAAAAACCGCTAACGGCTAGACATAAAACCGCTAAGGGCTAGATAAAAAACCGCTAGGGGCTAGATAAAAATGCTTGACGGCCAGATAAAAAAACGCTAAGGGCTAGATATCTAGCCGTTAGCGTTTTTTATCTAGCAGTTAGCGTTTTTATATCGCTGCTAGATAAAAACCGCTAACGGCTAGATATAAAAACGCTGACTGCTAGATATAAAAACGCTAACTGCTAGATAAAAACGCTAACGTCTAGATAAAAAACGCTGCTAGATAAAAACCGATAACGGCTAGATATAAAAACGCTAATTGCTAGATAAAAAACGCTAACGGCTAGATAGATAAAAAACGCTAACGGCTAGATATAAAAAACGCTAGATTAAAAACACGCTAACCGCTAGATAAAAAAACGCTGCTAGTTAAAGAACGCTAACTGATAGATAATAAACGCTAATAGCTAGACATAAAACCGCTAACGGCTAGATAAAAACCGCTAACGGTTAGATAAAAAACCGCTAACGGCTTGACATAAAACCGCTAACGGCTTGATAAAAAACCGCTAACGGCTAGATAAAAAACCGCTAACGGCTAGACATTAAAACCGCTTGTTAGATAAAAACGCTGACGGCTAGATAAAAAACGCATACGGCTAGATATAAAAACGCTAACTGCTAGATAAAAAACGCTAACGGCTAGATAAAAAACGCTGCTAGATAAAAACCGCTAACGGCTAGATTCAAAACGCTAACGGCTAGATATAAAAACGCTAACGGTTAGATAAAAACCGCTAACGGCTAGATATAAAAACCCCTAACGGCTAGATATAAAAACCCCTAACGGCTAGACATAAAACCGCTAACGGCTTGATAAAAAACCGCTAACGGCTAGATATGAAAACGCTAACGGCTAGATATAAAAACGCTTACCGCTAGATAAAAAAACGCTAACAGCTAGATATAAAAACGCTAACGGCGATATTAAAAAACGTAAACTGATAGATAAAAACGCTAACTACTAGATACTGATGATAACTCTTCCCATGCTAACGGCTAGATAAAAAACCGCTAACGGCTAGACATAAAACCGCTAACGGCTAGATAAAAAAACGCTAACGGCTAGACATAAAACCGCTAACGGCTAAATTAAAACGCTAACGGCTAGATTAAAAACGCTAACGGCTAGATATAAAAACGCAAACTGCTAGATATGAAAACGCTAACTGCTAGATAAAAAATGCTAACGGCTAGATTCAAAACGCTAACCGCTAGATATAAAAACGCTAACGGCTAGACATAAAACCGCTAACAATAAGATAAAAAACCACTAACGGCTAGATAAAAAACCGCTAACGGCTAGACATAAAACCGCTAACAATAAGATAAAAACGCTGACGGCTAGATAAAAAACGCTAACGGCTAGATATAAAAACGCTGCTAGATAAAAAACGCTAACGGCTAGATATAAAAAACGCTAGATAAAAAAAACGCTAACCGCTAGATAAAAAAACGCTGCTAGTTAAAGAACTCTAACAACCGCTAACAATAGATAAAAACGCTGACGGCTAGATAAAAAACGCTAACGGCTAGATATAAAAACGCTAACTGCTAGATAAAAAACGCTAACGGCTAGATATAAAAACGCTAACGGCTAGATTCAAAACGCTAACGGCTAGATATAAAAACGCTAACGGCTAGATTCAAAACGCTAACGTCTAGATAAAAAACGCTGACGGCTAGACATAAAACCGCTAACGATAGATAAAAAACGCTGACGGCTAGATAAAAAACGCTAACGGCTAGATATAAAAACGCTAACGGCTAGATAGATTCAAAACGCTAACGGCTAAATATAAAAACGCTAACGGCTAGATAAAAAACCGCTAACGGCTAGACATAAAACCGCTAACAATAGATAAAAACGCTGACGGCTAGATAAAAAACGCTAACGGCTAGATATAAAAACGCTAACGGCTAGATAAAAAACGCTGCTAGATAAAAACCGCTAACGGCTAGATATAAAAACGCTAACTGCTAGATTCAAAACGGGAATGGCTAGATATAAAAACGCTAACGGTAAAATAAAAACCGCTAACGGCTAGATAAAAAACCGCTAACGGCTAGACATAAAACCGCTAACGGCTAGATAAAAAACCGCTGCCAGACATGAAACTAGCTAATGGCTAGATAAAAACGCTGACGGCTAGATAAAAAACGCTAACAGCTAGATATAAAAACGCTAACGGCTAGATTCAAAATGCTAACGGCTAGAAATAAAAACGCTAACGGTTACATAAAAACCGCTAACGGCTAGATAAAAACCGCTAACGGCTGGATAAAAACCGCTAACGGCTAGACATAAAACCGCTAACGGCTAGACATGATACCGCTAACGGCTAGATAAAAAACGCTAACGGCTAGACATAAAAACGCTAACGGCTAGATAAGAACTGCTAACGGCTAGACAAAAAACCGCTAACGGCTAGACATAAAACCGCTAACGGCTAGATATAAAAACGCTAACGGCTAGATTCAAAACGCTAACGGCTAGATATAAAAACGCTAACGGTTATCTAACCGCTAACGGCTAGACATAAAACCGCTAACAATAGATAAAAACGCTAACGGCTAGATAAAAAACCGCTAACGGCTAGATAAAAAAACGCTAGGGGCTAGATAAAAATGCTGACGGCCAGATAAAAAAACGCTAAGGGCTAGATAAAAACGCTGACTGCTAGATATAAAAACGCTAACTGCTAGATAAAAACGCTACCGGCTAGATAAAAAACGCTAAAGGCTAGACATAATAAACGCTAATTGCTAGATAAAAAACGCTAACGGCTAGATAGATAAAAAACGCTAACGGCTAGATAGATAAAAAACGCTAACGGCTAGATAGATAAAAAACGCTAACCGCTAGATAAAAAAACGCTGCTAGTTAAAGAACGCTAACTTATAGATAATAAACGCTAATAGCTAGACATAAAACCGCTAACGGTTAGATAAAAAAACCGCTAACGGTTAGATAAAAAACCGCTAACGGCTAGACATAAAACCTCTAACGGCTAGATAAAAAAACGCTAACGGCTAGACATAAAACCGCTAACAATAGATAAAAACACCGACGGCTAGATAAAAAACGCTAACGGCTAGATATAAAAACGCTAACTGCTATATAAAAAACGCTAACGGCTAGATAAAAAACGCTGCTAGATAAAAAACGCTGCTAGATAAAAACCGCTAACGGCTAGATATAAAAACGCTAACGGCTAGATTCAAAACGCTAACGTTAGCGGTTTTATGTCTAGCCGTTAGGGGTTTTTTATCTAGCCGTTAGCGATTTTTATCTAACCGTTAGCGTTTTTATATCTAGCCGAGATATAAAAACGCTAACGGTTAGATAAAAATCGCTAACGGCTAGATAAAAAACCCCTAACGGCTAGACATAAAACCGCTAACGGCTTGAAAAAACCGCTAACAGCTAGATAGAAAACCGCTAACGGCTAGACATAAAACCGCTAACGGCTTGATACAAACGCTGACGGCTAGATAAAAAACGCTAACGGCTAAATTAAAAACGCTAACGGCTAGACATAAAAACGCTAACGGTTAGATAAGAACCGCTAACGGCTAGATAAAAAACCGCTAACGGCTAGATAAAAACCGCTAACGGTTAGATAAAAAACCGCTAACGGCTAGACATAAAACCACTAACGGCTAGATAAAAAACCGCTAACGGCTAGACATAAAACCGCTAACAATAGATAAAAACGCTGACGGCTAGATAAAAAACGCTAACGGCTAGATATAAAAACGCTAACTGCTAGATAAAAAACGCTAACGGCTAGATTTTTTATCTAAGGTAACGGATAAATAAAAACGCTAACGGCTTGATAAAAAACGCTAACGGCTAGATAAAAAACGCTACCGGCTAGATAAAAAACGCCAACGGCTAGATAGATAAAAAACGCATACGGCTAGATAAAAAAAACGTTAACTGCTAAATAGAAAACGCTACCGGCTAGATAAAAAACGGTAACGGCTAGATAAAAAACGTTAACTGCTAAATAGAAAACGCTTACGGCTAGATAAAAAACGCTGCTAGATAAAAAACGCTAACGGCTAGATGAAAAACCCTAACTGCTAAATAAAATACCAGGTAACTGCTAGATTAAAAAAACGCGAACTCCTTGATAAAAAACCCTAACTGCTAGATAAAAAAACGCTAAGTGCTCGATAAAAGACCGCTAATTGCTAGATAAAAAAACGCTAACTGCTAAATTAAAAAAAATACTGCTAGATAAAAGACCGCTAGCTGCTAGATAAAAAAAACGCTAACTGCTAGATCAAAATTTTACTAGATAGATTCCAAAGGGAATATTGAAATCTAGCGAGAAAACCTCTTAATAGGCAACACTGCTCAAATTACCCTGTTTCATGTCGCTTTTACGGGGACAGGCGACATGGTCACATATGACAACTGACTTAACATGACACGCTATAAAATTGTAAGAACATTTGTCAGGTGTTACTTAAAACAGCACAAGCATTTGTTGCATAAAACTTTAAATTGCACTTTCATTATTCAGTTATTATTTAGACATAAGAATAAAACTGTTATATTTACGGTAATAGATTTATTTTAAAGATATGTAATATAAGTTATGCATTTAAGAAGAATACTTAGAGCTATGTAAATAGTTGCTGGATGGTGAGTAGTTCTTTGCTTGTATATATATATATATATATATATATATATATATATATATATATATGATTATTTAACATTTTTTAAATTTATTTATACAGACATTAAAAATCTGCGACACTGGCATGTCGATGTTATCGATCAACAGCTGTTATAAACAAATGGTAGCGATATTTCCACCTTATTTGTTTATCGATGAAATTAGTTTTTCTTTTATGAAAAGAAAAACGCTAACTGAAAGATAAAAAAAAAACGCTAACTGCTAGATAAAAAAAACGCGAACTGCTAGATAAAAAAACGCTAACTGCTAGATAAAAAAACGCGAACTGCTAGATAAAAAAAAACGCTAACTGCTAGATAATAAAAACGCGAACTGCTAGATAAAAAAACGCTAACTGCTAGATAATAAAAACGCTTACTGCTAGATAATAAAAACGCTAACTGCTAGATAAAAAAACGCGAACTGCTAGATAAAAAAAAACGCTAACTGCTAGATATAAAAACGCTAACTGCTAGATTCAAAACGCTAACGGCTAGACATAAAACCGCTAACGGCTAGATAAAAAACCGCTAGGGTGCTAGATAAAAATGCTGACGGCCAGATAAAAAAACGCTAAGGGCTAGATAAAAACGCTGACTGCTAGATATAAAAACGCTTACTGCTAGATAAAACCGCTAACGGCTAGATAAAAAACTGCTAACGGCTAGATAAAAAACCGCTAACGGCTAGACATGAAATTGCTAACGGCTAGATAAAAACGCTGACGGCTAGATAAAAAACGCTAACGGCTAGATTAAAAACGCTAACGGTTAGATAAAAACCGCTAACGGCTAGATAAAAAACCGCTAACGGCTAGACATAAAACCGCTAACAATAGATAAAAACGCATACGGCTAGATATAAAAACGCTAACTGCTAGATAAAAACCGCTAACGGCTAGACATAAAACCGCTAACGGCTAGATACAAACGCTGACGGCTAGACATAAAAACGCTGACGGCTAGATAAAAAACGCTAACGGCTAGACATAAAACCGCTAACGACTAGACATAAAACCGCTAACGACTAGATAAAAACGCTGACGGCTAGATAAAAAACGCTAACGGCTAGACATCAAAACGCTAACGGTTAGATAACGGCTAGATAAAAAACCGCTAACGGCTAGACATAAAACCGCTAACGGCTAGATAAAAAACCGCTAGGGGCTAGATAAAAATGCTGACGGCCAGATAAAAAAACGCTAAGGGCTAGATAAAAAACGCTAACGGCTAGATAGATAAAAAACGCTAACGGCTAGATATAAAAAACGCTAACCGCTAGATAAAAAAAACGCTAACCGCTAGATAAAAAAACGCTAACTGATAATAATACGCTAATAGCTAGACATAAAACCGCTAACGGCTAGATAAAAACCGCTAACGGTTAGATAAAAAACCGCTAACGGCTAGACATAAAACCGCTAACGGCTAGATAAAAAACGCTAACTGCTAGAGGAAAAACGCTAACTGCTAAATAAAATACCAGGTAACTGCTAGATTAAAAAAACGCGAACTCCTTGATCAAAAAACCCTAACTGCTAGATAAAAAAACGCTAAGTGCTCGATAAAAGACCTCTAATTGCTAGATAAAAAAACGCTAACTGCTAAATTAAAAAAAATACTGCTAGATAAAAGACCGCTAACTGCTAGATAAAAAAAACGCTAACTGCTAGATCAAAATTTTACTAGATAGATTCCAAAGGGAATATTGAAATCTAGCGAGAAAACCTCTTAATAGGCAACACTGCTCAAATTACCCTGTTTCATGTCGCTTTTACGGGGACAGGCGACATGGTCACATATGACAACTGACTTAACATGACACGCTATAAAATTGTAAGAACATTTGTCAGGTGTTACTTAAAACAGCACAAGCATTTGTTGCATAAAACTTTAAATTGCACTTTCATTATTCAGTTATTATTTAGACATAAGAATAAAACTGTTATATTTACGGTAATAGATTTATTTTAAAGATATGTAATATAAGTTATGCATTTAAGAAGAATACTTAGAGCTATGTAAATAGTTGCTGGATGGTGAGTAGTTCTTTGCTTATATATATATATATATATATATATATATATATATATATATATGATTATTCAACATTTTTTAAATTTATTTATACAGACATTAAAAATCTGCGACACTGGCATGTCGATGTTATCGATCAACAGCTGTTATAAACAAATGGTGGCGATATTTCCACCTTATTCGTTTATCGATGAAATTAGTTTTTCTTTTATAAAAAGAAAAACGCTAACTGCTAGATAAAAAAAACGCTAACTGCTAGATAAAAAAAACGCGAACTGCTAGATAAAAAAACGCTAACTGCTAGATAATAAAAACGCTAACTGCTAGATTAAAAAAAACGCTAACTGCTAGATAAAAAAACGCTAACTGCTAGATAAAAAAAACGCGAACTGCTAGATAAAAAAACGCTAACTGCTAGATAAAAAAAACGCTAACTGCTAGATAAAAAAAACGCGAACTGCTAGATAAAAAACGCTAACTGCTAGATAATAAAAACGCTAACTGCTAGATAAAAAAAACGCTAACTGCTAGATAAAAAAAATGCGAACTGCTAGATAAAAAAACGCTAACTGCTAGATAATAAAAACGCTAACTGCTAGATAAAAAAAACGCTAACTGCTAGATAAAAAAAAACGCGAACTGCTAGATAAAAAAACGCTAACTGCTAGATAATAAAAACGCTAACTGCTAGATAAAAAACGCTAACTGCTAGATAAAAAAAACGCGAACTGCTAGATAAAAAAACGCTAACTGCTAGATAATAAAAACACTAACTGCTAGATAAAAAAAAAACCTACTTGATTAATGTACCTGATTTTTAGTATAGGATACATCAAACAGATATTCATCAGTTTGTTTTATTTTATTTTTCGAATGTCTCCCTTCATCTGGATAAGCACCGAATATTTATATAAAATCATAGGATTACATCAGTAATTTTTCATATATAAATTACTATCATTTCTGATATTTAAATATTTCGACATCTTTTCCGAGAAATTTGGAATGAAAGCACTTTTCTTTGACCCAGTTCTGTTTGTATTGGATTTTACACGTTCACTTGATATGGTTTTGTTTTGTTTTGTTCGACAAATAGCGTTAACTGTGTATGCGAATAAAAACTTACATCCAGCACGGGACGCTTCATAGAGCTGCTGCTGCCTCTGCTGCTGCTTCTGCTGCTGCTGATTGCGTACAGCTTTACTGTTTTCCATGGAGATTGTAACACGTTTCCTGTTCCGTTCACAGTTTTTCCACATTGTTTTTTTTTTTTGCAGCACCGTCAGAAAAGAAACGATGACACATTCGGCTTTTCTTTCAGTTCACACCTCCAAGAAACGACAATTGGTAAAATAATTGTGTAATTTTTTTTCCCTACATTCGTTTTTTTTATTTTTAAATCTTGTACTTTTTTTTTTTTAGGACAGGCTTTGCATGTCTCCGTGATAAATGAAAAACTTTCACAAACTGTTCAAACTTTCAGAATATCGAAGTAGGTCGACAATGGTGGCTTTTTATTTATTGAAAAAAACAACAACAAAAAACAAAAAAAACGCGCCATTTTGTATCGAAAAAGGAAAGCATTGAAACTTATAATGAGATCGCATTTATTCTGTCTGATTTACGGCATACAACGCCTGTCTAAAAAGTATCCGACTTTAGGCCAGAAACAATATTTCAAATACCTGACGGGCTTGAGACCCCAACCCCCTTCAAAGTAGGCCTCTTGTGCTTGCACACACTTAGCCCATCGATCCATTCACTGCCGGAAACACCTCTAGAAGTCTTCTTTTGGAATGGTGTTCATCTCCGCCGTCGCATTCCGCATGCTTTCTTCTTTAGTCTCAAAACGGGAGCATTCTAGTGGCATCTTCAGTTTTCGAAACAACCAGAAGTCACAAGGAGCCATGTCTGGAGAGTAGGGAGGTTGGCGAACGACTGGAATCAAGTAAGGATGTTTGATGAATATCATTATCAGGAAAACGTGTGGGGAAGGTGACAATTTGGGTCAAGTCATGAGACAGAGAAAACTTTATAAATTGTGATTATTAAGTATAGTGTTTATTATTAACTTTATAATTAACTTTATATTATAATGTTCTATAATTAAATATAATAACTTTATATTATAATGTTCTATAATTAACTATAATAACTTTATATTATAATGTTCTATAATTAAATATAATAACTTTATATTATAATGTTCTATAATTAAATATAATAACTTTATATTATAATGTTCAATAATTAAATATAATAACTTTATATTATAATGTTCTATAATTAAATATAATAACTTTATATTATAATGTTCTGTAATTAAATATAATAACTTTATATTATAATGTTCTATAATTAAATATAATAACTTTATATTATAATGTTCTATAATTAAATATAATAACTTTATATTATAATGTTTTATAATTAAATATAATAACTTTATATTATAATGTTCTATAATTAAATATAATAACTTTATATTATAATGTTCTATAATTAAATATAATAACTTTATATTATAATGTTCTATAATCAAATATAATAACTTTATATTATAATGTTCTATAATCAAATATAATAACTTTATATTATAATGTTCTATAATTAAATATAATAACTTTATATTATAATGTTTTATAATTAAATATAATAACTTTATATTATAATGTTTTATAATTAAATATAATAACTTTATATTATAATGTTCTATATATTAAATATAATTAACTTTATATTATAATGTTCTATAATTAAATATAATAACTTTATATTATGATGTTCTATAATTAAATATAATAACTTTATATTATAATGTTTTATAATTAAATATAATAACTTTATATAATAATGTTCTGTAATTAAATATAATAACTTTATATTATAATGTTCTATAATTAAATATAATAACTTTATATTATAATGTTTTATAATTAAATATAATAACTTTATATTATAATGTTCTATAATTAAATATAATAACTTTATATTATAATGTTCTATATATTAAATATAATAACTTTATATTATAATGTTCTATAATTAAATATAATTAACTTTATATTATAATGTTCTATAATTAAATATAATAACTTTATATTATGATGTTCTATAATTAAATATAATAAATTTATATTATAATGTTTTATAATTAAATATAATAACTTTATATTATAATGTTCTATAATTAAATATAATAACTTTATATTATAATGTTCTATATATTAAATATAATAACTTTATATTATGATGTTCTATAATTAAATATAATAACTTTATATTATAATGTTCTATAATTAAATATAATTAACTTTATATTATAATGTTCTATAATTAAATATAATAACTTTATATTATGATGTTCTATAATTAAATATAATAACTTTATATTATGATGTTCTATAATTAAATATAATAACTTTATATTATAATGTTCTATAATTAAATATAATAACTTTATATTATAATGTTTTATAATTAAATATAATAACTTTATATTATAATGTTCTATATATTAAATATAATAACTTTATATTATAATGTTCTATAATTAAATATAATTAACTTTATATTATAATGTTCTATAATTAAATATAATAACTTTATATTATGATGTTCTATAATTAAATATAATAACTTTATATTATAATGTTCTATAATTAAATATAATTAACTTTATATTATAATGTTCTATAATTAAATATAATTAACTTTATATTATAATGTTCTATAATTAAATATAATTAACTTTATATTATAATGTTCTATAATTAAATATAATTAACTTTATATTATAATGTTCTATAATTAAATATAATTAACTTTATATTATAATGTTCTATAATTAAATATAATTAACTTTATATTATAATGTTCTATAATTAAATATAATTAACTTTATATTATAATGTTCTATAATTAAATATAATAACTTTATATTATGATGTTCTATAATTAAATATAATAACTTTATATTATAATGTTCTATATATTAAATATAATAACTTTATATTATAATGTTCTATAATTAAATATAATAACTTTATATTATAATGTTCTATAATTAAATATAATAACTTTATATTATGATGTTCTATAATTAAATATAATAACTTTATATTATAATGTTTTATAATTAAATATAATAACTTTATATTATAATGTTCTATAATTAAATATAATAACTTTATATTATAATGTTCTATAATTAAATATAATAACTTTATATTATAATGTTCTATATATTAAATATAATAACTTTATATTATAATGTTCTATAATTAAATATAATTAACTTTATATTATAATGTTCTATAATTAAATATAATAACTTTATATTATGATGTTCTATAATTAAATATAATAAATTTATATTATAATGTTTTATAATTAAATATAATAACTTTATATTATAATGTTCTATAATTAAATATAATAACTTTATATTATAATGTTCTATATATTAAATATAATAACTTTATATTATGATGTTCTATAATTAAATATAATAACTTTATATTATAATGTTCTATAATTAAATATAATGAACTTTATATTATAATGTTCTATAATTAAATATAATAACTTTATATTATGATGTTCTATAATTAAATATAATAACTTTATATTATGATGTTCTATAATTAAATATAATAACTTTATTTTATAATGTTCTATAATTAAATATAATAACTTTATATTATAATGTTTTATAATTAAATATAATAACTTTATATTATAATGTTCTATATATTAAATATAATAACTTTATATTATAATGTTCTATAATTAAATATAATTAACTTTATATTATAATGTTCTATAATTAAATATAATAACTTTATATTATGATGTTCTATAATTAAATATAATAACTTTATATTATAATGTTCTATAATTAAATATAATTAACTTTATATTATAATGTTCTATAATTAAATATAATTAACTTTATATTATAATGTTCTATAATTAAATATAATTAACTTTATATTATAATGTTCTATAATTAAATATAATTAACTTTATATTATAATGTTCTATAATTAAATATAATTAACTTTATATTATAATTTTCTATAATTAAATATAATTAACTTTATATTATAATGTTGTATAATTAAATATAATTAACTTTATATTATAATGTTCTATAATTAAATATAATAACTTTATATTATGATGTTCTATAATTAAATATAATAACTTTATATTATAATGTTCTATATATTAAATATAATAACTTTATATTATAATGTTCTATAATTAAATATAATAACTTTATATTATGATGTTCTATAATTAAATATAATAACTTTATATTATGATGTTCTATTATTAAATATAATTAACTTTATATTATAATGTTCTATAATTAAATATAATAACTTTATATTATAATGTTCTATTATTAAATATAATTAACTTTATATTATAATGTTCTATAATTAAATATAATAACTTTATATTATAATGTTCTATAATTAAATATAATAACTTTATATTATAATGTTCTATATATTAAATATAATAACTTTATATTATGATGTTCTATAATTAAATATAATAACTTTATATTATAATGTTCTATAATTAAATATAATTAACTTTATATTATAATGTTCTATAATTAAATATAATAACTTTATATTATGATGTTCTATAATTAAATATAATAACTTTATATTATGATGTTCTATAATTAAATATAATAACTTTATATTATAATGTTCTATAATTAAATATAATAACTTTATATTATAATGTTTTATAATTAAATATAATAACTTTATATTATAATGTTCTATATATTAAATATAATAACTTTATATTATAATGTTCTATAATTAAATATAATTAACTTTATATTATAATGTTCTATAATTAAATATAATAACTTTATATTATGATGTTCTATAATTAAATATAATAACTTTATATTATAATGTTCTATAATTAAATATAATTAACTTTATATTATAATGTTCTATAATTAAATATAATTAACTTTATATTATAATGTTCTATAATTAAATATAATTAACTTTATATTATAATGTTCTATAATTAAATATAATTAACTTTATATTATAATGTTCTATAATTAAATATAATTAACTTTATATTATAATGTTCTATAATTAAATATAATTAACTTTATATTATAATGTTCTATAATTAAATATAATTAACTTTATATTATAATGTTCTATAATTAAATATAATAACTTTATATTATGATGTTCTATAATTAAATATAATAACTTTATATTATAATGTTCTATATATTAAATATAATAACTTTATATTATAATGTTCTATAATTAAATATAATAACTTTATATTATAATGTTCTATAATTAAATATAATAACTTTATATTATGATGTTCTATAATTAAATATAATAACTTTATATTATAATGTTTTATAATTAAATATAATAACTTTATATTATAATGTTCTATAATTAAATATAATAACTTTATATTATAATGTTCTATAATTAAATATAATAACTTTATATTATAATGTTCTATATATTAAATATAATAACTTTATATTATAATGTTCTATAATTAAATATAATTAACTTTATATTATAATGTTCTATAATTAAATATAATAACTTTATATTATGATGTTCTATAATTAAATATAATAAATTTATATTATAATGTTTTATAATTAAATATAATAACTTTATATTATAATGTTCTATAATTAAATATAATAACTTTATATTATAATGTTCTATATATTAAATATAATAACTTTATATTATGATGTTCTATAATTAAATATAATAACTTTATATTATAATGTTCTATAATTAAATATAATTAACTTTATATTATAATGTTCTATAATTAAATATAATAACTTTATATTATGATGTTCTATAATTAAATATAATAACTTTATATTATGATGTTCTATAATTAAATATAATAACTTTATTTTATAATGTTCTATAATTAAATATAATAACTTTATATTATAATGTTTTATAATTAAATATAATAACTTTATATTATAATGTTCTATATATTAAATATAATAACTTTATATTATAATGTTCTATAATTAAATATAATTAACTTTATATTATAATGTTCTATAATTAAATATAATAACTTTATATTATGATGTTCTATAATTAAATATAATAACTTTATATTATAATGTTCTATAATTAAATATAATTAACTTTATATTATAATGTTCTATAATTAAATATAATTAACTTTATATTATAATGTTCTATAATTAAATATAATTAACTTTATATTATAATGTTCTATAATTAAATATAATTAACTTTATATTATAATGTTCTATAATTAAATATAATTAACTTTATATTATAATTTTCTATAATTAAATATAATTAACTTTATATTATAATGTTCTATAATTAAATATAATTAACTTTATATTATAATGTTCTATAATTAAATATAATAACTTTATATTATGATGTTCTATAATTAAATATAATAACTTTATATTATAATGTTCTATATATTAAATATAATAACTTTATATTATAATGTTCTATAATTAAATATAATAACTTTATATTATGATGTTCTATAATTAAATATAATAACTTTATATTATGATGTTCTATTATTAAATATAATTAACTTTATATTATAATGTTCTATAATTAAATATAATAACTTTATATTATAATGTTCTATTATTAAATATAATTAACTTTATATTATAATGTTCTATAATTAAATATAATAACTTTATATTATGATGTTCTATAATTAAATATAATAACTTTATATTATGATGTTCTATAATTAAATATAATAACTTTATATTATAATGTTCTATATATTAAATATAATTAACTTTATATTATAATGTTCTATAATTAAATATAATAACTTTATATTATAATGTTCTATTATTAAATATAATAACTTTATATTATGATGTTCTATAATTAAATATAATAACTTTATATTATAATGTTCTATAATTAAATATAATAACTTTATATTATAATGTTCTATAATTAAATATAATAACTTTATATTATAATGTTCTATAATTAAATATAATAACTTTATATTATAATGTTCTATATATTAAATATAATAACTTTATATTATGATGTTCTATAATTAAATATATTAACTTTATATTATAATGTTCTATAATTAAATATAATAACTTTATATTATGATGTTCTATAATTAAATATAATAACTTTATATTATGATGTTCTATTATTAAATATAATTAACTTTATATTATAATGTTCTATAATTTAATATAATAACTTTATATTATAATGTTCTATTATTAAATATAATTAACTTTATATTATAATGTTTTATAATTAAATATAATAACTTTATATTATAATGTTCTATAATTAAATATAATAACTTTATATTATGATGTTCTATAATTAAATATAATAACTTTATATTATAATGTTCTATTATTAAATATAATAACTTTATATTATGATGTTCTATAATTAAATATAATAACTTTATATTATAATGTTCTATAATTAAATATAATAACTTTATATTATAATGTTCTATAATTAAATATAATTAACTTTATATTATAATGTTCTATTATTAAATATAATAACTTTATATTATGATGTTCTATAATTAAATATAATAACTTTATATTATAATGTTCTATAATTAAATATAATAACTTTATATTATAATGTTCTATAATTAAATATAATAACTTTATATTATAATGTTTTATAATTAAATATAATAACTTTATATTATTATGTTCTATATATTAAATATAATAACTTTATATTATAATGTTCTATAATTAAATATAATTAACTTTATATTATAATGTTCTATAATTAAATATAATAACTTTATATTATGATGTTCTATAATTAAATATAATAACTTTATATTATAATGTTCTATAATTAAATATAATAACTTCATATTATAATGTTCTATAATTAAATATAATTAACTTTATATTATAATGTTCTATAATTAAATATAATTAACTTTATATTATAATGTTCTATTATTAAATATAATAACTTTATATTATAATGTTCTATAATTAAATATAATAACTTTATATTATAATGTTCTATAATTAAATATAATTAACTTTATATTATAATGTTCTATAATTAAATATAATAACTTTATATTATAATGTTCTATAATTAAATATAATAACTTTATATTATAATGTTCTATAATTAAATATAATTAACTTTATATTATAATGTTCTATTATTAAATATAATTAACTTTATATTATAATGTTCTATTATTAAATATAATAACTTTATATTATAATGTTCTATAATTAAATATAATAACTTTATATTATAATGTTCTATAATTAAATATAATAACTTTATATTATAATGTTCTATAATTAAATATAATTAACTTTATATTATAATGTTCTATAATTAAATATAATTAACTTTATATTATAATGTTCTATTATTAAATATAATAACTTTATATTATAATGTTCTATAATTAAATATAATAACTTTATATTATAATGTTCTATAATTAAATATAATTAACTTTATATTATAATGTTCTATAATTAAATATAATAACTTTATATTATAATGTTCTATAATTAAATATAATTAACTTTATATTATAATGTTCTATAATTAAATATAATAACTTTATATTATAATGTTCTATAATTAAATATAATAACTTTATATTATAATGTTCTGTAATTAAATATAATAACTTTATATTATAATGTTCTATAATTAAATATAATAACTTTATATTATAATGTTCTATAATTAAATATAATAACTTTATATTATAATGTTCTATATATTAAATATAATAACTTTATATTATAATGTTCTATAATTAAATATATTAACTTTATATTATAATGTTCTATAATTAAATATAATTAACTTTATATTATAATGTTCTATAATTAAATATAATTAACTTTATATTATAATGTCTATAATTAAATATAATAACTTTATATTATAATGTTCTATAATTAAATATAATAACTTTATATTATAATGTTCTATAATTAAATATAATAACTTTATATTATAATGTTCTATAATTAAATATAATTAACTTTATATTATAATGTTCTATAATTAAATATAATTAACTTTATATTATAATGTTCTATAATTAAATATAATTAACTTTATATAGGGTGGGCAAAAATAAGGGTCCTAGTTTTAAAAATTCATAACTTTTTTATTTATTGATTTTTTTTTTTTTTTAGAATAAGTAAAGGACCCCTTCCGAAGCAAGCATGAGCCGTATTAGCCCTAAGGAACGTACCCTCATTTAGAAAACATTATTTTTGCTTAAAAAACTCAAAACAGTGTAAAAAACAATACTTTAGTTTTTGTAAGTTTTAAGAAGTGTTTTTCGGCTAAAATTTGTTTTGTTTATTTCAAAAAATCTCGGAAGGGTCAGTCTACACACACATAAAGTTTGGTGAGTTTAACTTTTATTTTGTGGAAGTTATTCAAATTCAAGTTATTCAAATTTAAAGATAGGACCATTATTTTGGCCCACCCTGTATTATAATGTTCTATAATTAAATATAATAACTTTATATTATAATGTTCTATAATTAAATATAATAACTTTATATTATAATGTTCTATAATTAAATATAATAACTTTATATTATAATGTTCTATAATTAAATATAATAACTTTATATTATAATGTTCTATAATTAAATATAATAACTTTATATTATAATGTTCTATAATTAAATATAAAAATACCCGTCCCTGAGCGGGAAAACATAATTTCCCGAACGGAACATTTGTGCCCGAATTTCATGTCCCCTTACGAAGATCAAAATCAAGATATAATGCAACTAAACCTTATATCTAGAATCCTTATTCCAAGTTTGATCAACATCCATCACATTATTTTGATTCTATAAAAAATATGTAAATTGTAAGGCTTAAGCTTAAGGGGTCTTAAGAAGAAAGTTCAATCCAGGGAATCTTGCTAAATTGGAGTCTAATGACTATGGATCAAATTCAATGCAAATGTTAAATATGAAATTAAAAACAAGAAATAACAAAATTTAGAGAGAATTAGATTAAATTTATATGTAGATAATCATATATATATATATATATATATATATATATATATATATATATATATATATATATATATATATATATATGAGAAAAGAAAGGATGAGGGTAATCCGACGTAATGGGAAATGAAAAAGGAAAAACCAAAAGGTGTTTTTTTTAATGTATTCATCAACGTTTCGCCTTTATTTGTAAGACTTCCCCAGGATGATAATTAAAAAAAAAAAAGTCATGCAAGTACATGAAAATATTGGCGTGACATGATGGGTTAATGAGAAGTAGTAGCCACTACTGGGAGCACAGGACCTAGCATGACATTTTTCTTAAAATTATGATCCTGAGGAAGTCTTACAAATAAAGACGAAATGTTGATGAATACATAAAAAAACACCTTTTGGTTTTTCCTTTTTCATTTCCCATATATATATATATATATATATATATATATATATATATATATATATATATATATATATATATATATATATATATATATGTGTATGTATGTGTGTGCCTCCCTTCGCATTAATAGAACTTAAATTCCCTTCTGGACGTGGTAATGTCACGTGGCCGATTGGTTATGACGCTTGCTTGCGTAGTCTAGGTTGATTCTGCAGCAGAGTTTCGAACTTTGCGACCGTCTAAGATTATCATTCCCTACAATATATATATATATATATATATATATATATATATATATATATATATATATATATATATATATATATGTATATATATATATATATGGCGTTAGCATGAAACATCGATGTCTGTAGGTAATAAATAATTAATATGTATTTATAAATATTATTATAAGCCCCCTTCACTAAAGGTCGGGCACTCTGAGTGAGTTTAATAACAAGCAGTAGAAATAGTTTCATGCAAGATCCAAACACAGTTTGTTGATCACTTTCAGCTGCTCGTGTAAATTAGCCGCCGACTCGCTATTTACAAAGTGAAATTCCTCCTTAATTATTAGCTAATTCCCTATGGCCGAGGGGTTAACACTCTTGACTTGTGATCGGAGTTCGAGCCCGCCGACCGTTGAGATTAACTTCCTCCACTGAAGATTGCGTTAGCATGGAACATCGATGTCTGTAGTAGGTAATAAATAATTAATATATATATATATATATATATATATATATATATATATATATATATATATATATATATATATATATATATATATATATATACAGGGTGGGCAAAAATAAGGGTCCTATTTTTTAAAATTCATAACTTTTTTATTTATAGATTTTTTTTGATTTTTTTTTAGAATAAGTAAAGGACCCCTTCCGAAGCAAGCATGAGCCGTATTAGCCCTAAGGAACGTACCCTCATTTAGAAAACATTATTTTTGCTTAAAAAACTCAAAACAGTGTAAAAAACAATACTTTAGTTTTTGTAAGTTTTAAGAAGTGTTTTTCGGCTAAAATTTGTTTTGTTTATTTCAAAAAATCCCGGAAGGGTCAGTCTACACACACATAACGTTTGGTGAGTTTAACTTTTATTTTGTGGAAGTTATTCAAATTCAAGTTATTCAAATTTAAAGATAGGACCCTTATTTTGGCCTACCCTGTATATATATAGTCTAAAGAAGCTTTGAGTCATTTTAAACAAAGAAAAAAATGCAGTTTAAATTCCCAGGGATACTAACTAAATCCAAGATATCGCAGACTTAGGACTTGCATAAGCTGACTTACCGCTAGAAAATCCACAAATAAAAAAGGGAAACAAAAACAGGGGACCTTGACTTAATGTATGGACTAAGGCCAATAGGCATCTCCTTTCTTTGCATTAATCATCTTTGGTTCTTTTTAGCTCCTTACATCAAGTGGCTTCATGCCTTGTCTGGATTGATTTCATTATATCTTGATACTTATCTTTACAAGGGGACATAAAAGTGGTGCGAACTGTTCTATTTGAGGAATAGATTTTACCCGTCCCGGGACGGGTACTTTTCTAGTTTAGTATTCTAATAAATATGTGTGCGTTGGGGCATGTAGGTTAGGATTAGGATTAGGGTTAGATTAGGTCACATGATTGGTGATTACTGTTCGAGAGATTCAGTCATCTAGAACGTAATTAAATATATATACGCGGCGCGACTAATGATCTACTAAAACAAATAGTAAAAAAAAAAGAAAAAAAAAAAGGGTACTTATATCGATCTTGACCCAGTTTTCGCGAGTTTCTTGGCGGAAGCGTTCGGCTATCCTACGCAAACGCCCGAGAGATGACGAGAGGACAATTTTGATACGGTACTGCGTCCTATGATTTTAAGTTATATTTTCAAGAAATTTTCTAAAAGAAACAACAACAAAAACAAAAAAACAAGCAAAACATAGCGAAGTTACTGTTATCAAATAAATATAATTTTTAATTTGGTACGTTGCTGCTTCCTATAACTTTTAGTTATAGTTGCAAGAATATTTTAAACAACAAAAGAAATAAAACAAGCAAAACAGAGCGAAATTACTGTTATCAAGTAAATATTTTTAACCCTAATCCTAACCCTAAACCCTAACCCTAACCCTAACCCTAAACCCTAACCCTAACCCTAACTCTAAACCCTAACCCTAACCCTAACCCTAAACCTAACCTAACCCTAACCCTTAACCTAACCCTAACCCTAACCCTAACCCTAAACCTAAACCTAAACCTAACCATAACCCTAAACCTAACCCTAAACCTAACCCTAACCCTAACAACAACAAAAAACAAGCAAAACATTATAATCATAGGACGCAGCACCGTATCAAAATTGTCGTCTGGTACAAATCGGCTCGTCATCTCTCGGGCGTTTGCCTAGGATAGCCGAACGCTTCCGACAAGAAACTCACGGAAACTGGGTCAAGATCGATATAAGTACCGAAAAAAAGAAAACTGCTTCTTTTTTATTACATTCGCTGACGAAATAACATTTTTATTAAGAACATTTCTTTCTATCTTTGTTCAACCCAAAACGGGATAGGCTCCGTCCTGGACAAGAAAAAAAAGTCCAACTCCCGAAGTTTCTTTATCAATGAATATCTCCCGCTTGGATCTGTAATTAACATAGGATAGAAACGACGTCGAGATATTTTGCTGAGAAAGCCGTATGATGTATGGAAGCAGCTAATTGTCAGCGACGTGTGCGCTCGGCGTGGCAAGAGCAGAAAGCATTTTGGTCAGCTTGAAGTTTAGTTTGACGCTTCATTGCTCTAAATGCTTCTACCATACGAAAACCGGGAGGTGACAGTGGCGAAGTGGATAACGACGCAGACCGATGACCTGGTTGTGCCGAGTTCGAATCCTGTCGGTTCCATTGCACTACCTTCACTATGGATGTAGGCAACCTTCACGTGATCTTTCTAAGTACCTGACGCATACGAATATAGATGTTATCCGAAGATCGTTCTGCAGTTCCTGTAGGTAAAAATAAGAATGAGTATTTGATCTGTAACAAACAAACTAACTGTTTCAAACGCAATAAAAAAATTTTCCGACCTAATTGTAAGGAGTAAAATGACGAAAAAAGAAAAAAAAAGTAATCAGACTTCGGTGATTTCCGAAAAGTGTCGCCATTAATTTTGAATTATCACTTTAACTAAAGACGATTTAAACGAAATTTTATATTGACATCGACAAACCTTAAAACACTTTAAAACTGTTAGGACACCTAACGAAAACGGAATTACCTCCCTTGAACCATTTCGGGAGTTAAGAGTTATCGCCCTTGGAAAAGGTTGTCTGCCCAGGGAGAAAGAAAACGAAAGATCACGACTTCAGACTGTTAATATATCAATCGCGTCCAGCGGCCAATTAACTCATTAATTCATTCTGTGTTCAGTTTTAATAAATCTGTTAAACGTTTCTTTTGATAGTTCATCCATTTATTTACAAGTTAGTATTTATAATTAACCTAAATTACGAGGTTATAAAAAACACACACAAATAAGATCATGCAGATAGATAGAAAAGTAAATTCTCGTGCGTTTGGTAATAGTTATTTGTTGACTATTTATTTTTTTCACCCTATTTTCGTTGTTCACTATAATGCACTTTTGCCGGAAACGGCTCTGCCATGTTTGAATCCTACTGGATTTATTTGAGCCATTTAAGAACAAATAAGTTAGGGAAACAAGTGTGAACGCGCAATTTGTAACCCAACTTTGGGTAGCATACCAAATTGTTTTCAATTTGTCCTATGTAAAAAAACAAACTTAACTTCATCCCCAAAAAGGCATATTGCCAATAGTACGTGATGGGCTACTGTGATTAAGGGCCAGATTAATAGAGAGCGTCCTATGTATAGAGTTGCACAGCAATATGTTTGTTAACATTACATTTACATTAACATTTCTGCAGGTTTGTAAAGTTGGGGAAACAGGGAGCAGCAAAAGAATTCCAAAGTTAAGTTGTTCGAGGAAAGAAGTTATTAGAGTAGAATTTTTTTTTCGCCATTTTGGGACCTCTACAGTGAAAGGGTGGGTTTCTTCTGCGAGTCGTGTTGGTCGAAGCACGTTCCGTGGAAGTACTCGTAAAACAAGCACATGGATGCAACATTGCGGCGATGAGACAGGGGCTGGAGTTTGGTAAACAGTGTGGGACTTATTTTATTAGATACTCTCTTTTGCACCCTTTTCAAGAGGAAAAGATTAGTGGTTGGTGCACCAGCCCAGTTGTGGCAACAATACTCCATGCATAGGGCGCTGGCTGGCGCGAGAAGTTTTCTAGCCGAGTACAGAGAACCCACTTTCTTTGCAGCAAACTTGACAGTATGTTCTATGTAGTTATCCTAATTCATGATGCTTGTGAATGTTAGTCTGATAGGTGTTTGAACGTTTGATTCTAGGGGAGTGTGCTATCATACATAGCAACCGTTCCGGTTTTTTAATAATTGGAAAAGAACCTTTGAATGTAACTCTCTATATAATGAATCTCTTACAAATAATAGTGTGTTTCTACATAAGTAATTACAAAAGGGTTGGTATATTACGCAAGGACTCGTGGTGCAGTGGATATAGTACCAAGTTAAATTCAGTTCTAATCCTCGGTGCGGGCGATACGAAGAATTGCGAATTACTTAAGATTTCTCCCAGTCATGGCTGACGGAACAAGAGCATGCTATGGATTCCGTTCGAAATTCCGTCCAGATTCCCGAGTTCGACAGAAATATTCCCGAGTTCGAAGAGATACATCTGAAGAAGGCCGGATGTTACAGCATCCGAAACGTTGTGAGGAGAACACTCAAGATGAGAAATGTAGTCCGAATAACAACAATTATACAAA
The DNA here is from genome assembly GCA_963556195.1 of Sepiola atlantica. Classification (NCBI taxonomy): domain Eukaryota; kingdom Metazoa; phylum Mollusca; class Cephalopoda; order Sepiida; family Sepiolidae; genus Sepiola; species Sepiola atlantica. The sequence goes on along the minus strand of OY744545.1, from coordinate 60,577,824 downwards.
TTATCAATCCTCATCTAAAAAATTCAGAAATATAATCACCTGATTTTATTAAGATATTAATTCCAACGTAGTGCATTTCGGTTTCTTATAAAACAAGTCAGCCATTTCAGACTATGGGATTTCAAATCTTATATTGACTAAAAACGAATCTTGACTTTTTGATGTTTATTTATTTTTTCTTAAGCATATTGTTCCGTTGACTTATATAATTGAAAAATGAACCTGGAAAGAGAACGTTAAAAATGGCGGTAAATGTTTTCCTAATGTTATTTTACGTATTTTAATTTTGAATACTAAGTTTTACAAAAGGTTCAAGAACTTCTGATATCGATAAAGTGATTGATAAGGTTATCGGATCGAAGGTGACTGTGATGCGGTGATACACATACACACATTGCTTTAACAGTTGGGTGAAACGTTAATATATATATATATATATATATATATATATATATATTATTAAAAATAACCGACAATTTTTGTCTGGCTATTTTAGTGTTGATCCCTTCAATTTTCCGGATTAAAATAGCCAGACAAAAATTGTCGGTTATTTTTAATAATACGTGTCTTAAAGAAAAAATGCTGCCTCGATACACATATATATATATATATATATATATATATATATATATATATATATATATATATATATATATAGGTAGAAGGATGAAAAGGAATTAGAAAAGCAAAAGGCAGATCTTTTTTCAATTCAGTTGCTCAGAGCAAGGTATATTCAGCAAAAAGGCAATTTATTCAAATTAATTTTTTCCTTAAGCCAGGCTTTTCAAAGATCAAAATCTTATCATCAGAGGAAATCGCTGGGATAGATAAGTTGGCAAAGGCCAAGATTTAAAATTTGAAAAAGTAAAATAAAGATTGTGGGGGAAAAAACACAAGGCAAAACTCTGCCCGAATGCAAGCAAATGTCCGATTGCAAAAAAGTCCGGTGTCAAAAAGTCCAGCGGAGAAAGTGAATTGTAGGTAGGCAGGTCGTTAAAAGGCACGAGAAATGACATGAAAGGATTCAGAGTTAAACTCCATAAACCACATCTTCAGGTGCGGCGAAGATAGATAGAATCCAGAGGGTAAAAGATCCAATAGAAGGTTCGTTCGTGGATGCAACAAGGCTCCGGAAAACGTGAGGTGGGAAATATACACCATTTAAAAAAAAACTTCCTGGGCCGAAAATCATAAAATAAGTTTAAATTGGCGAAGAGACAGCGAATTAATATTTAAAAGCTAGGCCAAAATTCCAGATTGTCCGTTGAAAAACAAGACCAGTCTGAAGAATGGCAAAAACTCATATGCGACCCTTTTTTTCCCTTACACCCCCACACTTTCCTTTCTTGCCTACTGGTCGCAAGCTCCAGCCCTTATCCCACCGCCGCAATGTTGCTTCCTTGTGCCTGTTTTACAAGTACTTCAATGGATTGTGCTCTAATGAACTTGCTGCTCTGGTGCCCCCACGACGCAAATTTACTAGACCAACCCGACAATCTGCCAAATCCCATCCGTTCACTGTGGAGGGTCCCCAGATGCCGAAGAGCCTTCTACTCCAAAAGCTTCTTTCCTCGTGCTGCTGGACTCTGGAACTCCCTCCCTACTCCCTGTTTTCCTGGCGGTACTGACATGCAGAAATTTAAAACTAACGTTAACAGACATCTCGCTGCACAGCTCCCAATTTAGATTGACCTCCCCTAAAACAAACAAGAAAAGAAACTCTCACCCCTTTTCTCAGTAGCCCCTTACGTCTATAGTGGCGTACTGCCTTGTTTGGGGTGAACTATGTTAAAAAATATATATACAGGGTGTCCCAAAATAATGTATACACCCTTTAAATCGTTATAACTCGTCCAATTTACTGATTTTGACTTGCAAACAAGGTTGATAGAACAGTAGAAGAGTAAGAATACACATTCAAAAATACTGACACTAAAATTAACAAAAACATAGAAAAATAACTTTTAATAAACGTAAAGGCTACAATGTTTAAAGCAAGAAACCTGAAGCAATTGCAAACAAATGGGAGTAGCAATTGTAGTAGAATGTGCCCAAGGAGTAAATGTTGCAGGACGTTTGTAGGTACAATTATTCACGTCTTCACTATATGGAAAGTGTATTGAGCAGAACGGGTTGGGGTTAGGGTGAGGGTTCATTTTATGAACATTCTGAAATTACCCTAAATAGCCTTTATCTTTGTTAAAAGTTTATTTTCTATGTTGTTGTTAATTTTACTGTCAGTATTTTTACGTGTATATTCTTACTCTTCTGTTTGTGTGTGAATCTTGCAAATAAAAATCAGTAATTTGAACGAGTTATAACAATTCAAAGGGTGTATACATTATTTTGGGACACCCTGTATATATAAAATAAACACCCACACATATTTTGATCTTGTAACCTTTGGAAATACATTAACCATTAATCGTACTCTGAAATATTAATAGTACGCCGTTTGTGAACGTCCCTACCACTGACAATGAGTCATTCATTCTCTGAGTTATATTGTAACAATATGCGGTTGAAGAGAAACACCATGACCACCAGCAAAACAAGTCGGTGTTTCAAGTGAATGGTTCAACGTGGAAAAGGGTGTATACAGTCTTATTACTGGATCATCTTCTCAAGCCCTGTGGCACAGAGTGCTACACTTCGCGAATGTCACAGAGCTTGTGTGCGTTTCGAGTGAGCGCTGTTTACGCACGTGCGCATCAATACGCGCGGGATCGGTGACTGGCGATCTTACGTGAACTGCCTCAAACGAAACGAGTTCTGGATTTAGACGTTCAGCAAACTCGTCTCGCAATGCAAATAGAATTTTTTACAGACGATGAAGAAAATAAACTATTGATTTTCCGGGTAAAAATAGAATCTTCCTGCGGACGGCCAGGAACGATGGAAATGGTAAATCGCCGGAAAGCGTGGATTCCGATCTCTTCCACTTCAAACAAGCGATATAACAAATGCTTCCAGACATTCAATTATTGATCTATTATTATTTACTTACGAGGAGTTCTTACGTGGGTTATCGGCAGTGACCGCTTACTGGCAACCAAAAACCCAGCTCCAGCGTCTATCCTATCACTGCAACGTTGCATCCCTCTTTTTTATTTTTATTTTACAGGTACTTCCACGAAATGTCCTCCGATGAACTTACTACACTTGTACCCCCACACTCAGCGTAAATACCCCGACAAACCAAACTAGCAGCAAAATTCCACCCCTTCACTGTAGAGATTCCCAGATGCTGAAATAATTTCTACTCTAATAGCTTTTATTCCTCGGACCGATTGTCTTTGGAATTCTCTGCTTGCTCCCTGTTTCCTCAGACTGTACCAACATGCAGACATTTAAATCTAATGTGAACAAACATTAAGCTGCACAACTCCCCACTTAGGATGCCCTCCTGTAAATCTGTCCCCTTACGTCTCAGTACCCTATATTTCTGGGGACCACTATGCTTAAGAAGAGCCGAAATTTCAGGAGACCGCTAGACTACAACAGCACTGATATTTCTGGTGACCGCTATACTGAAGAATCTCCTATATTTCTAGGAGGACCAGTATACTCCAAAAGCACAGATATTTAAGGGGACCGCCATACTGAAAAAGTACCGATATTTCAGGGGACCGCTATAGTGCAGAAGCACTGATATTTCAGGAAACCGCTATAGGGGAGGTCAACCTAAATTGGGAGCTGTGCAGCGAGATGTCTGTTAACGTTAGTTTTAAATGTCTGCATGTCAGTACCGTCAGGAAAACAGGGAGCAGGAAGCAGACACAAATCTCTCTCTCTCTCTCATATATATATATATATATATATATATATATATATATATATATATATATATATATATATATATATATATATTTGTGTGTGTTTTGTCGCATACTTAGATACACAACACAAGGCCGAAGAAACCTGACATTTACAGGTTCAGACGGACTGACGGACCTAGCATATTATAAAGTCGCTTGGTCGCATCTAAAATAAGATGCGTCCGTTCATTTTTCAGGTTTAACGGTGAAAATGCTCTTCCATAGAGATACGAGTTCTCCATCCTTATGTTTTTGTACTTATTTAATTATTGGAATTCTTAGACAGTTATCTTTCTTTATCTAATGACATACGTCTACCGACTAATTGGCACGCCGTATTCTTTGATGGGGATAACTGGTCAGTTTTCCTTACATTATATATATATATATATATATATATATATATATATATATATATATATATAATGTTTTACAAATTTATTTTTAATCTCACATTGATCTATGGATTGTAAACCTTGACAACACATACCAAGCATTCAAAGTGACTTGAGATGCAGCATCAGAGGTGGCTGTGAAAAATCTTTAAATTAAGCGGGAAAGATAAACTACCGACGCAGCTTCACGGAGGAGGCTACCATGGCAACGTACATTCCAGTATCGCCAAACACGAACTCATATGGCAATGCCATTTTTATGCATCAGATTTGTATGCCAGAGAAAGTTTTCTTCTTCTTCTTCTTCTTCTTCTTCTTCTTCTTCTTCTTCTTCTTCTTCTTCTTCTTCTTCATGATGATGATGATCATCATCATCATCATCATGATCATGAACAACAACAACAACAACAACCGGTTTATTTGTTGAGTCAGGCCACAATTAATCCTCTGATGAGGGCGGGCCTGATTTTCCAGTCTCGATCTAAGTCTCCCCCCCCCTCATTTTTGTCTTCGGTGAGGCTTTATGGAATCCATACCCAAAGCTCTCCTATCACGTTTGATCACGTCCTCCCAAGACAACTTGCGTCTGCCAGAGGTGGTCTTCTCTGCTGGCACGTTCAACTGTCGGGCTTTAGCGATCCAGCCATTGCTGTGCCCAACGTGCCCCAACAAACGCAGTCTGCTCTTCTGCATGACGTCCACGATGCTCTCCAAGTTGACTTGCGCGAGCAGAAACCCAAAAGGCATTCTATGTTCGCACCTCATTATAAAAAACCATTCGACCATTGCTTTTTTATGTTTGATAATCACTTGTGGTTGTAATATCTGATGTTATCTAAAATTTGCGTATATAACCTGGTATTACACATACAGCAACTAAATTACCGAAATCATTAGTTATATTAAAGTTCACAAATTATCATCCATACCTGATTGTTCTTGTACACGCTTCTGTGTGATTCTTCCAGACTCATGGCTTCCCATTCTGTAATCAAATCTCTTATTTATACTTTCAAAAGGACGAACTCGAGACAACATTGATGGGAGACAGGGACATTTATTCAACTTGATCTTCGTTCCAAATAACTAACCAGTGAAGTATGGAAGACACAGAGAAAAAGAGAGTGAGAGAAAGAGTGAGAAAGAGATATAGATCTATAATCACTGTTTAATCATATGCTGTCAGCCCGTCTCTCTAGTTATCATCATTTCACGCAGAGTCATGTGACGTAATATCTGCTAGCTAATACATTTCACCCTCGGCTAGCGAGTTGACCTCTGCTGACTCGTCGCCTGGCAGACTTGCTGCTATTCTCGAAGCACTTGTTAACACAGCCTTAACTTAGATAGGCACTGGTTGATCTACCTGTCTAATATGATATCTGGTCAGGTGCAGTACTGTTGCCACATCTTGGAAGGAAGATACGACTCAGAGTACAAAAATGACTTCTAAATCAAGTGGGAGATGTCCTCTTCACTTCCCTACAGCCTCTTTCGCACGGGAGAGAGGTTGGTATTCTTCTCTTCCTTATCTTCTTATGACATAGATTGGAGCTCAGTTGAACACCTACCGTAAACATATGTTTAAGGTAGGTGATCAACTGAGCTCAAATCTATGTCACCCGCGTAAAACATTCACAAATAAAACTCATCTACCCACAACTACTGTAAATAATTCCTCCTTTTTTCCTCTGTGTACCTAAACCTGAACAAAATTTCCATGTGCAACGTTTCTTTCCAAGATCTATCCGTTTGTGGCACACAATACCGCGGGGCTGCTTCCTAACTAGTTACAACATGGTCGTTTTCAAGTCTAATGTTATCAAATTCTTGTTGTGCCGTCATCTTAAATAATCAGATTCTCACCAGTTTCATCCATCGTTACCAATCATCACGGTGACCTTTATCCTCGAGTGGCCTTTGGGCTTTGATAAGCGGTGAATCATTAGTACATAAAAAGCATACGGCTTATTAAAATACTATTTTGTTAGTGGCGAAAAAGGGTGAATCAACTGCAGAATTTAATGCTCACTTTTAACGTTTTGTCAGCCAGCCTTGTAACCCCTTGCTTCTCTATAGTGCTTTTGGAAGGTTTACTTTTGTTCTAGCATGTTTGGCGTCCAGGAGATTGAACGCTGGTGGTGGGGTTTCTTTCAGGATTGGTTTGTCTTGAACTGATTCTACCTCCCTCTTCCTTTTTATTATTATGATTAGCTCCTTACATCAAGTGGCTTCATGCCTTGTCTGGAGCGATTTCCATAACAATTTCTGTTCTAAGCTACACGTCATAATCGGTTTCTGCTGCTTAAGAATCTATCAAGATTTTATTAACTCCGCCAAGATAGAAGTGATGTTTTTGGTCGAATTTGTTTGTTGGTGTCCACATCGCTTGACCAATCGACACTAAAACTTGGTCTAAATATCGCCCATGATCTCTTTTCTTTTGCAATCAGTTCACGACTTATCAGGGCCACATGCCACTCGAGGATAAGGGTTACTGAGTTTGGCAGGTAGACAGTGAAACACCGAAACGATGATTGTAACTGGTAAGAAACTGACTACTTTAAAACTTATTTATATGGACTTGAAAACGGCGATGTTATAGTCAGCAGGGAAGCAGCTGCGAGGTACTGTGTTCCACAGACGAGAAGTTCCAGGAAAGAAACTTTGATCATGGAAGTTCCGTTTAGTTTTAAGTACACAGAAGGAGAAAGGGAAATTATTGGCAGTGGTTGTAGCTAGACGAGTTTTTGTTGTGAGTGTTTTACAGGGGGTGCATTGATTTTATTTCTATGTCAAAGGATGAGGTCACGGAAAATGTGTAAGTCACACTTTTGGCGATAATTTCGGTTCTGTTAATCAGAGACTTGATTTCTCTAAATTTTTATGTATCGATTTTATGATCTTCGAAAACAGTAACCACCATGCAAATTTCCAACCCGATCAGATAAATTGTTTCTGAGTTATCAACGTTTCATTGGCATAACTTTGGGAATATTTCATACAATATGGAGGAGTAAAGTCCAGATAAACTTTGACCTATACTTATGTTGTCAGGCGGAACTATGCGGTCTCGCCACTGACTTTTATTTGTTATTTTTATGCTACATGCCGCAATCGTTATCCGCTGTTTTAATATTTCTTGAAAGCTTATAAGAAATATTAAAAACGGTCTTTATTTGTAAATACAAAACAAATATAATTTCATAACTTTGTTTACATAAGCGCCGATAACAAATGTTCCTTTGTTTATGTGAATATTTTTTAATTTTTTTATATCGTTTTATTTTTTCCCCTGTTAAATCCTTCTAGCAGTCAACATGTTTTTATTTGGTTTTTAATTCATTTTTCCCTAGGCGCATCTGGTTGTGAGGTGAAGGTGTTATTCCAAAAAAAGATGAGGACACCTTTGGCTACTTCTTGACGTTTTTAGTATACAACTTGATACATATTTTGTTCCAGTGTGTCGAGCAGGGAGCACGAAAGAACGAAAGATTGATAAATCAAGACATAAAGAGGGAGAAAGATAGAGGAGTTAAAGGGTAAACGAGAGAAAGAGAGAAAAACAGAGAGAAAGAAAGAAAATTAAAGAGAGAGAGAGAGAGAGAGAGGGAGAGAGAGAGAGAGAGAGAGAGAAAGAACGAGCAAGGGGCGAAAAATAGACCAAGGGTGAAAGATAAAGAGAAAGAATAAGAGAAAGAAAGAAAATGAAAGAGAGAGAGAGAGAGAGAGATAGAGAGAGAGAGAGAGAGAGAGAGAGAGATAGATAGAGAGGGGAGAAAAATAAACCGAGGGTGAAAGAGAAAAAGAAAGATCAAGAGAGCGAAAGAGAGAGAGAGAGAGAGAGAGAGAGAGAGAAAAACCCTTCACAGCAAGTACTTGTCTATCTATTACCACTCCCTTCTTTTTCTATGCTCCTAAAACCAAACGAGATTTCCATGAACAAAGTTTATTTCCACGAACTACCCATCTGTGGAACATAATACGACGAGAGTGCTTCCCTGTTGACTACATCATAGTCATCTTTAAGTCCAATGTCGACAAACACTTGTTGAGCCGTTTTCTTAAGTAATAAAATATTGTCATTTCACTCATTATTCATAATCCTCTCATAATGTTGTTCTACATCCAATTGAAAGTCCCATTTATCCATTATCCTCAAGTGGCATTTGAGCCTTGATAAGTTGTGACTCATTAGTATAAAAAGATCGGTACTCTTATTGATGACGCGCCATGCTTCCGTGACTTCGCGTCGTCAACGTTCGGGCAGGTTACGGAAGCGCCTGAGAGTTGACGAGGCGAAAATTGGCAAACGATAAATTGAAAACTGGCAGCTGATAAATTACGACGAAGAAAAACAAACAATAATATATGAATAAAAATTAAAGATTGAACACACTGTTGTTAATGAGATGTTTTTTGTCAAAGTCCTTCGGGAGATTCAACAGAGATTATAGAAATTTATTTTTTGTTATTGAACGCGATTAATTTCTTCCAAAAGTTATCGTCTGCTTGCTGTAGCCTGATTGTCTAATGCATGTTGCAACCTGATTGGTTAATAGTTTCGTCAACTCTCGAGCGTTTCCGAGACCTGCCCGAACGTTGACGACCCGAAGTCACGGAAACATGGTGCGTCATTTATAAGAGTACCAAAAGATGAAAATCGAGGAAGAGAGAGAGAGAGAGAGAGAGAGAGAGAGAGAGAGAGAGAGAGAGAGAGAGAGAGAGAGAGAGAGAGCGTAAGACGGATAGAAAGGGGAACATACAAAGAACGAAAGTGAAAGATATATATATATATATATATATATATATATATATATATATATATATATATATGAGAGAGAGAGAGAGAGAGTAAGAAGGATAGAAAGGGGAACATACAAAGAACGAAAGTGAAAGATATATATATATATAGAGAGAGAGAGAGAGAGAAAGAGAGAGAGAGAGAGAGAGACGGAGAGAAAGGGGAACATACAAAGAACGAAAGTGAAAGATATATATATAGAGAGAGGGAGAGAGAGAGAGAGATAGAGAGAGAGAGAGAGTAAGACGGATAGAAAGGGGAACATACAAAGAACGAAAGTGAAAGATATATATATATATATATATATATATATATATATATATATATATAGAGAGAGAGAGAGAGAGAGGCTGTAGCGCCTAAACTGCTGGCCGTTCTACCATTCCACCGTCTCACACATCAAACAATTGTAATCCTTACATTAATAGTTTCGTCGACTCTCGGGCGATTCCGAGATCTGCTCGAAAGTTGACGACGCGAAGTCACGGAAACATGGTGCGTCAGCTATAAGAATACCGTTTTTTTTTATATGGGGAATATCCAAAAGTTGCATTTTGAATGGAACAAAAATATTAATCGCCGCAATGAAAAAGGATTTCTTCTCTCATGACCAAGTATAGAACACATACTACATTTTGATCCTATCCCGAAGGACAAGACATTATCGAATGATATACAGCCTTGTGTTAAGAAACTGCTTTACTCTAAGACTCCAGTGTGGTGGTGCACCATCTTGTTGAAAAATGAAGTCATCAGATTCTGCTTGTTCCAACTGAGCCATTAACCAGTCTTCCAGCATGTTGAGATAGGATTCACCAGTGATAGTTGCCTCTTCAAAGAAGAACGGTCCATAGACACCTTTCTTGGAAATTGCACAAAACACGTTCACTTTTGGTGAATCTCGCTCGTGCTCAAGAGGTTCATGAGGATTCTCAGTACCCCATATGCGAGTGTTATGCTTGTTAACTTTGCCATTCAGATGGAAGGTCGCCTCATCGCTAAAAACAAGCCGGTCATCAAAGCCGTTATCTTCCAACTTCTCTTGCATTGCAATGCAAAAGTCACGGCGAAGTGGCTTATCAGTGTCCTTCAACTTTTGGACCAACTTGAGCTTGTAAGGTACCATTTGCAGTCGTTTCCTTAAGACACGCCAGACAGTTGCTGGAGCAAGCTGAAGTTCCCTGCTGGCTCTTCTCACTGATTTACGGGGGCTCCGCTGAAAGGCTGTCCGAACTTGCTCAACTGCATCTTCTGAAGTTGAAGGGCGACCTGTTCGCTTACTTGGGCACAAACACCCATCTTTCACAAATTTAGCATGCCATCTGACAATGGATTTCCTTTCAGGGGCTTCTTTTTTAAATTTCCTGCGAAATGCACGCTGAACACATGTCCACGATTCAGTCTTTGCAAATTGGAGGACGCAAAATGCCTTGTCTTGTTTAGAGAACGCCATTACTGCACCTGGAAAGATAACACGAAAATCATTAGTATGACCAAAAACTTGATTAAGCAAGCTTTAAAATGGCACCAGTTTCATTTTTCTACCTGGAATAGTTCATGAGATATACGCATTTGTAATGTTCCCAAGACTTTTGAAACACCCTGTATATATCATAGCATTTATCATATGTGCAAAGCTAATCAGTTTTCATTGCTATCTCGCCTTAATTCGCTCAAAGCCGTTGCAATGAGTTGAAGGCAGTGGACTCAGACTAGCGAGGGATAGTTACTCCTATTGCCTCTTTGAAATCAGTAATCAAAAAGAAAACTACTGATCGGATTAAATATAAAAATCGATAAATTTTCAATGAAACAAATGTTGCTTTTTTTTTAAACAGATACAAATACTTGGCCTAAATCGCTGACGAAGCAGAATTTTATATGCAGCTTTTGGTTAGAAAGGTATACGCATCAACGGCAGTGGGGAAAATCTCATTTTAGTTTATATATAGGAAAGCATTTGAAGAGTTCGAATACAAAACGCGATAAACGCCATTCTCAAAATCCCGAAACTGTCCTTATAAAAAGTGTTGCATTTTAACACTCAATGGCACCCCAAAACTATGTGTTACATAAAATGATAGTGAAATAGTTTCTTTATGATTTCAATAAAAATAAGCTTTTATTTGAAGTCTAGACTTAATATATTCGTGTTTTTATTGTTTAAGGTCTCAATTTTAACGAATTGGATTTATCGCGTTTTGCGTTCAGACTCTTTATTTATTATTTGTGAAAAAGTTGTCGTCTGTTCTAATTGCTATCTTACCATAATACTCCCGTAAGCATTTTCTAATTCCGACGCTTTCTCTTTCCTTAACCTTTTACACTTAGAACAAAGTTCACTTACGAAGGAAAATTGAAGGAAATGATTAGTTTGTCACGTATTTTTAATGAAAATATCTACAAGATCTAACTCCAGTTTAATTCCTACAAAACAAATGCCCCATGACTTCAGAGAACATTAATTTTGATGTCTACTTCAGATATGTCTGGAGCGTCATCTTATCTTTCATTTTAAGAGCATGTAGTTCAGTTATCAAGAAATGCCTATTAATGTATAAACATACACGCAAAAGGAAATGTCAAAATAGATGTCTGCTTTGTGTCTTTCATCGACCGACTATTTCAAATGTAACCCCTCTCTATGTGATCGTGTTGACCAATCAAAACAGTTTCTGTCTTTCAGCTCCTTTACATTTGCTATTTAAAAAGCAGCGTAACCTAGACACTTGGTGGCAAGTAGACAGTTCGCGCCGTGAACTATTACACACAGACACACACATTTATATCTCATTGTAGTTTATATATAAAGAAAGTATTTATTATTTCCTATCTTACCATAATTCTCTGGTAGGCATTTTCTAATTCTGACTCTTTCTTAGACTTTTAATATTTAGAACAAAGTTCACCCACAAAGGACATAATTAGTTTCTCACGTATTTTATAATGAAAATATCTACAGAATCTAACTTAAGTTTAATTCGAACAAAACAAACGCATCGTGAATTTAGAGAACGTAACATTTTTATGTCTATGTGAGATATGTCTGAGCAATCATCTTATCTTTTGTTTTGATTAAGAGCATGTAATTGAGTAATCAATAAATGCCTATTCATCTGTCATAAACATAGAAAGAAATGTTGAAATAGATGTCTGCTTCGTGGTTTTAATCGACTGACTATTCCAAATGTACACTCTCGACAACCTCATGTAAAAGTGCTGGCCACTGGGAACAGAAATTCATCTTTCTCAACTCCCTTTCATTTCTTCTATACTTAATACAGCCCGGAGTAACGTAGGCACTATGACAAATAGAATAATTCGTATCGGTAATATATATATATATATATATATATATATATATATATATTTTTTTTTCTACTCTTTCCCCCTCATTGCCTGGGAAAACCTCCCACCGTACACACGCAAACCACAAACACCGATGAAGACTGAAGGATCAGTCGAAAATTTTGTTCTCCATACCATCAACAAGAAAAAATATATATTTATATTCCTACACATCAAAAAATAAATAAATAAAAAAATAAATAATAAAAAGTTATAACACAATATAAACTTTTTTTCACATTATTATTTTTTTATATACATACTTATATATATATATATATATATATATATATATATATATATATATATATATATATATATATATATATATATATATATATATATATATATATATATATACGTGTTTTTGGACAGCGTCCACCCTGACTTTACGCTCTCATCTCAACATCTTTACCTTCTGGTCTGGTCTTTATTTAGTTTTATTTTATGTAAAAATTTCAAAGTTAAATGTTGCCGATAATATTTACAACTACATTGTCGGGTTTTCCCTATCCTCTGATGAAAAGAGTTTATCTTTGAAAATCTATGGATTAAGGATATGAAGCTGGGGATAAAACATTGTAAAGATACAATATTTATTAAAAACATCAAAAGTTCAGAGCAAGGAGCCTCATATCCTTAATTCATGGATTTTCAAAGAAACTATTGAGCTTTACACTGTCACGATAGATTATTATTATTAAACGATAATTTAATTATCGTTATAATTCTACACCTATACATTATATATATATATATATATATATATATATATATATATATATATATATATATATATATATATAGAGTGATTTTGTCACGTCCCCTCGCATGTTTCTGTCTTAACCCTTTCCTCCTTCCCTATTTCTTTACCCTTTCACTTTCTCTTTCACCCACTTCATTCTCCCCTCCCTTCCCTCTATCATAAATGATTTTACTTCTTATTTTATTCCGTATCATATTATTTCATTTCATGTTATCTATCTATCTATCTATCTATCTATCTATCTATCTATCTATCTATCTATCTATCTATCTATCTATCTATCTATTATTTCTCTCTTTTTCTATTTCTTCGTATTTCTTTCTTTCTTTTTCTTTTCTTTTCTTTTATATTTTATATATTTTTACTTTATATTATTTTTGATTTTGATTCTTAACGGTCCCAACCACGTGACTTTCCAAATATTAATTAAGAATTTCCTTTCTTTTCTCCCCATTTCATTTTTTCCAAATATGATCTAAGGCTAAGATCGGATTTTAACTCTGCCTTATGAGATCTCAGTTTATAATAGCTGTTGATCGATGACATCGATATGCCAGTGTCGCAGATTTTGTACATGTCTGTGTAAATAAAAATAATCATATATAAAAGCTCTATTTTATATTGAGCACTTTTTATAAGCCCGGTTGAAATTCTTTGGATTACTGTCCTGTAGATGTTTACCTTGCCTGGATTATATATATATATATATATATATATATATATATATATATATATATATATATATATATATATATATATATATATATATATATAAAAAATAAAAATAAAAATAAAAGTCAAAATTAAAAAGCAAGGAAGAACAACGATAAAAAAAGAAAGTCCTCGAAAAGTCTTAGAAAAGTAGCTCGTGCATTATTTCTTCCACCAAGCCAACAAGCAAATAATCGGTCCCAAATACATTCAATAAAACCATAAAACCGAAACAATGTGCGATAATACACTTTCACGTCGGCCGGCACAATGATGAATTTCTAAGACTTTTCTAAGACTTTCTTTTTTTATCGTTGTTCTTCCTTGCTTTTTAATTTTGACTTTTATTTTTATTTTTTTCCTCTTCTCTTCTTAAGTGACCTCAACTATTGCAACGCCACATTGTGTATTGTCGGCAGTTGAAACCAGTATTCCAGACATTTAATTTCCCTGATGATCTGCCAAGCAAGTAACTGCTTGGTAGTGAAACACGTGTAGGAAAAACATTTAATTTGAATAAATAGTATTTGTAAGAAAAAATATCTTTAATGGTGATCATTGGTGTCCTGAAAGGAATGCTTTGGTAAGCCTTCATAAAATCACACACATATATATATATATATATATATATATATATATATATATATATATATATATATATATATATATATATATATATATATATTGATGCATGTTTGATTAAGCAACAGTCCATCCATGCGTTCTCAAATTGCAGCCTGCGCCTCCCCTTAATTGAAGCCTTACTTATTCGAGAAAACAAACCCACCATCAATCCAGCTCGATATGAGGGGGGGGGAGAAGGTATATGGTAAACTGAAATTAAAATGCCATCAACTAGACCCTAGAACCTCTATCTCTGCTAACAATCAGTTGAATCTATCAAATAGTTGATGAGATACAGGGTGGCACATACGTACGTACGTACACACGGATAACACAAAATCATACCTGACCCTTCTGGATCTCTGGGTTGCCTTGACTAATGATGCTGAAATTTTACACACTCATAGAACCTATCAAATAAAAATTTTGTGCAAAGTTTTAACTAATTTGGTTTATTGGATTTTGAGTTATGATTGATCAAAGAAATGAGATTTCCAGCATAGGCCATCCGTAGAGTCTATTAAGGGATAGAGCGCTCTCGCGCCTCCATTGATAATCTCAAACAAGGCCTATAATATATTAAAAAAAGAAGTTTTAATCGAATTTCTGAATACATTCCTCAGTTTTAGTTTGCATAACACCTCACGTGCCTGATGAAGACTCATGGGAGTCGAAAACGTTAGCAGTTTCGGCGAGTTCCTGTTCACACTCGATTAGATCATTAGTCCGTCAATATGAAAATATGGATAAAAAAGAAACAAACAGGAATTGCCCCTGTTGTTTAATCAAACATGCATCAATGAAGAAATGCTGCCTAAGTATACACACACACACACACATATATATATATATATATATATATATATATATATATATATATATATATATATATATAGTCTCTGAAAGTTTCTCAACCATTAAAACTATATTAAAAAAAACAAAAAAAAAATTTTTAGTCCCAAGTCTTTCAGTGGAAAATCACTCATGTAAGCCAATTTATTTTTTACAGTTATTATAGTAGTTTGTTTCTAACACTATTTTAAGGGATCATCAGTTGTTTACTATGAAATACTGTTTCGAGAATTTAAAAACAAGACAGCATTTAATTTCATGGCTTCCCAGCAGAGTTGATCAGACCCCACTTCCCTTAAAAGACAAAAACATAAACGTTCCTTATACTAAATCTACGTTTTGTTCCATATAAATGTTTTGCTAACTTATATTAGTTATTAAAAAAAAAAATCCCTTACCTGTGCTGTTCGTCTGTTTAATAAAATTTATCCGTTACTTACAAAAATTTTGCTGCATTTTAAAGTGTTTGGACGAATCTATTACACTATTATTTAGGTGATTAATGTATTATTTTTAGTTTTATATTATAAATATAAAAAATATCAACACATCAAAAAATAAAAAATAAATAAATATATATATATATATATATACACATACATATATATATATATATACTTTTAGTTCCTCCTTCTCTCCCTCCTCCTCCTTTGTTGTCTATCTCCCCGTTGTCGTCAACCTCAAATAAATACTAATCTTCCTTGTGCACTTACAGTTTTTCTAATCTGCGTTCACAAGCCAACTGTCGTTTATATATATATATATATATATATATATATATATATATATATATATATATATATATATATATATATATATATATATATATGATGTTAACGGTTCTATTTTTTTCGTTTAATTTGATGGGGGCAACAATTCACCGAAGAAGCTATTTGAAAGCGTCTTGAATTTATTATCAAGAAAAATGTGTTTTGAAAAAATGGACGGAAACAATTGTATGGAAACAAATTCTGTTTTAAAAAAATTCAAAATATTTATTCAATAATTATTAGTTGAGCTCTAGTAATGTATATACCATTGATCCATTAACCCAACTTTCGAGTGAATTTGAAGGAATTTAAATGATATATATGTATATATTCCTTTGATCGTGACACTGAAGGTACGTAATTCAGTATATAATCAAGCGAACGCTAGCATCAATCGGCAGCAGCTGCCGGAAGTATTCGTACATTTTGTAAACAAGAGTTTATTTTTTTTTTCAAACTTGTAAGAGTTGATACAATAAACAAAATGGATGCCTAATTTTTTGACGGGCGCATTCTCACGAGTTTGAAAATAATAATTCATTTTTTATTTAATTATTTTATGAACAGAAAAATTAAAATAAAACAAAAATAATCTGATATAACATTTCTTAAATTTATTCTTCCTGTAATATTACGAATATTTGCCCAGCAAACAAATATGATTAAAAAAAAAAGAAAGAAAAGAAAATGATGTTTTCAAAAAAAAAATAAAAATAATAAAAATGCAAAATAAACATGAAATAATAAAATACCGCTTCCATTCCGATGATGGAAAACATCTTTTTCTTTAAAAAAACAAAAAACAAAAAAATAATTTTCTTGCTCAGTTTTGTTTTTCGAAGGCAATAATTGATCTGAAGTTATTTTGAACGTGCAAACCCATCCATTTTGGGGGAGCAAATAAAAAAAGACATTTAAAAAATTATTATTAAATCTGACGAATTTCATTTTCTCTCATCAACAAGCGCAAAAACAAGAGTAATAAAACGAGATTGATGCGTTTCTTCTCTGGCAATTCTTTATCCATTTTTTTTGTAGCTTTCCTTGGCCCCTGGAATATTTGCATGAATTATATGTGTAGAACAATAGAGAATCCATCTCAGAAACCAAAAGAAAAAAGAAAATGTCATTCGCCACTCTATAATAAAGGACAATGTGTGTTTATGTTTCGGAATTTTTTTAGATAAGGGTTGATAATTTTGTAGAATTTGGTATATTCGAACTTCTGTTCTCATCTTGGGTGTTTTTATCACAACGTTTCGGTCGATGTAACCTCCGACCTTCTTCAGTTGTTCCTTGTCGAACTCGGACCCGTGGCGCAATAGAGAGTGCATCTCAGAAACCAAAAGAAAAAAGAAAATGTCATTCTCCACTCTATAATTAAGGACAATGTGTGTTTATGTTTCGGAATTTTTTTAGATGAGGGTTGATAATTTTGTAGAATTTGGTATATTCGGACTACTGTTCTCATCTTGGGTGTTTTTATCACAACGTTTCGGCCGATGTAACCTCTGACCTTCTTCAGTTGTACCTTGTCGAACTCGGACCCGTGGCGCAGTGGATATAGTACTAAGTAAAACTCAGTTCTAAGTGACAATCATCTGAAGGTTGAATGTTCAATCCTCAGTGCGGGCGATACGAAGAATTGCGATTTACTGAAGACTTCTTCCCAGTCATGGCAGATGGAACGAGAGCATGCTACCCCCGTGGATTTAATAAAGGGTTCCGTTCGAAATTCCGTCAAAATTCCCGAGTTCGACAGAAAGATTCCCGAGTTCGACAAGGTACACCTGAAGAAGGTCGGAGGTTACATCGGCCGAAACGTTGTGATAAAAACACTCAATATACCAAATTCTTCAATGTGTGTTTATTTGTATATATTTATATCCGTTCTGTCACACAAAATTAGCGAGTACAAAAATGCTGAACGAATAAGAGAAAAGTAGTCAAACACTCATCACCTTTACTCTATTTCCATAAGACGTTTTGTATATTTCTTTTTTTTTCTACATTCTATACCTACGTTTTCTTTCCCTTTTTTAAAAAAATTTATTTATCTTTTTTATTTTAAAGACGGAAAAACGTCTTTCGTGTTTTAACATCCTGCGTCATTTTAAGGTTTTAATGTCTAGCTGCCAATTGAAATTATTCGCTCTCAACCTCACTATGGCCAGTTTAGATATCAAATCTCTCTACACTAACGTACCTATATCTAAATGCCTCAGATTCCTAAAAATTCATCTTATCAAATCTAAAATTAAACTCCCCTCCCAACCACTCAAATGATCAAACTATGCCATCTAATAACACAACAACGCCACTTTACCTATAACAATAAACTATATAAGCAAAAATGTGGTCTACCCATGGGCTCTCCTCTCAGCGGAGTCCTCGCCTGTCTTTTCCTAGAATTCCTTGAGAACGGTCCTTTCAAATCAATTCTACCCAAGAACTCCCACTACTTTAGATACATAGACGACACACTCCTTATTTACCCACACCACATTAATCTCCCAGACATAGTCGAAAAACTCAATAAAATAGAACACACCATTTCTTTCACCTCCGAACCAGAAAATAACCA
Source organism: Sepiola atlantica (assembly GCA_963556195.1). Classification (NCBI taxonomy): domain Eukaryota; kingdom Metazoa; phylum Mollusca; class Cephalopoda; order Sepiida; family Sepiolidae; genus Sepiola; species Sepiola atlantica. The sequence continues at coordinate 60,559,152 of OY744545.1, read as the reverse complement.
CATCCTTAACTTCCTTGACATCACTCTTCACAACACCCCTAATGGCCTGGACTTCTCAGTCTTTAGGAAAACAACTAACAAAAATGACCTCATACATTTTTACTCTGACCACAACAAAAATATCAAATCCGGAATGATCATAGGATCGTTCCTCGGAGCTCTCAGAATTTGCAGCCCCGCCCATCTCCACAATGAAAGATCCTACATTAAAAAAAACCTACCAAGCTCTAAAATATTCTCAATCCTTCATTCTTAATGCTTCAACATCCACAACAACAAAAAAGACCATATCTCTCTCTCTCTCTCTCTCTCTCTCTCTCTCTCTCTCTCTCTATATATATATATATATATATATATATATCTATATCTATCTCTCTCTATATATATCTATCTCTCTCTATATATATATCTCTCTCTCTATATCTCTCTCTCTCTCTCTCTATATATATATATATATATATATATATAGAGAGAGAGAGAGAGAGATATAGAGATATATATATATATATGAAAAATATTGTTGTTGTTTATTATCTACGGACGTATACGTTTCGTCTCTTTTCAATCAAGCCTCTTCAGCGTAGAAGTATGACTATTCACTACCGGTCACTCGGTTCGAAACCCTGGATGATAAGTATTTTTCAACTTCAATCCAACGTCTTAAACCTCGCGGCCAATATTTGAACAGCTGATGAACTGTGGTAGTTTAAATACATTTATAAGCGGCGATGGCGACACAGGCATTCTACTTATATTAAGGAATGATGCATTATAAAGCAAATGACGTCACGCTGTATTTGCACTACTACTAAAGTGCTCTACTAATTATTAAGGAGCGACAATATATATATATATATATATATATATATATATATATATAATAAATAAAAACAAAATATGAAACTAAAAGTATACTTTTAGTAGATAGAACCTATAGTGAAATGGTTTAAGCTCAATATACGAGATAGAGCAATTATAAAAAATAGAAGAGGGATAAACATGTACGAATGACAAATCTACATGTTTATTCCTCTTCTTTCATTCATGTACGAATGTCCAAATTTATTTCAAACTTCAATTGTTCAATGCAATGTATATTCTGTAATAAACTAATGTTTATTATTCTTTCCTTAAGCCAAGACTTTTCAAAGATCGAAATCTTATAATCTCTGATTGAACAATCGAAATTTGAAATAAATCTGGACATTCGTACATGTTTATCACTCTTCTTTATTCTATCTTTATATTATGAAATTATACAGCACATATGTTCAAAGTTTCCACATAATTAGAGAATTTTATATATTTCAAAAATTAACAAAAATATAACAATTCAATAATTATTCCTACTTCATTCTCACAGAAATAAATTTTGATATTTCCTGAGTTCAATTATTTTGCACAAATATATTTTAAATGCTGAAGTTTACAAAAATAAATAAATATTGCGCCAACGTACTCACTCTGTTTCCTTGAATACGTGTTCCATGATTTATAATGATTAGTTCAATAGTTAAGGAGTTTCCCAAGCATATGCATATTATTGATGTTCACGTTCGGGCACCGATCCATTCAAAAATGTTTACTTAATATAAATCAAACTTTGATTAAGACCAATTCTTTTCACTATTCAAATTGTTTTGCTTTAACATTTTTTAGAGGCAGGAGCGAGTCAGAGTGGGCACACCCCATAAATGGTACAGTTTACAAAAAGAATAATATGTCCGTCTTACTTACCGTGTTGTCTAAAATAGATATTCCATAAATCGATTCATTAGTTCAGGAGACGGTACGAATGTTGTACTAATTTTTCTGTACCAGTATATATATATATATATATATATATATATATATATATATATATATATATATATATATATATATATATATTAATATATATAGATAGACATATATTAATATATATAGATATATATATATTAATATATATAGATAGATATATATTAATATATAAACATAGATATATATTAATATATATAGATAGATATATATTAATATATAGATATATATTAATATATATATATATATATATATATTAATATATATATATAGATATATATTAATATACATATATATATATATAGATAGATATTAATATATATATATATAGATATATATTAATATATATATATATTAATATATATATATATAGATAGATATTAATATATATATATATAGATATATATTAATATATATATATAGATATATATTAATATATATAGATATATATTAATATATACAGGGTGTCCCAAAATAATGTATACACCCTTTGAATTGTTATAACTCGTTCAAATTACTGATTTTTATTTGCAAGATTCACACACAAACAGAAGAGTAAGAATATACACGTAAAAATACTGACAGTAAAATTAACAAAAACATAGAAACTTAACTTTTAACAAAGATAAAGGCTATTTAGGGTAATTTCAGAATGTTCATAAAATGAACCCTCACCCTAACCCCAACTCGTTCTGCTCAATACACTTTCCATATAGTGAAGACGTGAACAATTGTACCTACAAACGTCCTGCAACATTTACTCATTGAGCACATTCTACTACAATTGCTACTCCCATTTGTTTGCAATTGCTTCAGGTTTCTTGCTTTAAACATTGTAGCCTTTACGTTTATTAAAAGTTATTTTTCTATGTTTTTGTTAATTTTAGTGTCAGTATTTTTGAATGTGTATTCTTACTCTTCTACTGTTCTATCAACCTTGTTTGCAAGTCAAAATCAGTAAATTGGACGAGTTTTAACGATTCAAAGGGTGTATACATTATTTTGGGACACCCTGTATATATATAAATAGATATATATTAATATATATATATATAGATATATATATTAATATATATATATATATATATATATATATATATATATATATATATATATATATATATATATATATAGAGAGAGAGAGAGAGAGAGATATTAATATATATAGTCTCGGAAGTTTCTCAACCATTAAAACTATATTAAAAAAAAACAAAAAAAAAACTTATAGTCCCAAGTCTTCCAGTGGAAAATCACTCATGTAAGTCAATTTATTTTTTACAGTTATTATATTAGTTTGTTTCTAACACTATTTTAAGGGATCATCAGTTGTTTACCATGAAAAACTGTTTCGGGAATTTAAATACACACACACACACACATATATATATATATATATATATATATATATATATGATAGACTTTCCCGTCGATTTCGACGTATGAGTGCCCCGCATGGGGCTGCCCGCGCGTTAATTTGTAATTGCAAGGGTTGCGCAATCTCCAACAACCGCTCTCCTGAGACGGCATTGCTTGATTCCAATGGCAAGTAGTAGTACAAGACGACTGGAAACAATGCCGATATAAGCAGAGAGCACATACAGTACCTGGTATTCCTAAATGGTCACCCATTTATACTGGCCAGGTTCGACGCCGCTTAACTTCGGTGATCTAACGGGAACCGTGTGTCAACGTGATTGTGCCGTATATATATAGATATATATATATTAATATATATATATATAGATAGATATATATTACTATATATATATATTAATATATATATATATATATATATATATATATATATATATATATATATTAAGATATATATATATATATATCAATTATATATATATTAAGATATATAGAGATATATACATGATATATTATTTTGAAACATAGGTATATAATTATAAAAAAAGTAATATATATTTATATATATATAAATATACATATTGTTCTCTTTTATTTATATATGTATATGTAATTTAAAAGCAACGGATATCTCTTTTCCATTTTGACGTTTAGTCCATCTAATTCCTGATCAAAGGTGTTCGTAAATTGTCTAAAATTCGTAATTTTCTGAACATCTTTGATGTGGAGACCAAAACGACTTGAGAATCAATTTGAGAAATGTAATAAAGTTGCAAATCCAAAGAGGATGCATATATATATATATATATATATATATATATATATATATATATATATATATATATATATATATATATATATATATATATATATATATATATAACGGCTCTTAGTAACGATAAGACACAACCTCCTAAAGACGGTCGAGATACCGAAAGCGATCGAGGAATGGTCCACGACACAAGGTTAGGTGCCATACTCAACCAGTTTACATCTGAGAACCGCAGAATTGCTCTCCGCATCGAGAGATTGACAGTAAGATTGTGAAAAGAGAGAGAGAGAGAGAGAGCTCAGTGGTCTTCAATGAAGCTAGCATAAATAATCACTTGCTGCCGAACTATATATATATATATATATATATATATATATATATATATATGGGAAAAAAAGAAACAATGTTTCAGACAATATGTAGAAATAAAAATGGAATAAAGAATAAGCAATTCAACAACTAACAAAAATAAACTCAAAAACTCATGTTGTAAAGTTCCACCGAGATATTTCGGTCGTAGATACGGCCATTTTCTATCGGATAATAAACTTTATTTCAAAACGGAAAAGTTTTCAAATTTATACAGAGAATGCGATTGGAAGAAAATGTCACGTGCAGAATACAACAAAAGGGGGGAGAAAAAGGAATGCGAGGAATGTTATGAAAAGAGAAAGAAAAAGAAGATGAAGAAGAGGAAGAAGAATAAAGAGAGACCGATCAACCAGTGTCTTTATAACGTCAGTTGAAGAAGAAGAAAAGAAGAGAAAGCAAGAGTAAAAAGAGTATATATATATATATATATATATATATATATATATATATATATATATATATATATATATATATATATATATATATAGATGAAAGATGAAAATAAAAATTGTAAAGATACAATATTTATTAGAAAATCAAAATTTCAAACATTCATGTCCAATATAACAGCGATATTACTTTTTAGAAATGAGATGCTACAGAAGAGTGCTTGGCATCTCGTACTCAGACGGAATGGAGATCAATGCTGAAAAAAACGAAGCTGATGACGAATAGTGGACAACCATTATCAACAACGATAACAGCCAACGACCAAGAACTGGAAACCGTAAACCAGTTCAAATACCTTGGCGCTATACTCAGCCACAAAGGATCCAAGACTGAAATCCTGGCAAGAGCAGCACAAACGGCAGCAGCACTTGCAAAACTGAAATCAATCTGGAAAGACGGAAACATTAGTCTCCGTTGCAAACTGAAGCTGCTGCATACACTAGTATTATCCATCTTTTTGTATGCATGCGAATCATGGACCTTGACAGCCGAGCTCCAAAGAAAAATCCAAACGGTAGAAATGAGATGCTACAGAAGAGTGCTTGGCATCTCGTACTCAGACCGTGTCACAAACGAAGAAGTTCGCACGCTCATCAACGCAAATCTGAACAACTACGAAGATTTGCTGACAACTGTAAGAAAAAGAAAGCTTGGATGGTATGGTCACGTGACAAGGGGCAGTGGTCTCTCCAAAACCATCCTGCAGGGAGCAGTGCAAGGCAAGAGAAGGAGAGGTGGACAACACAAAAGGTGGACGGACAACATCAAAGAGTGGACGGGCTACAACTTCGCTACAACCCAGTCCATTGCCCATGACCGTCAGAAGTGGAGACAGCTGGTGTGAAGTTCATTGGTGCAGCGCCCCTACGACCCAGGAGGGGGTTAAGGGACCAAGTCAAGTCAAGTCAAGTCATTACTTTTAACAAGTTTTTAGACGTCGTCTATCTCTACGTTCTCATCTCAACAAAAGACTCTTTATCGTTTTTTTTTAAAATTTTGTGTAAATAACATTTCAAAGTTAAATGTTGCCGATAATATTTACAATTACATTGTCAGTTTTTCTCTATCCTCTGACGAGAAGAGTTTATTTTTGAAAATCCATGGATTAAGGATATGGGACTCCTTGCTTTGAATTTGTGATGTTGTAATAAATATTGTATCTTTACAATTTTTTATTCTCATCTTTCATCTCTAGAATTGATGTCTCTATTCAATATATTGAGCTTTATATTATCACGATAGATAATTATTAAACGATAATTCAATTATCGTTAATTTAATTACACATTTATATATATATATATATATATATATATATATATATATATATATATATATATATATATATAGTACTTAATGTATCCACATAAAATATTATAAGAGGATATAATTTTTATGTATCAGTTTTCAGTATTTACTTCAACAGTGCTCGATACGTAAGTAGAGCAATGAAAATATATATGGCAATTAAGCTACACAGAGGCTCCCACGTTTCATCCCCGGGGGAAATCTTCAGGCTAAATGCGGGGATTAAACGCGGGAGCCTCTGTGTAGCTTAATTGCCATATATATTTTCATTGCTTACTATATATATATATATATATATATCCCGTTAGATCACCGAAGTTAAGCGGCGTTGAGCCTGGCCAGTACTAAATGGGTGACCATTTGGGAATACCAGGTGCTGTATGTGCTCTCTGCTTATCTCGGCATTGTTTCCAGTCGTCTTGTACTACTACTTGCCATTGGAATCAAGCAATGCCGACTCAGGAGAGCGGTTGTTAGGGATTGCGCAACCCTTGCAATTTTAAATTCATGCGTGGGCAACCCCTGGTGGGGCACTCATACGTCGAAATATCGACGGGAGAGTCCGGCATATATATATATATATATATATATATATATATATATATATATATATATATATATATATATATATATAACCTAAAGCTTGCCTTAATACTTTAAGGTAAATACATGTTTATCCTAAAGAAAGTTCGATATTCAAAAACGAAACAATATTTACAAAAAAAGTGACAATATTTCTTATCACATTCACTATTGGTCATGCGATTCGAGTATTTTGCAACTCAAATCCTGACGTCTAGAACCACTCGGCCAACACTGAATAGCGAATAAACAGTGATAATTTTAACACTTTATCCGGCGGCTTGACGTCCTAAGAGCGTTCAACTTAATGAAAGAAACGATGCGCATATAGCTAGCGACGTCATGTTGTGTTAATGCTACACTTACAGTGCCCATCTAGACGGAATTTTTTAGGAGTTACACATAATAACTATTTGTTTTTTTTTAATTATCTATGTACGTTTAAGTTTCGTCATTTATAATGGGGACTCATATATATATATATATATATATATATATATATATATATATATATATATATATATATATATATATATAGTCTCGGAAGTTTCTCAACCATTAAAACTATATTAAAAAAAACAAACAAAAAAAAACAAAAAAACAAAGTTATAGTCCCAAGTCTTTCAGTGGAAAAAACACTCATGTAAGTCAATTTATTTTTTACAGTTATCATATTAGTTTGTTTCTAACACTATTTTAAGGGATCATCAGTTGTTTACCATGAAAAACTGTTCGGGAATATAATATATATATATATATATATATATATATATATATATATATATATATATATATATATATATATATATACGCCTTTCCTTGCCCAAGGTTGACCAAAACGTTTTAGTGGTCTCTAGACTGAAACTTGGCGGACCAGTCAGGTACTATTTCTTTTTTTATTGTCACTTTATATTTGTTTTCGTATTTAAACGTGTGTTTTGTTGCCCTTTGCATTTTATTATTTTGCAATTTTATTCGCAGCGGATATTTCTCCATTGTCACGTTTCAAACCCTCCGCCGATAAATAAACACGGCGGTCATAATATATCATTTGAATCAGTTGTCCCATCATCAAATAATCACTTGACATTCGCTGAAGCAGACGACATTCGAAGCAGCCTGGTCTGACTATAGACTATCTAATATTTTATAGTGGCAGGTGGAGGCAATATATTAGATCTAATGATAAAAAAATAATGTTATATATATATATATATATAATATTCATAAATAAATATTAAATTATATTTACCTAACGACGACGTCGTTTCGAGCTTTTGCTCTCATCAATGTAGAGTGTGATAATTTCAGACGATCGCAAGGCGCGAACCCGATTCACAGAGTCACCTTTGACTCCGCGCGCTTCTGCTCTATCCTCTAGGTCATAGGAAACTATCATGTGATACGAAGAAATAAAGTTATATTTTTGCCAAATAGATCGTACACATCAAGACAATCTAAAGGACGCAACAAACTTAATCGGAGCTTTCCTTTGTAGCTTAAGTGAATGTCTATTTTTTACTATCTCCCAACAGTGCTCGACTTTAATTTTCTTAAAGGGGCTTTCATAATAATATTCATAGATAAATATTAATTTATATCTATCTACAGACGACGCCGTTTCAAGATTTTGCTCTCATCAGTGTAGATGGGTGATAATTTCAGACGGTCACAAGGCGCGAAACCGGGGCACAGAGTCACATGTATGTGTGTGTGGTCATATAAAAAAAATAATTTTTTTATATAGTTCAGATCGATTCTCATGAGAATCAATTTCCAAAGAAAAATTAAGTTCAATATCTGATTTTGTCTTCCAGAAACACGTATAAGATTTCTTTAAAGAGTTATTTAAAAATAAAGCTATAAAAAAATTTAAAATCACAGATCAGCGTTATATCATACTGTGATTAAATGTGAAGTTCGGAGCAAAAATCTCTTACACATGTTTCTAGTGAAAAATTCAGAGCATACTGGAACAACATCCAAGTTATCAGTTGACCATCACTCGTCCTCAGTACAGTTGTCCGATGAAAAAACACACATCAACCAGGTAAAAATCCATGTAAATAAGCTGCCGTATAAGTAACAATGCAAATGCCAATACAGAATTGATCAAAGCCAAAATTTGAAAGTCGAAATAATCAAAAGTTAAATGTCACGAAATAAAAAGCTCGGATGCACATCAAAAAGAATCCTTGAATAAGCTCTTCAGAAATCAAGGCAAACTGGGTCAAAATAATACAGAAATTACCAGAACGAACCTAAAGTATGCTGTGATTTTGTCTCCAGAAACACTTGTAAGATTTCTTTTACTCCGAAATTAAAATTAAATCACAGTATGATATAACTGTCATCTGTCATTCTCTCTCTTTCTCCCTCTCCCTCTCTCTCTCTCTCTCTCTCTCTATATATATATATATATATATATATATATATATATATATATTAGCCTGACAATTCCCATCGGGGATGAAACGCGGAAGCCTCTGTGTAGCTTAATTGCCATAAATATATTTTTATAACTTACTACCTAACTCTACTCATGTATCGAGCACTGTTGTAGTAAATATTGAAAATTGATACATAAAAAATTATATCTTCTTATAACATTTTATGTGGATACATGAAATAATATGTTAGAATTATTTTTGTACTCCAACTTTGTAAGGTAATTTGCATAAAGTCACTTATGCAAATTACCCACTATTACTTGAGGAGTTGCTTGCAACAATAAAGAGAAGAAGAGAAAAAAAAATTAACAGCAAGCACTTCTCATATATTATTCTTTCTTTCTGTAACAAAAGGAAAATCCCTCCAGAACAACTGCTTTGGAAAACTTTAACCCGACATATACATTACCTTTTTTGCGTTTTACTTGTAAAATATATGCAATTTTAAGTACAAGGATTTTGTTGGTGTTACTTATTTTTCTAAATTGACGAAGTTGTTCGGATAAAAAGGAATTAACAGAAGAAAAAAAAGGAGGTGCGTTAGAAATAATAATAATATATATATATTTTTTATTCTATATATATATATATATTAAATACGTGTTCCGTGGTATCTAAGACTCATCAGTGTGGTTAGACATAGTAAGATTGAAAACCGTGTACACATAAGTAAGTGTCCGTTGCTCTAAGACTAAATAAAAACAAAACGAGAGTGGTTCCTTCCTTAATACATTGAGCAATATGGTAAGTAAATTTGCTAGTTACTATTAGTGATAATGAAAATGTCTTCGTCAAAAACGAATTTAGCACTCATTAGTGCTAGAGTGTTTAAATAAATATTATGAATTACCTTAATCGTGGATGTTGTCGATAACCCAGTAGTTAGAAAGCCGACTATCCAAAAGCGATCCACACTGAAATGCTGTGACGTATATATATATATATATATATATATATATATATATATATATATATATATATATATATATATATATATATATATTAAATTCCCGAAACAGTTTTTCATGGTAAACAACTGATGATCCCTTAAAATAGTGTTAGAAACTAACTAATATAATAACTGTAAAAAATAAATTGACTTACATGAGTGATTTTCCACTGGAAGACTTGAGACTATAAGTTTTTTTAATTTTTTTTATTTTTATATAGTTCTAATGGTTGAGAAACTTCCGAGACTATATATATATATATATATATATATATATATATATATATATATATATATATACAGTATATGTATATGTATATGTATATATAGTAATCCAGGTAAAGTAAACATCCACAGAATAAAAATCCAAAGAATTTCAACCGGGCTTATAGAGAGTGCTCAATATTAAATAGAGCTTTTATATTGTATGATTATGTTTATTTATACATAATCTGCGACACTGGCTTGTCGATGTTATCGATCAACAGCTGTTAGAAACTGAGATCTCATCAGAAAAATACTGATCCCTCTCTTAGGTCATATTTGGAGGCTAATACAGGGTGGGCCAAAATAAGGGTCCTATCTTTAAATTTGAATAACTTGAATTTGAATAACTTCCACAAAATAAAAGTTAAACTCACCAAACTTTATGTGTGTGTAGACTGACCCTTCCGAGATTTTTTGAAATAAACAAAACAAATTTTAGCCGAAAAACACTTCTTAAAACTTACAAAAACTAAAGTATTGTTTTTTACACTGTTTTGAGTTTTTTAAGCAAAAATAATATTTTCTAAATGAGGGTACGTTCCTTAGGGCTAATACGGCTCATGCTTGCTTCGGAAGGGGTCCTTTACTTATTCTAAAAAAAATTTTTTTTTAAATCAATAAATAAAAAAGTTATGAATTTTTTAAAATAGGACCCTTATTTTTGCCCACCCTGTACTAAATATTTTTTACAAATCAGGCATGGACTTGTCAGAAAAGCGTTAGGGATCAGTGTATTACTCTAGAAGGAGACTATGTTGATTGATAAAGTCACATTTTTCCTCATAGTTGTTCTTTTCTTATTTTGGCCCGGGACTAATTGAGTTACGTATTTATACAGCATTTTATTTTCATCTTTCACAAATTCCTCAATCCATGTACGGCAAAGAAAACAAAAAGTAGTATGTTTAATTTTTCCCCCTCAATCTTGAAATTATCAAAACACACAGTCGCATTCCAAACGCGGCATCTACATACGTGCCTCGTCTTACTTACATTTAATTACTATATAGAGTATAATTCCTGTTTGTTAAGCAGGTTTTCTGATCACTTCGTGGTTGGTAGTTTGGTAGTTTTGTTTTACGGCATATCAACCCTTTTTGGGTTATTTAATGCCGAATCTGGTCTTGTTTTCTTCTCTTTTTTGTTTCTTTCCCCTTTTAATATCTGTTTCTATTTAACCCATAGTTGGGACCCTAACAGGTACTACCACTCCGGGTCAGGGTGGACCTGGGAGCAATGGTAATTAAGAGGAGGCTCCACATTCCCCAAAGTCCGTAAGCCGGATCTCACCATCGGATGTAGTTTAAGGTCATATCCAGGACCGGGAGTAGGGTAGGAAAAATAAAAATAAAAAAGGGGAGGGAGAAAGGGAGAGGGGCTGTTGTTTTTGGTTTTGGTTTTGTAGAACATAATTAAGTTTTACAAACACAAAAAAAAAAAAAAAAAAAAAAAAAAACGTCAATGTAGGTGAATTTCGTCTCAGGGAGCCACAGGGCAGCCTGATCTGGTATCACCAGGGTTATCTATAGCAAAACAGCGCCTGCCTTTTTTTTTGTGAATGGTAATAATTCGTGTGAGGATTAGTAAGAAATAATTATGAATGTGTGTTTCCTTTCAAATTGTTTTTATGTATTTATATCAACACGTTTTGCTTTTCTTCTTTTTTTTTATAGTTTTTATTTTGACTGAACGTGAAACAAATAAACACGCCATTTATGATTTATGTAGAAATATTTAGAGAAATGCGCCGCTTCCGGTGACTTCCTGTTTTTATTACACGAAAAGCAAATTAGATTTTTCTCGGTGACAGGTAAGATCGCATGTTCATTGACAAATACCCACAATTCACAGTAGGATTAATAAAGCCGATGTGTGCGTGTGTATCAATCAACCAACCAACCAATATATATATATATATATATATATATATATATATATATACATATATATATATAGTAAGCTATGAAAATATATTTATGGCAATTTAGCTACACAGAGGCTCCCGCGTTTCATTCCCGGGTTAATCTTCAGGCTAAAATGCATGGGGTTATTTTTGCCGGGTGTCTTTATATACACGTCTAGCTAGTTAACTAATTAGATTCTTTGTTGTTCTCTCATCCAATCGTTGGGCTTCCCACGAACAAAGATCCGGTTCGTGTTACTTCCTATATCCTGTTCTATTGTTCTGTTTTTATATATATATATATATATATATATATATATATATATATATATATATATAAATATATATATATATATATATATGCCAACATTATTAAACATAACAAAGTTAGTCTGTTTAATTATACCCTTTTTATTTATTTTTTATTTTTCTGATAGTCCTTTTTGTATTAAAATAATAATAAAATAAATAAATGTTCCACATGGGTTCCACATGGGCGTCGGAAGGAAAAAATATATACAATAATGACTTACATTTATTCACGGTTGAAGTTTGTCAAATACACACGTAAAAGTTAGACACGAAACTTGTACGGATGTGCATGGTATAATATACAAGGATATATATATATATATATATATATATATATATATATATATATATATATATATATATATATATATATATACACCCTGATTTTTTGTCATTGTTTTTATTGGTTGGCGATAGTGCACCGTTGTTTTACCGGTGCGTTTATTATTCGTCGCTACCAAGAACGTTTTTTATTAAATAGAATATTCATTCGCCTTTAATCGGACGTGTCATCAATTTTTGTATATATAGATATAGATTTTAAAATTTTTAAAATTTTTTAATTATTTTTTTAAATTCATTGATTTATAAACCAATTTATGCGTTCATTATTAAATTAATTAATCTATAAATTATTTTTTTGTGCACGCAAACAAATTAATTTAGCAATTAATTAATTAATTTAAAAAGGCACGAATAAATTTATTTATGAATTAATTTATTAAAAAAAATCTCTGTCTGTATGTCTTTCTGTCTCTGGTTTGGTTGTGTTGTTCTGTTTTACGGCATATCAACCCTTTTCGGGTGATTTAATGCCGAATCTGGTCATTTTGGTAAAAGTTTTATGCTTCAAGTTGTTGATATCTTGAAATGTTTAGTCATGGTTTTTGTTTTGGTTTATTTTGAAATTGTTGTTTATTTTTTTGGATTTTTCAGAACATGATTGAGTTTTGCAAAAAGAAAAACAAACAAAAAAAAACAATAAAACATTAATGCTTGGTGCATTTTTAGTCAGGACGTCAATAACTTCAGACAGCCTGATCTGGTAGCGCCAGTAGGTTTTATTTGACCAATAGATGGAGCCCTTAGAGGTACTACTACTCCGGGTCAGAGTGGACCTGGGAGCAATGGCAACTAAGGGGCAACTCCACATTCCCCACAGCTCCCAAATGGAGGCCTCACCACTGGATGTCTTTTAAGGTCATACCCAGGACCGTGTGTGTGTGTGTCTGTCTGTCTGTCTGTCTGTCTGTCTGTCTGTCTGTCTGTCTGTCTGTCTCTCTCTCTCTCTCTCTCTCTCTCTCTCTCTCTCTCTCTCTCTCTCTCTATATATATATATATATATATATATATATATATATATATATATATATATATGCCAGTTATCGGTGTAACAACACGTTTCTAATCATGCTCCGTGTTTAACTTGGCCTAATATTGTTGATAGTATCAATTGTAAGAATGTCGCGTTGTATAGACTCCAGTCACAAAGGCAACTCTTTATCAACATGCATTTCTTATTAAGTGTAGGTTTTGAGGAACCATCCGACGTATAGACACCATGCCGTTCACGACAGACTTTTGAATGCAAAAGCTTTTACAGGAAGGAGTTGTCGAAAACACTTTATTGCATACGCAATTCAGCTACTCGCGCTACATTTCTAACAATGTCAATGTTCCCCACTCTTTCTTACTCTCTAGTCACACACACACACACACACACACACACACACACACACACACACACACACACACACACACATATATATATATATATATATATATATATAGTCTTGGAAGTTTCTCAACCATTAAAACTATATAAAAAAAAAATTTAAGTCCTAAGTCGTTCAGTGGAAAATCACTCATGTAAGTCAATTTAACTTTTTCAGTTATTATATTAGTTTGCTTCTAACATTATTTAAGGGATCATCAGTTGTTTACCATGAAAAACTGTTTCGGGAATTATAAATAAATTATATATATATATATATATATATATATATATATATATATATATATATATATGGATTTTTAAAAATTAATTTATAAAATAATTTTTCTATATATAGATTTCTGTAATTACTTCATAAATTAATTTTTGTGTGCACAAAAGGAAGACATGGACACGTGTTTCTGGCCATAAGTATGACTTCTACTGACACGGATCGAACCCTCGATATAAATATTCTTAGTTTAGGGTTTTACCCCTTAGACCAGAATGACCTATCACATATTGTGCTCGACTTTTAATCGCCTATAATGTTACGCTGATTTTTTGTTATTGTTTTTTTTTCTGACGATAGTCGACCGGTGTTTACTGGTGCGTTTTTATTAATATATATATATATATATATATATATATATATATATATATATATATATATATATATATATATATATTTATTTATTCTGGTACAGAAAAATTAGTACAACATTCGTACCGTCGGTTTCAAGCACGGAAGGTCTTACCCATCCGGCTCTCTTCAGCTTCTGTTGTCATCTGTTTTGGAAATGTGAGGTCACATGACACTCTTGTTGGGACGCGTTATTTGCTCAGTGTGTTGTGTGTGTTTGTTTAAATTTAAATTTAGTGTAATAAGACCGTTGAGATTTAAAACACGAAGGAATTCAAGATTAAAGGGAATAAAAAAATAAAAAATATATGAAAAAATATATGAAAAAATATATATATAAATAAATATAAAAAAACATATATATATAAAAACATTTTAATACTAAGAATAAAAGAATAAAAAATAAAAAAAAATATGGAAATTGGCTTTGAAGAAGTCTGGCTTTCCTATAGATGTAACAGACAGTTTTTGCAAATGTGTAGCCAAGTAATATTATTACAAATAAAAATCTTCATCCATATCACACACACACACACACACACACACACACACACACACACACACACACACACACACACACATATATATATATATATATATATATATATATATATATATATATATCTAGTAAGTTATGAAAATATATTTATGGCAATTAAGCCATACAGAGGCCCTCGCGTTTCATCAATTATATCTATTTATAAAATTTTATGTTGATACATGAAATAGTAATTTCATCTTGATTAACTCAGCTTCAATAATATATATATATATATATATATATATATATATATATATATATATATATATATATATATATATAGTAATCCAGGTAGGGTAAAAATCCACAGGGTAGAAATCCAAAGGGAAACAAACCGGGCTTATAAAAGAGTGCTCAATAAAGATATAGAGCTGTATTATGAATGATTTTTTATTCAAAAATGTACAAAGTCTACTACACTGGCATGTCGATGTTATCGATCTACAGCTATCAAGAGCTGAGGTCTCATCAGGCAGAAAGTTTTTTTTGTGATCCAACCCGGTCGGTGGAATCCAGGAAGAATGGAGTTAAGCAAAAAGAAGAAGGAATAATAGTCATGTGTCCAATTTTAAAAAAAAGATTGGTCGTTAGAAAAGTTTAATTTACAATAATTCATATTTTTATTTTTATTCAACGCTGAGCTGGGGCAGGAGGGGGAGGGCGAGGGAAAGGAAAAGAAAGGGAAAGAGAAGAGAAAGAAAGAGAGGGAGAGGGGGTGTCAGGGGTGGGTGTCTATAGCCATTTAAGAGTTGTTGTGGACGGGAGGGGGTTAGGGTGTCTAGCTTGACGCGACACATATTTTGTCGCGTGTCAAGGGAATAGAGATGTTTCGACCTATTTAGTGCAGATGGCTAAATTTCCCCGACAAAAAATATTTAGTTTAAATTATTAATTCTAGGTAATATTTAGTAATGAATTAATAAAACATAATGGTAATTACTTTTATTTTTAGTAAAAGTCATATATGAATTAGTGGCAGTGGTATTAATAAATGTTATTATTAGTTGTAATTGTATTATGAATGGTGGGGTTAAAACTTGTCGGAAGATCAAAAATAATACTGGCGGTAAGGTGTTTTAGTTAAAGTTGTAAAAATAAATTATGGTCCATGGGTGGGGGGACTAAAAATGGTGGGAGCCAGTAATTTTGAGTAATGCAAGCAATATATAATTTTAAAGATGATTTTGGTAATATGTGGTTAACTTTTGTGGGATTATCAATTATTTCGACCTAGATGGGTCTCATCAGATGCCTGCACAGATATATTTAAGAACTTTGTTTAATTATTTTAACGTAACCGTCGAATTTTAACACACACACACACACACACACACACACACATATATATATATAGACAGAGAGAGAGAGAGAGAGATAAAGAGAGAGAGAGAGTGAGAGAGATAAAGAGAGAGATAAAGAGAGAGTGAGAGAGATAAAGAGAGAGAGAGATAAAGAGAGAGAGATACAGAGAGAGAGAGAGAGAGAGAGAGAGAGTGAGAGAGTGAGAGAGTGAGAGAGATGGTGAGATACAGAGAGAGAGAGAGATACAGAGAGAGAGAGAGAGAAGGAGAGAGAGAGAGAGAGAAAGAGAGAGAGAGAGAGAGAGAAAGAGAGAGTGAGAGAGTGAGAGAGATGGTGAGATATTTAAATGTATAACATTGAGTACCATAAAATCTTGGTTCTTATAACGTAATATTTTATTATCGTTGTGCATATTTTAAAAGAATTACACACACACACACATACATACACACACACACACACACACACACATATATATATATATATATATATATATATATATATATATATATGAAATCAGTAACAATGTTGTCAATATTAACCTTTCGAGCGGCTTTTTGATGCAATAAATTGTTTTTGTATATTTTCACGAATCGAATAGAAGTGAATATATTTCGCATCTTTCAATTACACTGAAGGTTCAATCACAACCTTTTCCTCGGGGCCTTTATTCCTTTTACTTCAAAACGTTCGAATGGCAATTTTAGTTCAGAACAAAATAAAACGAGAAAGTTCTTCGTTTAATTCGATGCGACCCCATATCTCTATAGGAAGCTTTGTCCGACGATTGGATTTTCTATCACGTTTTAGTTTGTAATAGCTTGTCAATCTTTGAACACGACAATTTAATGGACGCATCTTGCCTTATATGAGTCAGAGTAGCTTCACCTTTGTCTCGATCGGTCTGTCGCGCTTAATTATTAATGTTGCTTGGTCTGTCGCGCTTAATTATTAATGTTGCTTGGTCTGCCATGCTTAATTATTAATGTTGCTTGGTCTGCCATGCTTAATTATTAATGTTGCTTGGTCTGTCGCGCTTAATTATTAATGTTGCTTGGTCTGTCGCGCTTAATTATTAATGTTGCTTGGTCTGTCGCGCTTAATTATTAATGTTGCTTGGTCTGTCGCGCTTAATTATTAATGTTGCTTGGTCTGTCGCGCTTAATTATTAATGTTGCTTGGTCTGTCGCGCTTAATTATTAATGTTGCTTGGTCTGTCGCGCTTAATTATTAATGTTGCTTGGTCTGTCGCGCTTAATTATTAATGTTGCTTGGTCTGTCGCGCTTAATTATTAATGTTGCTTGGTCTGTCGTGCTTAATTATTAATGTTGCTTGGTCTGTCGCGCTTAATTATTAATGTTGCTTGGTCTGTCGCGCTTAATTATTAATGTTGCTTGGTCTGTCGTGCTTAATTATTAATGTTGCTTGGTCTGTCGCGCTTAATTATTAATGTTGCTTGGTCTGTCGCGCTTAATTATTAATGTTGCTTGGTCTGTCGCGCTTAATTATTGATGTTGCTTGGTCTGCCATGCTTAATTATTAATGTTGCTTGGTCTGTCGCGCTTAATTATTAATGTTGCTTGGTCTGTCGCGTTTAATTATTAATGTTGCTTGGTCTGTCGCGCTTAATTATTAATGTTGCTTGGTCTGTCGTGCTTAATTATTAATGTTGCTTGGTCTGTCGCGCTTAATTATTAATGTTGCTTGGTCTGTCGCGCTTAATTATTAATGTTGCTTGTTCTGTCGTGCGTAATTATTAATGTTGCTTGGTCTGCAATGCTTAATTATTAATGTTGCTTGGTCTGTCGCGCTTAATTATTAATGTTGCTTGGTCTGTCGCACTTAATTATTAATGTTGCTTGGTCTGTCGCGCTTAATTATTAATGTTGCTTGGTCTGTCGCGCTTAATTATTAATGTTGCTTGGTCTGCCATGCTTAATTATTAATGTTGCTTGGTCTGCCACGCTTAATTATTAATGTTGCTTGGTCTGCCGCGCTTAATTATTAATGTTGCTTGGTCTGCCATGCTTAATTATTAATGTTGCTTGGTCTGCCATGCTTAATTATTAATGTTGCTTGGTCTGCCATGCTTAATTATTAATGTTGCTTGGTCTGTCGCGCTTAATTATTAATGTTGCTTGGTCTGTCGCACTTAATTATTAATGTTGCTTGGTCTGTCGCGCTTAATTATTAATGTTGCTTGGTCTGTCGCGCTTAATTATTAATGTTGCTTGGTCTGCCATGCTTAATTATTAATGTTGCTTGGTCTGCCACGCTTAATTATTAATGTTGCTTGGTCTGCCGCGCTTAATTATTAATGTTGCTTGGTCTGCCATGCTTAATTATTAATGTTGCTTGGTCTGCCACGCTTACTTATTAATGTTGCTTGGTCTGCCGCGATTATTTATTAATGTTGCTTGGTCTGCCACGCTTACTTAGTAATGTTGCTTGGTCTGTCGCGCTTAATTATTAATGTTACTTGGCCTGTCACACTTAATTATTTATGTTGCTTGGTCTGTCACGCTTAATTATTAATGTTGCTTACTCCGTCACGCTTAATTATTAATGTTTCTTGATCTGTCACGCTTAAGTTTTAAATAACAATTTCTTTTCTTGCTCTGCATGCTAAGCTTGAGGCATAACTACCACAAACCGAATTACTTTGCAACGGCTTCATATATGTGGAACATGTTAACACGGGACTGCTTCCTGCAAATTACAACATGATAGTCTTCTAATCAAATGTCAACAGATTTTCGCCATGAACCGTCCCCACAAGTATTTTAAGCTTTGTCTATTCTAAGCAATGTTTCCCAATCCTCTAATGAGGTTCACTCGAAGCCCTTATCCTTGAGTGGCCTTTGGCTTTGATAACCAATAGACATCTCCTGTTATTGCGATAATCTTTCATTATTGTTAGCTGCTTACATCAAGTGGTTTCATGCATTGTCTAGAACGATTTCCATAAAAAAAGTGGTGATCCTTTTAATAAATTTTTTTTTTCAGACTGTCATGCTTAAGTTTGAAAGAGAAATTCTATTAGTCTGTCACGCTTGATTTTCAAATACAATGTCTGTAATTCAATCATCCTTAAGTGTCAAAAAGAAAATCTGTTAGTCTGTCATGATTAAGTTTAATGTAGAATTTCTTTTCGTCTGTCACGTTTAAGTGTCAAATAAAATTTCTGTTCGTCTGTCACAGTAAAGTTTAAAATAGAAAATATGTAAAGTCTGCCATGCTTTAGTTCAATGTAGAAATGCTGTTAGTCTGTCACACTTAAGTTTCATATACAATTTCTGTTAGTCTGTCACGCTTAAGTGTCAAATAAAATATCTGTTTGTCTGTTACTCTAAAGTTTCAAATAGAAAATCTTTTAAGTCTGTCACGCTTACCTTTAATGTAGAAATTCTGTTAGTCTGTCACGTTTAAGTTTAAGGAAGAATTTCTGTTTGCCTATCACAGTTAAGTTTCAAATAGAATTTCTGTTAGTCTGTCACACGAAAGTTTCAAATAGAATTTCTGTTAGTCTGTCACACGAAGGTTTCAAATATAATTTCCGTTAGTCTGTCACACGAAAGTTTCAAATGCTGTTTTACTATGTCTGTCACGTTTAAGTTTCAAAAATCATTTTTTTTATTCTTGCAATATAGGTCTGTCTGTCACGTTTAAGTTCCAAGTAACGTGTTTGTTAGGTTGTCTCGCTTAAGTTTTAAATAGCAATTTCTTTTGTCTGTCACACTTAATTTTGAAATGTCATTTCCATTGCCGGGTTCGCAGATAACTTGGATGTATTTTACTAATCTCATTACCTGTTTATCATTCATAGAAGTTATTGTAATGATTAAGGAATAGACATGAATAGAAAAACTGTTTTAGAACCAAGAGGATGATTGTATTCATATGCGCCATTGTCTTTATTCTGTGCTTGCAGCAAGAATGATCAGAATATCTCATTCACATTTTTCATGAAAATGCATAATTTAATATTATTTACTTAAAATCAATATATATATAAATTTGGGAAAGTTCATTTTTTAAAGCATCTTTAGAATTTTTAACATAAAGATAGAGGCAAAATTCCTTCATAAAAACCATGTGTTAGATGCAGATATTTTTTTACTAAAATCAAAATAAAAAATCAAAACATTTTTTTTGCTTCTTCATCTTGACTTAAAAAAAGTCAAGATGAAGAAGAAGAACAAATGCTTTTATTTTTTATTTTGATTTTAATAAAAAATATCTGCATCTAACACATGGTTTTTATGAAGGCATTTTGCCTCAACTTTTATGTTTAATATATATATATATATATATATATATATATATATATATATACATTTGAGAAAGTTCATTTTTGAAGCATCTTTAAAATTTAAAACTTAAAGAAAAAGGCAAAATGCCTTAAAAAAACAAGTGTTAGATGCAAATATTTCTTTTTAAATCAAAATATATTTTTTTTAATCTTGACCTTTTTTTTTAATAATTTCGTTCAATACAACGAGCCTCATCAGAGCTTTAAGACAAAAGTAATACCCTTTTATTTGATTAATACCGAATTAAAAATGCGGTCCTCTGCATATTCTTAAAATAAACAGACGGTACAGGATAGCGAAAAGCAATAAAATAAATTGCACCGGTAAATTATATTATATAATAACACGGCAGAATTAGATGAATCTAACCCTAATAAAATAATTCCTTATAAAAAATTAGATGAATCTGACCCCAACAAAATAATTCCCTATAAAAAATTAGATGAATCTAACCCTAATAAAATAATTCCTTATAAAAAATTAGATGAATCTAACCCCAATAAAACAATTCCCTATAAAAAATTAGATGAATCTAACCCCAATAAAATAAATCGCTATAAAATATTAGATGAATCTAACCCCAATAAAATAATTCCCTATAAAAAATTAGATGAATCTAACCCCAATAAAATAATTCCCTATAAAAAATTAGATGAATCTAATCCCAATACAATAATTCCCTATAAAAATTTAGATGAATCTAACCCCAATAAAATAATTCTCTATAAAAAATTAGATGAATCTAACCCCAATACAATATTTCCCTATAAAAAATTACATGAATCTAACCCCAATACAATAATTCCCTATAAAAGATTAGATGAATCTAACCCCAATAAAATAATTCCCTATAAAAAATTAGATGAATCTAACCCCAATAAAATAAATCCCTATAAAATATTAGATGAATCTAACCCCAATAAAATAATTCTCTATAAAAAATTAGATGAATCTAACCACAATAAAATAATTCCCTATAAAAAATTAGATGAATCTAACCCCAATAAAATAATTCCCTATAAAAAATTAGATGAATCTAACCTCAATAAAATAATTCCTTATATAAATTAGACGAATCTAACCCCAATAAAAAATTCCCTATAAAAGATTAGATGAATCTAACCCCAATAAAATAATTCCCTATAAAAAATTAGATGAATCTAACCCCAATAAAATAATTCTCTATAAAATATTAGATGAATCTAACCCCAATAAAATAATTCCCTATAAAAAATTAGATGAATCTAACCCCAATAAAATAATTCCCTATAAAAAATTAGATGAATCTAACCCCAATAAAAAAATTCCCTATAAAAAATTAGATGAATCTAACCCCAATAAAATAATTCTCTATAAAAAATTAGATGAATCTAACCCTAATAAAATAATTCCCTATATCGTTTAAAAATAATTATAGTTTCTGTGGTTATCATCTAAAAACAGATACTTCAACAGCCAGAACGGGGCAGCATCGAGGAAGAACGTCCTATATGACCACCGGAAATTATTTTTATTACTTTAGCAGAGAACGCTAATACATATTGTTACATAACGGGGGTCGTGTTTGAATAGACAAGTTTGAGTGACACCTAAGAGTCATAGCTGACCCAGCGGGAATCGATGAAACCATGTGACTTCCGAGGATTTTCTAT
The DNA here is from genome assembly GCA_963556195.1 of Sepiola atlantica. Lineage (NCBI taxonomy): Eukaryota > Metazoa > Mollusca > Cephalopoda > Sepiida > Sepiolidae > Sepiola > Sepiola atlantica. The sequence continues at coordinate 60,536,450 of OY744545.1, read as the reverse complement.
CTCTTTGGCTGGCGAGACTTTAAGTAGAAAAGATGTGTCTGGGTGCTGTCCCCGATGAGGGAAGTGGGTCAGTGCGCATATTGTGGCCGAGTGTAGCGATACGAGCTATTTGTCTATTTATACGCATGTCGAGTGGGGTTATCAGCAGGGGAATAGAACTTGGATTCACCCTGACGACACGGGTGTATGACGGTTTATAAACACCTAAGAGTCAGAGCTGACCTCTGGCGGGAATCGATAGAACCACGTGACTTCCGAGGATTTTCTGTCTTTTTGATTGGCTGGACTTTAAGTAGAAAAGACGTGTCTGGGTGCCATCCCCGATAAGGAAAGTGGGTCAGTGCGCATATTGTGGCTGGGTGTAGCAATACGAGCTATTTGTCTATTTATACGTCTGTCGAGTGGGTTTATCAGCAGGGGAATAGAACTTGGATTCACCTTGACGACACGGTCGTATAACGGTTTATAAACCTATCGGTAAGTCAAAATATAACAATACTAATGGGGTGCATAAATGTCATCAGATATCGAAAGATTCAAATGACAGTTCTTGGAAGAGAATGTGATAACAATTCTCGATTTGCTTCATAGATTGATCGTATCCCCTTAACCCCGCTCTAAAAATTATCCAGAATGATATCGATTTATCACTAAAGTGTTCGAGTATAAAATGGAGGTCCGTTTATAATCTTAAACGAATGTAAAAAAAAGCAGCTTTTAGCGATTTCTTTTTAATCCTATTCACCTCCAAACAAGTCACACTGTGAATTAGGGGTCAGATTTAAATGGGTTATCCTAAGTAGGGAGTTGTGCAGCGAGATGCTGGTTTTTATTACATTTACATTTCTGTATGTTGATACAGTCGGAGTCACAGAGAGCAGGGATGGAATTCCAAATATAAGCAGTTCGAGAAAATAAGCTATTAAAGTAGACATCATTCCAGCATCCGGGATTTCTGTAGTGAAGAGGTGTGATTTTGCTACTATATCGTGTTCATAGATGGTCTCCATGCATCCCAGAACTAGGTGTTATTGTTCTTCTGACACCCGTTTCGCCTAGTACTGTCATTGGCTGTAAGGTATCTTTGCTCTCGCGTGTCGAACTATTTTCTTTTTAGGATACTCTGAATTATCTATCGTGTTTCAAAACCTTCGAACAGTAACACTGAATTATCTATCGTGTTTCAATATCTTCGAACGGTAACTCTGAATTATCTATCGTGTTTCAAAACCTTCAAACAGTAACTCTGAATTATCTATCGTGTTTCAAAACCTTCAAACAGTAACTCTGAATTATCTATCGTGTTTCAATATCTTCGAAAAATAACTCTGAATTTATATCGTGTTTCAATATCTTCGAAAAATAACTCTGAATTTATATCGTGTTTCAATATCTTCAAACAGTAACTCTGAATTATCTATCGTGTTTCAATATCTTCAAACAGTAACTCTGAATTATCTATCGTGTTTCAAAACCTTCGAACAGTAACTCTGAATTATCTATTGTGTTTCAATATCTTCGAACAGTAACTCTGAATTATCTATTGTGTTTCAAAACCTTCGAACAGTAACTCTGAATTATCTATCGTGTTTCAAAACCTTCAAACAGTAACTCTGAATTATCTATTGTGTTTCAATATCTTCAAACAGTAACTCTGAATTATCTATCGTGTTTCAAAACCTTCGAACAGTAACTCTGAATTATCTATTGTGTTTCAAAACCTTCGAACAGTAACTCTGAATTATCTATCGTGTTTCAAAACCTTCGAACAGTAACTCTGAATTATCTATCGTGTTTCAATATCTTCAAACAGTAACTCTGAATTATCTATCGTGTTTCAATATCTTCAAACAGTAACTCTGAATTATCTATCGTGTTTCAAAACCTTCGAACGGTAACTCTGAATTATCTATCGTGTTTCAAAACCTTCGAACAGTAACTCTGAATTATCTATTGTGTTTCAATATCTTCGAACAGTAACTCTGAATTATCTATTGTGTTTCAAAACCTTCGAACAGTAACTCTGAATTATCTATCGTGTTTCAAAACCTTCAAACAGTAACTCTGAATTTATATCGTGTTTCAATATCTTCAAACAGTAACTCTGAATTATCTATCGTGTTTCAATATCTTCAAACAGTAACTCTGAATTATCTATTGTGTTTCAAAACCTTCGAACAGTAACTCTGAATCATCTATCGTGTTTCAAAACCTTCGAACAGTAACTCTGAATTATCTATTGTGTTTCAATATCTTCAAACAATAACTCTGAATTATCTATTGTGTTTCAATATCTTCGAACAGTAACTCTGAATTATCTATTGTGTTTCAAAACCTTCGAACAGTAACTCTGAATTATCTATCGTGTTTCAAAACCTTCAAACAGTAACTCTGAATTTATATCGTGTTTCAATATCTTCAAACAGTAACTCTGAATTATCTATTGTGTTTCAAAACCTTCGAGCAGTAACTCTGAATTATCTATCGTGTTTCAAAACCTTCAAACAGTAACTCTGAATTTATATCGTGTTTCAATATCTTCAAACAGTAACTCTGAATTATCTATCGTGTTTCAATATCTTCAAACAGTAACTCTGAATTATCTATTGTGTTTCAAAACCTTCGAACAGTAACTCTGAATTATCTATCGTGTTTCAAAACCTTCAAACAGTAACTCTGAATTTATATCGTGTTTCAATATCTTCAAACAGTAACTCTGAATTATCTATCGTGTTTCAATATCTTCAAACAGTAACTCTGAATTATCTATCGTGTTTCAAAACCTTCGAACAGTAACTCTGAATTATCTATCGTGTTTCAATATCTTCAAACAGTAACTCTGAATTATCTATCGTGTTTCAAAACCTTCAAACAGTAACTCTGAATTATCTATCGTGTTTCAAAACCTTCAAACAGAAACTCTGAATTATCTATTGTGTTTCAATATCTTCAAACAGTAACTCTGAATTATCTATCGTGTATCAAAACCTTCAAACAGTAACTCTGAATTATCTATTGTGTTTCAAAACCTTCGAACAGTAACTCTGAATTATCTATTGTGTTTCAAAACCTTCGAACAGTAACTCTGAATTATCTATTGTGTTTCAAAACCTTCAAACAGTAACTCTGAATTATCTATTGTGTTTCAATATCTTCGAACAGTAACTCTGAATTATCTATTGTGTTTCAATATCTTCGAACAGTAACTCTGAATTATCTATTGTGTTTCAAAACCTTCGAACAGTAACTCTGAATTATCTATCGTGTTTCAAAACCTTCAAACAGTAACTCTGAATTTATATCGTGTTTCAATATCTTCAAACAGTAACTCTGAATTATCTATCGTGTTTCAATATCTTCAAACAGTAACTCTGAATTATCTATCGTGTTTCAAAACCTTCGAACAGTAACTCTGAATTATCTATTGTGTTTCAATATCTTCGAACAGTAACTCTGAATTATCTATTGTGTTTCAAAACCTTCGAACAGTAACTCTGAATTATCTATCGTGTTTCAAAACCTTCAAACAGTAACTCTGAATTTATATCGTGTTTCAATATCTTCAAACAGTAACTCTGAATTATCTATCGTGTTTCAATATCTTCAAACAGTAACTCTGAATTATCTATTGTGTTTCAAAACCTTCGAACAGTAACTCTGAATTATCTATCGTGTTTCAAAACCTTCAAACAGTAACTCTGAATTTATATCGTGTTTCAATATCTTCAAACAGTAACTCTGAATTATCTATCGTGTTTCAATATCTTCAAACAGTAACTCTGAATTATCTATCGTGTTTCAAAACCTTCGAACAGTAACTCTGAATTATCTATCGTGTTTCAATATCTTCAAACAGTAACTCTGAATTATCTATCGTGTTTCAAAACCTTCAAACAGTAACTCTGAATTATCTATCGTGTTTCAAAACCTTCAAACAGAAACTCTGAATTATCTATTGTGTTTCAATATCTTCAAACAGTAACTCTGAATTATCTATCGTGTATCAAAACCTTCAAACAGTAACTCTGAATTATCTATTGTGTTTCAAAACCTTCGAACAGTAACTCTGAATTATCTATTGTGTTTCAAAACCTTCGAACAGTAACTCTGAATTATCTATTGTGTTTCAAAACCTTCAAACAGTAACTCTGAATTATCTATTGTGTTTCAATATCTTCGAACAGTAACTCTGAATTATCTATTGTGTTTCAATATCTTCAAACAGTAACTCTGAATTATCTATTGTGTTTCAATATCTTCAAACAGTAACTCTGAATTATCTATTGTGTTTCAAAACCTTCAAACAGTAACTCTGAATTATCTATTGTGTTTCAATATCTTCAAACAGTAACTCTGAATTATCTATTGTGTTTCAAAACCTTCGAACAGTAACTCTGAATTATCTATTGTGTTTCAAAACCTTCAAACAGTAACTCTGGATTATCTATTGTGTTTCAATATCTTCGAACAGTAACTCTGAATTATCTATTGTGTTTCAATATCTTCAAACAGTAACTCTGAATTATCTATTGTGTTTCAATATCTTCAAACAGTAACTCTGAATTATCTATTGTGTTTCAAAACCTTCAAACAGTAACTCTGAATTATCTATTGTGTTTCAAAACCTTCGAACAGTAACTCTGAATTATCTATTGTGTTTCAATATATTCAAACAGTAACTCTGAATTATCTATTGTGTTTCAATATCTTCGAACGGTAACTCTGAATTTATATCGTGTTTCAATATCTTCAAACAGTAACTCTGAATTATCTATCGTGTTTCAATATCTTCAAACAGTAACTCTGAATTATCTATCGTGTTTCAATATCTTCGAAAAATAACTCTGAATTTATATCGTGTTTCAATATCTTCAAACAGTAACTCTGAATTATCTATCGTGTTTCAATATCTTCGAACAGTAACTCTGAATTATCTATCGTGTTTCAAAACCTTCAAACAGTAACTCTGAATTATCTATCGTGTTTAAATATCTTCGAACAGTAACTCTGAATTATCTATCGTGTTTCAAAACCTTCAAACAGTAACTCTGAATTATCTATCGTGTTTCAATATCTTCGAACAGTAACTCTGAATTATCTATTGTGTTTCAAAACCTTCGAACAGTAACTCTGAATTATCTATCGTGTTTCAATATCTTCGAAAAATAACTCTGAATTTATATCGTGTTTCAATATCTTCGAAGAGTAACTCTGAATTATCTGTCGTGTTTCAATACCTTCGAACAGTAACTATGGAATGATTAACTTTCCTGCGACATAAGTGTACCGCTTGTCTTCTATTGCTGACCAATAGGGATGAAACATTATAAAACCAATGCCAGCGTGGGTTGATAGAGAATAATAGCGTGTGACTGAAATCATTCCTAATTAGATTAGTTGCTACATGACCGTCATTAATAAAATATCCGTTTATCCAACAGCTGATTGTAATTCCAAGCAAACAGCCAAAACCGAGGCTACCTTGCGATTGGACGCTATCACATCTATTATTCTTACATATTGCCGATCAGTGATTTGCTTTTCATGTTAAGTGTATACTTTATTTATAAAATACAAAAAAGATTACTTAGGTATTTTATTTACCTCGTTTCCAGGAGGTTAGACACAAGGTCAGGTGTGGGTAACCAGCGCACTAGGATTAGCACAACTCTGGCAGATAAAAATGCGTGAGCAGCCCCGTCGGCATTCCCAGGTAGGAGAGCCTCATGCGATTAGTAATAACTAGGTATAATTCTTTCTCAAAGAGAAGGTGAAGCCTGGGAGGGTTGGATCGCCTGAGACTGAACAGAACCATATCGCAGCCCGACAGCATCAAATTCAATGTGGGACTTATGTCGAGGACGTATCTTCGACTGGTAAGCCAGTGTCAAGTAAGTATTACATAGATTACTTAGGTATGGTGTAGTTTCACCTGTCATCTTGTTTCCTCCGCCAAGGAGCTTATGTTTTCAATCGAGTTTGCTTGTTTGTTTGTTTGTATACAGTCTAGAGTCCAAATCGCAAGACTAATTGTCACCAAACTTGGTCAAAATACAGATCACAGTCTAACTTAGTAGTGATTTAATTTTTGGATATCTAGGTCAAAGGTCAACGTCAACGTCAACGTCAAGGTCACGGAAAATATGAAATTCACGCTTCTGGCGATAACTTCGCTTCCGTTCATCGTAAAGACTTGCTACTTTGTCAATATTGTAGCCGATTAGGTTATATGACATTTATCTTGACCTTGGATATTGACCTTGAAAGGTTCAGTCAAGGTCGAAAATTTAACGGAATTTGAACTTTCGACTTTTCCAAATTTGATGTTTAGATCTGATGCTATTATTATTATTATTATTATTATTATTATTATTATTATTATTATTATTATTATTATTATTATTATAATTCTTCTTCTTCTTCTTCTTCTTCTTCTTCTTCTTCTTCTTCTTCTTCTTATTATTATTATTATTATTATTATTATTATTTGTACTCACTAGGAGTTCTCACACAGATCATCGTCAGTGATTGCTCACCGACAACAACCAGTGGTATTTCCTGGAGTCTGAGTGACAACAAGCCTCCCCAGATTTCCAGTGGTCTTCTCTGGGATTTGGCAATCAGCCTTCCCAAGGTCCCAGTATTTTCCGCACTTTTCCAGTGGAGGTCTGGTTTGTGTTGTCTCTTCTCGGTCTTCTCACCTCCTCGACCTTCTACAAATATTTTGTATGGTGTCAGCATAGGCGGCACCATTAAAATTTTTTTTTTTTAATTTTCTAAATAATTTTTTTTGGGGGGTGAGGAGGAAAGGGGGAGAGCCTATAGTGTTTCTTGTAATTTCTGTTCTTTGGTTAATTTTTGTGTGGTGATAGCTGAGGCCGGTGTAATTTATTGAGTGGGGGGGGGATTATGAAGTGATGTTTCTTGCAGTTCTTCTTTCTTTGGTTCTTGTTGTGGTGTTCGTGTGGTTTTGTTTTCACCTTGTTGTAAATTCATTGTGTCTGGTTACTTTTTGTAGCTTATGCGGGTTGGTTTCCGCATTCAAGGATTTTCCTTATGATTGCAGTTGCTTTGATCATTGCCATCCTTTGTATGGTTTCGATGGTCCCTTTGATTCCAATTTCCTCTAGTCTTTTCTTCAGGTGTTTTGGCATTGTTCCTAGTGCTCCTACGATTATTGGTATTATACTAACTCTCTTTATGCTCCATATTTATTTCAGTTCTCTGGCTAATTATGTGTATTTGCTTCGTTTGTATTATTATTTACTCACTAGGAGTTATCACACTGGTCATCGTCAGTGGTCGCCCACTGCCGACAACCTGTGGTATTCCCTGGAGTCCGAGTGACAACAAGTCTCCTCAGGCCTCCAGTATGCTCCACCTCTTTTCGTTCATCACCGCTGATGACCTTGCGGTAATCGCAACAGCCACCTACCAACGATTTCCCGCTGATAAGGGCCATTGGTCCCCTCTAGGGCCCGAGTGGCAACAAGCCTTCCCAAGGTCCCAGAGCTGTCCGCGCTCTTCCAGTGGAGGTCTGGTTTGCGCTTTCCCTCCTCGACCCTCTGTCCATAATTTTTGTGGCGTCAGCCTATGCTTGCGCCTCATTCGTGCGGTTGTATTTTCCCCGGTTCTGTTGTTTTGTTCTCCACTCGTTGCTTATGTGGGTTGGTTTCCGCATTCGAGGACATTTCTCAGGATTGTAGCTGTTTATTATTATTATTATTATTATTATTATTATTATTATTATTATTATTATTATTATTATTATTATTATTATTATTATTATCATCGTCATCATCATCATCATCATCATCATCATCATCATCATCATCATCATCATCATCATCATCATTATTATTATTATTATGGAGACATTTATACTTAGAGTGATAACAATGACGCAATGGTGGTGCTTTGTTCAGTAAACAATTCAATTTATTCAGTAAAAAAAATCGCAAGAACATATTTTCGGCGTCTCAGCAATTATTCGCACCTGCTTCCGAGCAAATGGAAAAGAAAAGAAAATCCCCTTTTAAAATTATACACAAAGGACTTGAATAAATACGTTTCTTTTGAAAAAATAATTTGAATAAATACGTTTAAAAAAAAAATTATTACTTTGCCTCTATCTCGCACTTTTGATGATGAAAATTAATTATTCAGCTTTTTTTTTTGCGAAACTTCTGAAAAGACAAACGGCCCTCAGCCATGGATTTAAATTAGTTCCGTCTTTGCGGTATACTAAAAAAAAATGCAAATACTGATATGAAAATATTCGGATAATATTGTTGTTTGATTGCCCTGATGGCTATTGTCACGAACTGTGGAATCGGTTTTACCGATTTCGAATCCTGTACGATATATGGTGCAAGATTACGTATTGATATTTTCGGGAAAGGTATTGTGATGACGCCAAAGTTATCTCCATTAAAAGCTATATCTTTTTAAGGCTTTTCAATTCAGAGATGTGACCATTTAAAAAAGGGGATAAGCATCCAAGTCTTGTGAAACACATGACCCCCGCCTCGGTTCACGTGAGGTCCGAGAATGAGACTAACATTCTTACTACCGAGTCTGACCTACTTCTTTTACGAACTCCCATGTGTCAACTGTAAGTAAATTCCGCGTGTGTTTCACATACTATTGCCTGTGAATTCGATTGTTTTGGGACGTGTATTGTTTGTCTGTTTACTTTCTGCCGTGTCATAGTTTGTGGAGACACACCGCGAATAAAAACATATTCATATAAGCAACACTTTTTGTCATTTAAAAAAAAAGATTTATTTGTTATTGACGTGTGCGGCTAAATACGTGTTTAGGAGATTTGCTTGCATTTCCTAACCACATTTTAGTCTATCTTAGCAGAAATGATAATATCCAATATTATCGATCTTCAGTATACATCCGTTACAATTTATATAATACTAAAAGTCTATTGTTCTTGTATGTTTGCAATCAGCTTTCAGCTTTCCGGTTTTCAACATCCGGTTGCGCATGCGTAAATAGCATCGTCTTCAATCTGTTATTCCAATTCCGTTATTCTCTATTATGATTAACGAACGCATGAAATTTTTCATTCTGGAAATTTTTAAACAATTTCATTTAATTTCATCAAATAGTTTATTTGTTTTCTTCACGGCTAAAAACATTCAACGGGAGGACTTCGTAAAGTCTGTCGCAGTTTCAAAAAACTCCTCCCTTTTAAAAAACAAAAACAAACAAACAAAAAAACAACACTCATTATTAATATCAGCCATACTAGCGGTTGGTGAACGAAACCACCTCCCACTTTCCCTCTCATAGATTTCACCACTCCTACTCCCTCTGTTTTCGTTACGTACGCGAGAAAGCCTGCTGTACCCCCTTCCTTTCTCAAATCGCCCTAACCAACCACTTATAATTCAGTAACTGTAATTAAAAAAAACAAACAATTATAATAAACAGAACGACTCATAGAAATCTATCTATATTCTTTTTTCATTTTAATATACTTTCATAGAAATGCTTCTGTTATGTAAAAAAAAACTATTTTCTTTATGCCACAAGTGTCACGCTCATACATGAATTCCATAGCTAATATAACAAACTGACCCAACGGGTCACGTGTGGTCTAGTAATACTATAAATATCAGAAATAGAAACTTTTGTTCAATTAATTGTATACACTGAATACTTATTTTTACTAATAAGTCACAACTTATAAACACAAAATAAAACCACTCGAAGATAAGGGTTAATGAGATGAACAGATTAATAGTTTGAGAGCATTTAATATCTTATTATACTACCCACTTATAACAACAGCCGACACAGAAACAGCAATTCTTTTCCCTTTTTCAGAAACATCGCTCATGAAGTGAATCGGTTGCTTATTGTTTTTTTGCTAATGAGTATTTACTTGTCAAGGTAAAGACCCCTTCGAGGATCAGGATTTATGAGACTGAATAAATTGACATTTGAATGATGAGGAATTCTATGATATGATGTCAAATCTCCTAGTTCCATCCCTTCAACACAACGACCGACTCGGAAAACTTAAATTTGAACACTACTAGATTTCCAGTCGTCGTCTTGTCGACAGAAACAGCGGAAGTCTTGTTGACATGTAGTACGCTCAATGGGTAGTCATGCCTCCCTTTAGTTGTGCTAGTATTAGTAGTAGTATTTTTTCGTTTTTCCTCTACTGATGATAGCAGCAGTTCTTCTGTCTTAAAAAAAACAAACTTATATTCACCCCAAAACAAGGTATATTGCCACGGAGACGTAAGGGGCTACCAAGAATTAGGGGCAAGATCTATAAAAACATTCTGAGTAGGGAGCTGTGCAGCAAGATGCTTGTTCACAATACATTTAAACTTCTGCATGTCGGCACCGCCGATGAAACAGGGACCAGGGAGAGTATTCCAAAGGAAAGTCGTTCGAGGGAAACATACATGATTAGAAAGGTTTCCGGCATCAGGGGACGTCTACAGTTTAGGAGGTTAGATTAATGGGATGGTCGGGCGTATTTACATGGTGGAGGCACAAGTGCAGCAAGTTCGTCAGCACTCGTAGAAAAAGCACAGAAATGCAAATCTGCTGTGATGGGACAGGGGCTGGAGCTTGGTAGACAGTGCTCGTAGCAATTTTTGTCAAGTTTTGGTGGTATACTCTAACACATAAACGTACAGACGTTCGTTTTTTTTTTTTTATAGATGTTGGTGTCGGTAGTTTTTCTTGAAGGAAGGGCAAACATTCTTGATGGACCTTACAGGGCAGAAAACAACCCTCACCATACTAGGTGTCAAGTGGGTAGGATAAGCCACACGAGGGATATAATATAAACAAAGAGGACAGGAAAACCGTATATCCAGGCCCTTACTAGAAGGAAATAGAAGCAGCAATGTTGAGATTATTTTTTGAACTACGATTATTATTCTTTATTATTCACCACGAGTACTCACATAAGTCATTACCAGTGATACATCACTTGTAAAACGGTAGTGTTCCTTGGGGCCCGAGTGACAACAAATCTCCCAGATTTTCAGTATTCTCCCCTTCTTACCATTATGATACTATTGACTTCCCCACGACACGCAGCCGGGATCGCAGAGAAATGATGAGGAAGTTAGATATGTGAACGGCAATAGGGAAGCCAGCAAATGTATTGAACTCCACAGACGGTATGGCGCCCTGACAGTTGGTTGTTAGTTTCTGGGTGGCCGCATAGCGATAAGTTGAGAAGAAAAAACGGATGTGGACAGACATTTAGGAGTTTCGGTCAAGAGTAAATATGTTTTAAGGACTGGCTGTCGAAAGAAGTTCGGTTCGGGAAGATCACCGAAAGAGTACGAGAATCAACGAGTCGGCGTCAGACAAAGAAGAGTGTCACTGTTTACAACACGACCGGTCAACTGTAAACGGACGCCGTTTAACGTCGTTAGTCATGACGGTATCACACACACACACACACACACACACACACACACACACACACACACACACACACACCCACACACACATACACACACAAACACACACACGCACACACACATAACCTAACACAGATAAGTTCTACCTACGGTGGCTGAGTGGTTAACGACGCAAACTGAGGATCTGAGTGTGCCAGGTTCGAATCCAGTTCGATCAACAGAAACACCTTCATCAAAACCCACACCTGACCTTGTGTCTAACCTCTTGAAGAGGAGGTTAATAAAATACATAAAACTTGTCTTCTGTTGTTCTTACCTTAGACCATCATCACTATTGCAGTTGTTAGCATCACCCGTACAGATGGTTGTATCTTGAAGCTCCAGAAGAGTGTCACTTAGAAACGATTATTAGTTTTCACTTTTATCCGTTGCGCCACGAGTCCTGATTGAAAGTTAAATCCTCAGTACGGATTATACTAAGAATACAATTATTAATAACTAAAGACTTACGCCAGGTCATGGATGACGAAAAGGGTTCCGTTCGAAATTCCGTAAAGATTCCCGAGTTCGACAAGATACACTTAGAAGAAAGCCGAGGTTTACAGCGGCCGAAACGTTGTGAGAATAACACCCAAGATGAGAACAGTAGTCCAAATACTCCAAATAATACAAATGATCAATCCTCATCTCAAAAGTACCAAAACATGAAATAAAGTCGCCTCGATCCGGAACTTTGCTGTATAAGAAATTCTTCAGTTTCCATCACCTGTCATTTTCGCGGCCATATTTGCTGCTTTTATTTTTTTTGTTCCTTTGATAGTTCCGCTCTTTTCAACCGAAACGGTTTCATATACATATACATATATATATATTTTTTATTTCAGCTGATATTTTGACATAAAAAAAAGATACAACTACATCGATTCTAATCGAAATTGCTTAAATAAAAGAAAAGAGCTTGAAATTACAAAATAAGAAAGCCGATTACATCGACGTAACCACGATATTTTTTTTCACGAGAAATGATCATCCAGGCATCTGCTGCTTTTACTACTACTACTACCATTACTACTACTACTACCTTTACTTATGCTAACACTAAAAAGCAACACTGTTCCGTTTGAAAACTATTGGTTAGAATTGCATTTAATATTTACAGAAAGAACTTTTAAAATGGCATATTTATCATAGAAGTTATATATCGCTACTACTACTACTACTACTACTACTACTACTACTACTACTACTACCTACAATGTTGCTACTATTAATGATAACTTGCTATTACTGTTACTACTACAGAGTATTTTCTTTTGCCGCTACTATTACTACACCTACTACTACTACTACTACTACTACTTATAATGTCGCTATTATTTTTACTACTACGAAATATTTCCTTTTGCCGATACTGTTTCTACAATTATTTGTACTACTACTACTACTACTACTACTACTACTACTACTACTACTACATATAATGTTGCTACCATTAATGAAAAATTACTATATTGCTATTATTGTTACTACTACGGGGTATTTTCATTTCCGCTACTATTACAACAACAACAACAACTACTACAACTACCTATAATGTCGCTATTATTGTTACTACTACAAAGTTTTTCCTTTTGCTGCTACTGTTTCTTCAAACTACTACTACTACTACTACTACTACTACTACTACTACTACTTAATATAATGTTGCTACCATTAATGAAAACTTACTATATCGCTATTATTGTTAATACTACTACGGGGTATTTTCTTTTGCCGTTACTGTTTCTACAAGTACTACTACTACTACTACTACTACTACTGTTGTATTTCTGATGTGCTTGTAAGTAATACGACACGCTTATATATAAAAAATAGGCACTTCTGTAGTATATATGAAGCAGCTGCCGATTAAGAAATCGAAATTGAAGAGTTCCGTTTTTTTTCTCCAAGTACCATTCATTCAGAATTCACCGGAAGTTGAATTTAGTATTTAGAAAATGGAGTTAAATGAGATTAATCTTCAAGACATTGGTAATTTAATGAACCAGCCGCAAAAAAACAATAGATTTTTTACAGGCACACCGCCTGATTTCTTAGGGTTAGGGGTTAGGGTTAGGGTTTTTTATTTAAATTTTTTTTACTTCATATAATAAAAAAAAGAAATTGTTAATTGTTACCCAAAAACAAATCAGTCTTGCATTTTTTTTTATGTTGTAAAAAGATCACTTCCGGTGTAATTACCTCCCTTTATTTTCAGTAGAAGGACAGAAAATCTGCTGCTTCATATATACTACAGAAGTGCCAAAAAATATAATGATATATCTTTATTGCCGGTTGCGGTGAAGGAGTGTGGGCTAGTAAGAAAAGGAAAACGCACGCACAGGAATTCGACGGCTGTTTTTTTCTCGGGCCCAAATCGCCAATCGACTGACGATACCAATTTCGAGTTGATTATGTAACATCTTGGGACACCCACGCTCCCACGTGCAAACGCCCATTGTGGGACCTCGCTGTCAGTGTAGCCATGTTTTCCCAGGGTATTTTATACGGCGACGGAGTATTTTCTTTTTTTCCGCTTACTTTTGCAGGTGGTTTCAATCAGCAGTTATTTTATTTCTGACAATCCATCATGTTTGCTTTTCTCGACCAGGTGGCTTCACTTCAACCAACGATTATTTTATTTTCGACAACCAATCATGTTATGCTATTTTCTTTTTCGGTCAGGTACGTGTCCCTCTCAAGTATCCATATCCCTGTCAAATCACCTTTTTCGGTACACCCGGCCTGGATATTAAACACTACCACTACTAATACTATTCTTACTACCTATAATACTACACCAAATGGCAAATAGTATGTATTTTACCACCCTGCCTCTTTTATGACGCTAGTGACGTTCGTTCTGTATGATGTCCACCTGAAAAAGAGATTGCTCGAACGCTCACTTCTCTTTCGTGACATCACACACACATGTGACGTAGTCCTCTCCTTCTCCCTCAACATACAACATTCGTTTGTACTTACGTAAAAAAATATTTGAGAAATGCCTAGTGTCAACAATCAAACTTTACCAAATTCAAAAGTGAATTGTTCAAAAACCGAATCTAACACCACAAATAAAATTCTGCATTTCCGTCAACTTAAACAGTTAAAACTGTTTAAGTTGACGGAAATGCAGACTCTTGCAGTTAATTTTTTTTTATTTTTATGTAATATTCTAACATCTAATTGTTACAATTTTAATTAAACAATTTTACAAAGTGAGATTCGATTGCTTTATTTAAATAATATTTACTTTATAATTAATGTTAAAAGTCAAAGGAACGGAATATCTATTAAAAATTTTATTTTTAATTCTTACAACTTTCAATGATTGACATATTCGTTTTATTGATTTAAAAAATATTTAGCTGACCATGACAAGAGCGATTATCTCTTTATATTATTTACTGTGGGAGAAACTTATTATTTCAAGAAAAAAACGTAATTACGAGCAGAGCGACCTCTGTGTTGCATGGGGATAAGTAATTTATTTTTATGAATAACAATTGATTTTCTAGTGTTATCACGAATACTCAACACTCTTCTCAGTTAAGCTAAGTAGGTATTTATCTACTCCCCACAGAGTAAAATGTGACACAAGGTCGGAAAGTGAGATCAGATAAGTCAGCACTCTAGAGGAAGAGCACCTATTACCTTTAAAAATTGCCTACACAGCCCCGTCGGCATTCCCCGGTTGGGGCGCCTCAGACAGTAAGCAACAAACTTCCTCCTCCCCAAAGAGGGGAGGCGAAGCATGTGAGGGTGGACCTCCTAGAACTGCACAGGACAGACCCATAGACCGGCGTAAATCAAGCCCCGAAGGCCAAGACAATACCAGTCTATGGGGTGTAGTATCCATCGGAACAGATACTACACTTTGATCATGACCAAAAAGCCAGGTAAGTATAAGAACTATACTTTTTTATTTACCTCCCCAGAAGATTAGGCACAAGGCCAGTTGTATTTTACTCCCACAAGGTAAGATGTGACCCAAGGTCGGGTCGGGAAAGTGGGGTTTGAAAAGCCAGCGCCCGAGAAAGTGAGCACTCTGGCCATTAAAAATTGCCTGGGCAGCCCCGTCGGCATTCCCCGGTAGGGGCGCCTCAGGCAGTAAGCAATAAACTTACTCCTCCCCAAAGAGGGGAGGCAAAGCCTGGGAGGGTGGACCTCCTAGAACTGCACAGGACCAACAACCCCCAATAGACCGGCGCAAATCCAGACCCAAAGGCTAGGACAATACCAGTTTATTAGGTGGGGTAAAAATACCCCTGCCAGGTAAGTATAAGAACTATACTTATTGTGAATATATTTATAGCAACACAAATAGTAAAACTACACCATCTTGCACTTGGACGAAGATCAGTAAATTACGGTTCTGCTCCGACGCAAGATGTCATTACCTTATTCGAGAAGAGAGATTAGTTCATTGCTGGGCTCCTGAGGCGCCTTTATCAAAGAATGCAGACTTAAATTAAAATCAGCGTAAATCGTACTATAAACACCGAAACTACTAATAGAAGGAAAACTTACGAAAAGAAACAGTAACAGCAATGACAAATACGCGAGTTAAATCTTACTCGAAGAACAAATACGCGAGATAAGTTCTACTAAAAACTAAATTCACTTTCTCTTTTCTGAATCTGTAACTAATATATCTGTGTGTCCGTAGATTAATTCGATTTTAGTCACAAAAATTTAAAGGATAATATAATATTTTTTGTGTCTATTAAAAGTGAATTAAGCATTTTATTATCAGTTATTAAGATTAAGCCTCCGCATCTTTGCCCATAAAAAATACATTTCATCATCATCATCATCATCATCATCATCATCATCATCATCATCATCATCATCATCATCATCATCATCATCATCATCATCATCATCATCTAGATCAAGCCTCTCTTCGCTGCTCATAAAATAAATTTTCATACGTGATTGTTGAAGCGAGCCGGACACACGTACGTCCACTTTTATGATATAGAATTATCAATACATTATAAGATATACTAAGAAATCAACCGTGAAAGTTCCACAATAACCTTCTAGAACTAAGTATTTTTATGCTTAGATAAAGTATTTTTAGCAGCACATACACTAGGAACAAAAGGTATATATATATATATATATATATATATATATATATATATATATATATATATATATATATATATATATATATATATATATAGATAGATAGATGAAAGGATAAAATAATGCGACGGTATGAAATTAAAATGGAATAAGCGGAAGATCTAAAAAGCTTAACGTTCGCCCAAATGTTATATGGGCTTTGTCAAGAGCGAACAAAAATGCAAAAAAATGAGAAAAGATGAGAAGTCTATAAATTATGAGAAATATATATAGTGGTAGGGTTTATGTGGAGAGGGAAAATATGTAAATATGTATAGAGTCAAAGCCCATATAACATTTGGGCGAAGCGTTGAGCTTTTCAGGTCTTCCGCTTATTCCATTTTAATTTCATATATATATATATATATATATATATATATATATATATATATATATATATATATATATATATATATATATATATATATCTTTCGTATTACTCTACACTTGTCAGTATTGATGACGTATCGTCGATCGCACGATTCGAACAGCGGATCTTATTATTATATTATGAACGCTTCCAAATGCGAGAGAAATACATATTGTATTTATTTGGAAACACAAGTAATGAAATCCAGACAGTAGCCCAATTTCTCAAAAAAAGAGAACTTCGCAACGTGGCTTAATTTGAATCTTCAGTTTAATTTCTCTGAAAGTGCTCAACTTAACGGAGCTTAATAGTTATACATCAATATTTTTAATATTTATATATATATATATATATATATATATATATATATATATTTCGTGTTACCTTACATTCGTCAGTATTGATAACGTAACCGTACCGCCGGTCGGACGATTCGAACCCCGTATCCAAGTATTATGGACTCGTTTGTGTTAGCGTGATAGAAGTGAAAGCGTTGACATCTATGTAAAAAGCTAGATAAACACTGTATTGAATGTCATAATGACCTGTCCAAGAGGTCTGGGGTTAGAGTTCAGTCTGAGATATCAAAGATGCATATAAAAGATTACGCATTGCTCATAGCGATGATTACAACATTTTCATGTAATACTTTCTCGCTTTCAAAGATGTGCTGTAAAAAAAATCCGTTCGTCCATATTGAAAGATAGGAACACAACAAGAAAAAAACGAGCATTATATTATCTATAACGGCGAATGCCAAGCAGATGCTAATGTGAAGTTTCTTTTTACCTTTGAAAGCTGTTCATTACTAGTGGCTTTTGGGGTACTTTACGTTAATCTTATTATTCCCCTTTTTCGTATTTTTCTCCATTTTGTTTCTCTTCTGATCATTGCACGATATTTTCGAGAAAACCCGAGTTCCCTTCTCTTAAATCAATCTAATCCTCTGCTTCCAGATTCCGAGAAAATGACATCTGACAAGTAGATTTTATTAAATGCTGTTTCTATGTTAGCAGAACATATATCAATGTCACACAAATAATATGACTCTTATGGATTCAAACCCTGGAAATATTGCATATATATATATATATATATATATATATATATATATATATATATATATATATATATATATATATATATATATATATATATATAGTGAATGCTTTTATTCAAACATGTACAAGGTCTGCTATACTGGCATGTCGATGTTATCGATCTACAGCTCTCAAGAGCTGAGGTCTCATCAGGCAGAAAATTATTTTTTGATTCAACCTGGTTGCTGGAATTCAGCAACCAGGTTGAATCAAAAAATAATTTTCTGCCTGATGAGACCTCAGCTCTTGAGAGCTGTAGATCGATAACATCGACATGCCAGTATAGCAGACCTTGTACATGTTTGAATAAAAGCATTCACAATACAGCTCTATATTTTTTATTGAGCACTCTTTTATAAACCCGGTTTGATTCCCTTTGGATTTCTACCCTGTGGATTTTTACCCTACCTGGATTACTATATATATATATATATATATATATATATATATATATATATATATATATATATATATATATATTTACGGCAAGGAATACAGACGTTTGGGACATTTTTGGGGTGGAATGAAATTGAATAAGTATAAAAACGAGAGGTAATAATTAAAAAAAAATCATTTAATACTGAGCCGGCTTTCGTCCACACTCATCAGAGTATCTACGTGGAAGTAATTCAATACGACTGAAAACTTAAAAAAGTATAATGAAAACTAGTGACAAGTTTAGGAGAAAAAATTGGGGGAGGGTCACAAGTTTATCACATTGAGTCCTAAAAGCCACTCCTTTTGTTTACAAAGGGAGGATTTGTCTGACTATATATATAGCTTCTAGGACTTTGAGGTGGAATAAAGAATGTGATCTACTTATGACAGAAAACCAGTCACTAGTGTAAGTCGACGCACATTCGGCGCTATTTATAAGATGGTCAGCAATAGCTGACCCGGATGTGTTGACTAAATTATTTAAATTATATATATATATATATATATATATATATAAGTCAGATTCATTTTATATTCCAATAACCATGTTTTTATTTTATTTATCTTTATTTTTTCACATTTCCCAAAAACATAACATTTCTGTGAGATGTATTTTTTACGGTCCGTTTCATTTTCCGTGAGCCAAACAACATTTTTATGTCAATATCGTCTCTGCAACGCTACAAAATCATCAGAAAAAAATCACAAAGAGTAAAAAGTCCTTGGATTAAAATGTCTTGAATATATATATATATATATATATATATATATATATATATATATATATATATATATATATATATATATATATATATATATATATATATATATTATTTCATGTATCCACATGAAATATTATCAGGAGATATAATATTTTATGTATCGATTTTAAGAATTTACTTCAACGGTGCTAAATACGTGAGTAGACCTAGGTAGTAAGTTATGAAAATATATTTATGGTAATTAAGCTCCACACATGCCTCCGTGTTTCATCCCCGTAGGAAATTGTCAAGCTAAAATGCGTGGAATCTATGTTAACTGGTGTTGTTTATATATATACACGTAGTATTTAGTCGAGCTAGTTAACACATCAGATTCTTTGTTATTCCCTCTCACGTGGTAAACAAACAATTGTATGGAGATAATAAATTTTACTTTAGGATAACAACGCATTAGAAAAATAAAATAAAATAATTACATAAAAAAACGAAACTAATCTAACACCTATAAATAGAAATAGAAAATGCACGCACGTGTTAAAATAAGGTCACCTATTAATTCGACACATTCACAGAAAATGTTGAGTCACCTTTATAGAACAAAAGAATAGGAAGTAAAAGTCAACCGAACCTTTGTTTGTAAGAATCCCTGCAATTGGCTAATTGAAAATGTCAACAATTTCAGAGGGACAAATAACAATCATGTTACACGAATAGGAATACTTGACCTTCAATGGACGCCACATATATGATATCTACTTTTTAGGAGATGGCAGTGGTGGATCATTGATCCGAACGTGAGTACAACATGCAAATATTTTGTAAATCAAAACTACCATGTAATAATGATGCGACTAGAATTTCCGCGAAGACGAGGAAATAAGTTGATATGAGCTAAACCAGATTGTTGATTTTATTTCTCGTTCGACACTTTATCACTAAACAAGACAGTAAAGTTGTCAAGCGTAAGGAAGATGACACCCGAGTTTGATAAAAAATGGCGGGCGATCATCGTGCGATGTGTTCAAGCGTAATTTGATTTTTATTGCCAGAGGATTATTGCATTTTGTAACAACGTCGAGCACAATGAGCTTTGAAACGCATAACACGCACTGAAAAGATATGTTCTTTTTTTCTCATATATATAAGATCTAAAATATGGTATTATATAACATAAATGACATCATCTATTTAGTATTATATAAAGATTTGTCCAAAAAGATGTAACTGTGGTTAAGTGCCATTTGAGTTATGCCCCCTTTGCAAACTGGCTGTTTGGAGTCTCTAACCACTAGATGGCTCTGGTGGGGAGTCAATTTGCACAGGGGTGTGGTTTAGTGCCATTTGAGTTATCCCCCCCTTCGCAGATTGGCTGTTTGGAGTCTCTAGCCACTAGATGGTTCTGGTGGGGAGTCAATTTGCATAGGGGTTTTGTTTAGTGCCATTTGAGTTATCCCCCCTTTTCAGATTGGCTGTTTGGAGTCTCTAACCACTAGATGGTTCTGGTGGGGAGTCAATTTGCATAGGGGTGTGGTTTAGTGCCATTTGAGTTATGCCCCTTTGCAGATTGGCTGTTTGGAGTCTCTAACCACTAGATGGTTCTGGTGGGGAGTCAATTTGCATAGGGGTGTGGTTAAGTGCCATTTGAGTTATCCCCCTTTGCAGATTGGCTGTTTGGAGTCTCTAACCACTAGATGGTTCTGGTGGGGAGTCAATTTGCATAGGGGCGTGGTTTAGTGCCATTTGAGTCATCCCCATTTGCAGATTGGCTGTTTGGAGTCTCTAACAACTAGATGGCTCTGGTGGGGAGTCAATTTGCATAGGGGTGTGGCTTAGTGCCATTTGAGTTATCCCCCTTTGCAGATTGGCTGTTTGGAGTCTCTAACCACTAGATGGTTCTGGTGGGGAGTCAATTTGCATAGGGGTGTGGTTTAGTGCCATTTGAGTTATCCCCCTTTGCAGATTGGCTGTTTGGAGTCTCTAACCACTAGATGGTTCTGGTGGGGAGTCAATTTGCATAGGGGTGTGGCTTAGTGCCATTTGAGTTATCCCCCCTTTGCAGATTGGCTGTTTGGAGTCTCTAACCACTAGATGGCTCTGGTGGGGGAATCAATTTGCACAGGGGTGTGGTTTAGTGCCATTTGAGTTATCCCCCCTTTTCAGATTGGCTGTTTGGAGTCTCTAACCACTAGATGGTTGTGGTGGGGAGTCAATTTGCATAGGGGTGTGGTTTAGTGCTATTTGAGTTATCCCCCTTTGCAGATTGGCTGTTTGGAGTCTCTAACCACTAGATGGTTCTGGTGGGGAGTTAAATTGCACAGGGGTGTGGTTTAACAGTATAAAAACTATACTCTTAGTTGAAGAGTTGTTCTTGCTCAGTGAGCTAAGTGAAGTGTAGAGAGAAAGAGGTGCAAAAGGCAGTTGGTGGAGAATACATGAATTTTATTTTTCAAGAACTTTCCTTTTACGGATAGACCAGAGTAACCATGTGTTATAACGTAGCATTAATTATTGGAATGGGTTAGGGTTAGGGTTTTAGAATTTCTTTACAGAGACCTGAGCGGTTTGTTTTTATTATTTAAAAATACGCAAATGAGCGCATTTTCCCTTTTTAATTCGCCCTTAATCTGACGAGTGATCAATTGTATATATAGATTTAAAAAAATAATTAATTAATTCATAAACCAATTTATTGTATATAGATTTTTATAATTAATTTACAAATTAGTTGTTATTTATTTGTAAATTAATTATAAAAATCTGATTTATAATTGAATTAATTAATTAATATATATATATATATATATATAAGGTTTGATATGATATAGGTTTTATCTCCGTATATAACTGTTTTACCAGCACAGCTCAATAGTTTATAATGTGTTCGATCCAAGCTTTTTGAGGCTGAATCGCTGTGACTAATGCCCCTGTTCAAAATGTCATAGGTAATACTATTAAACTGTGTTCGAATGTTATTCTTAAGCGCAGCAATAGTTTAGTAATTTTTATCATACACACTGTCTTTTCGGTATCCTTACAGAAAATAATCTAAGAGGAATGTGCAGACCAAGGATGGGCCGTACCACGAGAGCTGAGCTTGTCCTCAGGTAAGTAGCGATACATGGACTCCGGGAAGGCAGAGCAATGCCGTGTTGCTCCATCCTGTTAATAAATCACAGTATCCATGTCGATATTCATGGTTAATGTTCATAGAAATGATAGTGTTAATACAAATATATACATGTTTAAACATGCATGTATAATATGTTATATAGACTACCATTGAAACATATTTAGTTACCCTCATAGCATTGTATTTTCTCCGAGGATTTCTGCTGAACTTATGGGACCTGTTCACGACACCCCTGACATTCGGTCGAATACGAGTTCAGAACCGTGGAAGAGTATATAATTTGGTTAGCTGAAAATAACAGGAAATCAAAGTCCAGCCGTGGTTAACTTACTAAAATCAAGGTTAGGGTTACAAGACTGTAGGAATAGATAGAATCAAAAGTGACGTCACATGGCTCAAAGAGAGAGAGAGAGAGAGAGAGAGAGAAAGAGAGAGAGAGAAAGAGAGAGGGGGTATTTTACTTCATATGAAGCACGCCACGTGTGAACATTTTTAACTGAAAACGCTGACAAGATATGATTAAACAGTGATTATCAGTTTATCAGTTATTTGGAACGAAGATAATGCCGAATAAACCTTCTTTGTCTTTCAACATATTTTGTCTTGTATTAGTTCTTTTTCAGGGTACAAAATGAAGAGCTTTGATTACAGGACGACTGGCTCTCAGTCTGGAAGGATCACTCAAAGACATCGTATAAACTGGTAACAGGATATAGATAACAACGATGAACTTTCATGTGTTTTAGTAATAATAACGGCAACTTGGTTTTCTGCATGTATGAAACGAAGTTGTAGTACAACAGCTATAGCATTACGGTCGACTAATGTTTTGTTTCTAGCATATTATCTCTCCAAAACCAGCTGCCAGATCCACTTCCTCATTCTCTGGCATCCATTTTGGTAGATTCTCTACACAGACAGAGTTTTCCTTTGGTGTTTATTATTTTTGACAAAGGGAAGTTTCTTTTTTTTCCCGAAATATTAAATAAATAATTTTTAATAATCATCCGGACAACACACAAACAGCTAACACGACACTTCCAGCTTACATCCTACCCGGGACTTTGCATTGCCCTCAGCCTTTTTAAAACATACTACTATATATATATATGTATATATATATATATGTATATATATGTATAAATTAATTAATTAAGTTCAAATATTAACAAAATGAACAAAACCATTACTTTTCAAAAGTGCTCAATATATATTAGAGCTTTTATATTAAAATAAACATAGTTTGAGTATCCGACAATCGTTTCAGAACCTTCTAGGTTCCTCTTCAGGGATGTACTGGTGAGCTAAGATTATACCCGCCACTACACTTCTTATGATTGTGTAGTGGCGGGTATAATCTTAGCTCACCAGTACATCCCTGAAGAGGAACCTAGAAGGTTCTGAAACGATTGTCGGATACTCAAACTATGTTTATTTTAATATATGTATGTATATATATATATATATATATATATATATATATATATATATATATATGTCAATATCTGTGTGTGATTTTTTATCGATCGCATATGAACACTGGAAACAAGAGGAAAGACATCATCCCCATCAGGGTTTTTGATCACTTCTACCAGGAATCTTTCCCTGGTTTCTGTTCACCTTATTGGTGACTGTTTTGTAGAGGGTTTTGCCATAGTCGCCATGCTAGGCACTGCGGGTTGGAAACACTATTTTACCCATAGCTAGGTGACCACTTACAGCACCTGGTATTCCAAAATGGTCACCCATCTGGTATAGGCTAGCCTCAACGTCGCTTAACTTTGGTGACATAGCGTGAACAACATAGATAACACCCGAACTTAGGCAGAGCTAACTCAACTAGCTGGAAGGAAATATCCGGCTTATGTACGGAGAGACAACCCAGCTGGTCGGAAGATAACATCCGGCAAAAGTTTTGTTGTGTTTATGACACATAACAGCTGTAGTAGTAGCAGCCGTCTATGACTCATCAATACTATAACTGTATTCCGTTTTAGAAAACAAGCATAGTTATTATTCGTGGATGTCCAAGAATGTTATATTTACCGACTCTAATTAATGTCAACAAAAAGCGGATGGCTAGCGAATTCGAGAGACCAACATTCGTCAACTTCCGTGCACTCTACGCTCCCCGCAATTGAACAATAAAGATGCCATTTTCACAAATAATTGTGCGTCGTTACTCTTTAAAGCACAGTTGCAATATACAACAAAAAGTTCTAAAGACGGAAAAGTTAAAACCGCTTGAAACTTTCCGGACATTTTTCTGATTATATCCTATCTATGGCAGACATTTACAATAATCTAAGGTCAGTGTACCGTTGAAATTAACTACAATTCATTCCAATTCGTTCGCCTGTTGAGAATTCTATTATGAGATTGCTTCGAGATTTATGAATTCCCATGATGAATTATAAGTTTATACGAATTCGATTGATTACCGATCAGGTTTTGGCCAGACAACTATAGTAACATCTGTAAAACAATTAATTTACCTCATTTTTACGCGCCGTGTAACTATTCTAAAGATGGACTCTCGCACAAAAGATAATTTGCATGTCTTCAAGTTGGTTGATTGATTGTTAGGTTTTTACGGCATATCAACACTTGTTAAGTCATTATGTCTCGAAAACTCACAGATCTTTTAGTATACGTGTTACAGCCGATGGGTGTATAAAACGTTATACATCGGCGTTGTCCGAAATTAAAAATTGTAAGATTACAATATTACTTTTGGTAACTGGTATATATTAACTTTCTTCAGACTATTGTTTTTATCAACACCATTTACTTCATATTCTGGTGAAATGGTAGGAGAGGCAAGAGATCAGGAATTGACCGGGACCATTTGTTCTCCATGGCGTAATCCGGGATTAATATTTGTAAGATTATGAGAAAAGAAAGGATGATGGGAAATGAAAAAGGAAAAACCAAAAAGGATGTTTTTTTATATATTCATCAATGTTTCGTCTTTATTTTTAAGACTTCTTCAGGATGATAATATTAAGAAAAATGTCATGCAAGTACATGAAAATATTGGGTTTACATAATGGGTTGATGGAAAGAAGTAGTGGCTACATACACACACACACATATATATATATATATATATATATATTTATATATATATATATATATATATATATATATATATTTTCTTTTTGTTTTTGTTTTGAATGTGAGATGATATATATAATTATTTCCACAATCAGATAACGAAGTCGGCTTTTGCCGCGGTTTGCTTAATCTGTGTAAATTTATAGACATTCTTGTATGTGGAGAGGTAGCTCAGTGGCAGAGTACTCGCTTGGCATGCAAGTGACTCGGGTTTCGAATCCGGATGTGTTCTACTGATGAGCCCAAAGGAGAGCAAAACTCGAGTCTAGTACTTCCGGTTTGTTTCTTTCATAGGTTGTCCGATTGTTGAAATAATTATATATATATATATTGGGTATTTAGATCTGTATGGCTAGGTTTCCTTCCTCTTATCTACTTGCCTTTTTGGTACCTAAGGTACTTAAGCTTTTTTTTAAATGCAACTTTAATTCCTATATAATTTTATTGTTAGCTACCATATGTCAGAATGGTTCTTGGGTGTAGTGTTTGGATAGTATTATTATTATTATTATTATTATTATTATTATTATTATTATTATTATTATTATTATTATTATTATTGTTATAATTAATGTTATTTGATATGCAAATTACCATATCACACGGTAGTCTTAAGGGTAATATATTATTATTATTATTATTATTATTATTATTATTATTATTATTATTATTATTATTATTATTTATTTATTTATTTATTTATTTATTTATTTATTTATTTATTAGTGAAATTGTAAGTTCAATTATTTCGAAACTTGATTATCGGAGAAATGGTAGTTTAATCAGTACCATTGGAGAGCCATGAATATTATAACCGTCCTGTTTTTGAATCTACGAAACAGTTACATGGTAAACAGCTGATGATCCCCTGTTAATATTAGACGCTTAAGTTAACGTCTTCTGTTTTTGTTGTTTAACTGTTAGATACTTAACCGCCTTTTTATTTTATTTACTTATTATTATTTTTAAAATTAATTTTTATTGATGAATTTTCCAACGAATGTTAAGTCTGCAATATCTTGGATTTACTTAGTTTCTCTGGGAATTTAAACTGCATTTTCCTTTTTTTCCCTTATTTGTTTAAAATGACTCAAAGCTTCTTTAGACTATATATATATATATATATATATATATATATATATATATATATATATATATATATATATATATGATGAATGGTTTTTTTTTATTCAAACATGTACAAAGTCTGCTACACTGGCATGTCGATGTTATCGATCTACAGCTATCAAGATCTGAGGTCTCATCAGGCAGAAGGTTTTCTTTTGTGATCCAATCCGGTCGGTGAAATCCAGGAAGAATCTTCCTGGATTTTATAATCCCGGTTTGATTCCCTTTGGATTTCTACCCTGTGGATTTTTATACTACCTGGATTACTATATATATATATATATATATATATATATATATATATATATATATATATATATATATATATATATATAGGTTCTCTCCAAATATGATCTGAGGTTAAGATCGGATTCTAACTCTGCCTGATGAGATCTCAGTTTATAGTAACTGTTGATCGATAACATCGACATGCCAGTGTCGCAGATTTTGTACATGTCTGTGTAAATAAAATTATCATATATATATATATATATATATATATATATATATATATATATATATATATATATATATATATATAAAGAAAAGTAAAAGTAAAAGTAAAATTGTCGCAGAGATTGTATATTATAATCGAGCTGCAGAGAAAAAGATAGTCTACCTGTAAGCTGCCAAAGAAGCTGACATCAAACGATTTATTTATGTCTAGGTGAGTCGCAAAAGAGTAAGACCTATAGCCTAGAGGTACATGTAATAATTTGCGTTTGAACAACAGAGATCGATTTCCGAGTTCCGTTTCGCTCGACATTTGATAAAATGCTTTTAGTCAGTTCAACATATTCTGTCACAAAAATCAAAATAAAGCACTTAGTAAATACTTTTTGTCAACGCAACTATTGTGTCTCTTGTTTGTTTATTTTTTTTCGGTTGATAATACATCTATATACATTTACATATACACATATATATATATATATCAATATATAAATATATATATATATATATATATATATATATATATATTAAGTACTAAATTCAAGATTATATTCTATGATTTCATAACAATTTCGAAACAAGTCAACTTTTACACATGTTTCTAGCAGGGGTACCCGGCATTGCCTGGGGCTCTTTCTTCCTTGGTCGCCCCATTTAACCGCCCCTTCTCTCCTTGCCACCATCTGCCTGTTGCCTTCGGCGAAAGCTGTCTGTTCCCCACCCCTTCTTTTCAGTTACTCGGGGCAAAAGTATGACATATTTCTATTAAAAATACCATCTCTGTCGGCGCCTTCTATATACGTACCTAACTCCACCTCGGCTCGCATACTATATACGGACCTATCACCACCCCGGTGCGCATACTATATACGTACGTATCTCTACCCTGGTGCGCATAATATATACGTACGTATCACCACCCCGGTGCGCATACTATATGTACGTATCTCTACCCCGGTGCGCATACTATATACGTACATATCTCTACCCCGATGCGCATACTATATACGTACATATCTCTACCCTGGTGCGCATAATATATACGTACGTATCACCACCCGGTGCGCATACTATATGTACGTATCTCTACCTCGGTGCGCATAATATATACGTACATATCTCTACCCCGGTGCGCATAATATATACGTACGTATCTCCATCCGGTGCGCATAATATATACGTACGTATCTCCATCCGGTGCGCATAATATATACGTACGTATCTCCACCCCGGTGCACATACTATATACGTACCTATCTTCATTAGAAAGTATAAAAATGAGGCATCGAAAGGTAATCCGGAGAAGATTTCAGAAAAATGTCACATCCATGATCTTAGATTTCAAATTGTTAGGTATGAAACAAAAAATCAAACACAGGCGACATTTCCAGTACAGAACATTCAAACCCAATTAAAAAAATTAAATAATAATATTAAAAGTTCTGTAAAAGTTTCAGGCATAAAATCTAAAGATTTTATGGAGTTTATTCATTTATTTCTTATGAATCAGACGATTCTATTGTTGGTATTGTTATTTTTAGTTGGAGGGCCCAGTTTCAAGTTTGTGGTTTCAATCGGGAAGAAAATCAGAATGACGAACTTACTTGAAAGAGTAATACGTCTGGCCGAATCTGACTGAAAGAGAAATGTTACATAAGCAAAAAGGCATCACCATTCTTCCAGGAAATATATAATGGTTCCACAACTAAATAGATATGAACATTTATTCACGGGGACACAGTTCCAAAATGAAGCTAGTACAATGGGTTGATCCATGTCGGTTAGATCAAGTGGCATGATCCTGGATTTCGATATCTCACTACCCCATGGTTGAGTCAGGTTGAGAACGGGAAAAACTGCGAACTAAAGATTTACCTCATGGTTCGTGATCGCGCCAGAACGATTCATCGCGTATGAATTTCGTTACACACAGAGGTGCCATACGCCCACGCGGTAAAGAGGCGATGATTACATAATCAACAAACCGAATTACAATCTCACTGTTAGTCACGTAGACCAATACAAAATAGTTTGCCTATGCAACTGCTACAGTTTCTACGATATCATTCTTGTTACAATTCTTCGTCAAATACTTATGAAAGGGACCACGTGAAGGTTGTCAACAACCCCAAGTGAAAGTGTTTCTGTGGAAAAAATTGGATTCGAACTTGGTAGACCCACATTATCAGCCTGTTTCGTTACCTACTTGGCCACCGTCACCTCTATAAATGTAATAGTTCCGAAAATAAAGTAAATACATTAAAATACTTTATTGCAGCCTCTATTACCGGTGAAAAATATCATATTTATATTTGTGAATTTTTGAGATGAGGATTGATAATTTGTATAATTTTGGTTATTCAGACTACATTTCTCATCATGAGTGTTATCATCACAACGTTTCGGCCGCTGTAACCTCCAGCTTTCTTCAGGTGTATCTCTTCGAACTCGGGAATATTTCTGTCGAACTCGGGAATCTGGACAGAATTTCGAACGGAACCCTTTATTTAATCCACGGGGGTAGCATGCTCTTGTTCAGTCAGCCATTACTAGGAGAAGTCTTTAGTAATTCGCAATTAGTAATTGTTGACGACGAGTACACTTGAAGAAGGCCGGAGGTTATAGCGACCGAAACGTTGTGATGATAACACTCAAGATGAGAAATGTAGTCCGAATAACCAAAATTATACAAAATCATATATACAAGGTGGGGCAGAGAGGGCGGACGTTTGAAATTATTTGAAAAACGTCCGCCCCCTCTGCCCCACCCTGTATATATCCCAAAAAGGTTTTAGGCATTTATATATATATCTAAACTTTTTTCCATATATAGAAATCTGCTAACACTCTAAAACAGTAAAACGTAACATTATGGTGATAAAAAATCGTACATATATTGGCAAGGTGTACGCCGCCCCGTAAACAGTAATATCGTAGGTTCGATCCTTGCCCAAGGTAGCCATGCTGATGACGGTTGCTAGCTAGAAACATGTGTCTATGGATTCCTTTTATACGTACGTAAAAATGTATTAATGAATGTATATATATACAAAATAAAAATAAATGATTACACGTCCTATTAATGTAATATTCTTTACCGCTTAGGAAGTGAAAAAATACTATACTAAGAAAAACGTATGCTTCTATTGCCAGTAAAAAAATCAAAACTATATATATTTTTGGTGGATACACGTACTTATATAGGTAGTATTGTTAAATGAAATATATATATATATATATATATATATATATATATATATATATATATATATAAAAAGTATAAAGGTATACTCAAAAAAGAATGAAAGGGAAATACCAGTAGAGTGTTCAATTAAATTAAATTAAGAGCGTAATATTTTTATTTTTAAATACAGATTTTAATCAGACATGGACCAGTGGTTTCTGACAAGAAACGGGTTTAATTCCCGATTCCGTCTTCTTCAGCATAGTCTGAAATAGTAAATGATGGAATTTCTTCAAAAAACACTTATAACCGTTATGAAACGCTATGCACACAGAATTTGAAATGGAGGGCCGGCGAGACGCTTAGATCAGAAAAATAGCCGTTAAGTAAGAGATTCTATATTTAGACGTGAAGAACGAGAAAGAAAGGAAGAAAGAAAGAAAGAAAAGAGAGAAAGAAAGAAAGAAGGGAAATATATATATATATATATATATATATATATATATATATATATATATATATATATAGAGAGAGAGAGAGAGAGAGAGAGAGAGAGAGAGATAGAGAGAGAAATAAATATACCAGATTTTGTTTACCACATTTACTTTTTGTCAAATTTAAAAGAGACGGAAATTAATCATTTTATGAAATTTTTATTAAATGTCTGCATTAATTCTTTCTCCCCCTTCCACACACTCATATATATATATATATATATATATATATATATATATATATATATATATATATATATATATATATATATACATATATATATGTATAATATATATATATATATATGTATAATATATATATATATATATATATATATATATATATATATATATATATATATATATATATATATATATATAAATCAACCTGTGTCTCTTTAATCTGATAAAGGATCTTTATTAATTAAAATTTTATCCAGGTTCTATTGAATGCTTCGACAGTTAACTGATAAGTCGTATCACAATTGAGAAGACAGGAAATCAATATATCGATTCTCTGAAAACAAGTCCACCTGTCAGTCGAAAAGAAAATGCATACACGGAAAATAAATCAGTGTCAGTTTGATCCAGAAGATTTTAATAATAGATTACCAAGTACAATTAACGGTCAATACTTTAGATAGAAAACAGAAAAATAAAAATATAGTATTACACATGCACACACACACACACACACACACACACACACACACACACACACACACACACATATATATATATATATATATATATATATATATATATATATAATTTAATAAATTATCCGAATTTGTTTAAAAATATTTTAATTCATACAATTATTTCTGCCAATTTTCAAAACATAAATTTTCTTGATAGTACATTCAAGATGTTTTCAAAAGACTCCTTCAATGAATATTTTTGTCTATCAATTTATCCCCCCCCCAAAAAAAGACTCCTTCAATGAATATTTTTATCTATCAATTTACCCCCTGCCCAAAAGACTCCTTCAATGAATATTTTTGTCTATCAATTAATCCCCCCACCAAAAGACTCCTTCAGAGAATATTTTTGTCTATCAATTTACCGCCCCCCCAAAGACTCCTTCAATGAATATTTTTGTCTATCAATTTACCCCTCCCCGCCAAAACAAGACTCCTTCAATGAATATTGTTGTCTATCAATTTACCCCCCCCCAGAAAAAGACTCTTTTAATGAATATTTTTGTCTATCAATTTACCCCCTCCAAAGACTCGTTCAATGAATATTTTTGTCTATCAATTTACCCCTCCCCGCCAAAAAAAGACTCATTCAATGAATATTTTTGTCGATCAATTTACCCCCCGCCCCCCCAAAAGACTCCTTCAATGAATATTTTTGTCTATCAACTTACCCACCCCCCAAAGACTCCTTCAATGAATATTTTTGTCTATCAATTTACCCCCCCCCCAAAAAAAAGACTCCTTCAATGAATATTTTTGTCTATCAATTTCCCCCCCCCCAAGACTCCTTCAATGAATATTTTTGTCTATCAATTTACCCCCCCCCCCAAATATATGCATATATATAATATTTTTTAAATGAATATTAAATTATTTTAATATACAGACGCCGACGTTTAAGCTTTTGCTATTAAAAGTGTAAGAAGTGGCAATTTTAGACGGTCGTCGGGCACGAACCCAGTACAGGATCAGTCTCGATTACGGGAAATTATCACGTGAATAAGGGAAATTAAATTCTTCTTGTGCGTTAAGAAAGTAAGTCACAGATAGTAGACAGTCGAGAGTGTAAACGTAGGAGTTTCACATATTGGCCGGTCATCATTCAGGAAGGGGACATTTTGTATTCAGCACCGTCATTTTCTAGAAGACATGCGCACGGGGTAACTGTCGTGCCTCTACACCGCCTGCTTGCCCAGAGGCGGTCTTTTCGAATCAGTTAACATGGGAGTCGGACGTTTGTTCCGCTTGTGATGGACGTTGGTCTGGGGCAAGTAGATTTGCAAAAATAGAGTTTTACGGTAAAAAGATGTTATAGTTCAGCATTGGCCACGTGCGCGCAAATAAATACATATTCATCAGTGTAATTCGGGTTCGAAATTTTTGCTCCAGTTTGCTTGCTGTTACAGAGAGTGTTCAACGAACGTTTTCGGAACTTTTCATATAGCTAAGTTACAGTCTATTGTTAACTTCTCCGAATTAAGCCATTTATCTGACTAACAATGGAATTTAGAAACACGAAATTCATATTCACACTGGAAGTAAAATAACTTCATAATATACTGATTAATGGCCGTCACGAAAACGTTACAGCAAGGAGATCATGAATCGGCGTCTTTCGAAGTTCTGTCTAGGTGCCTTTACTTTTTACAGCATTAGATTCTGGCCTTGACGCGTTTGTAATGAAGTCACACGTATGCTAAAGGGAACCAATTGTATTATTCGCGGAAATATAGAAACAAAAAATGAAGGAAATCATATCACGCATAATTACTTTTCTCGAATTCGAAGAATGGGTTATTAAAAAAAAGACTTGTTTAGAATTAAATGCCGGGAAAAATGGATTCATTTTAATTGGATCTTTTTGTGGTCTTAAAAAGCTGAAAGCTGATCAGCTGGACGAAATCATAAAACAAGACTTGTAAACTTACGATTGCTAAAATATATGATGAGCTAAAATCAGTTTACGGTTCTATAACATTTTAGATGAGCAATAATAGCAGAAATGAATTAACACGCCTCTTTCATTAAATAGTATGAATATTCTTATGAAACACTGAACCATTGCAAAATAATTTATCCAAAATAGACCATTTGATTGCCTTACAATCTCATAACAAGCACTAAATTATAAGTCTGTTTCATACTAAAGGATACTCAACAAAATTGGCACAATATTTGACTCGGTTCTAGTCTGATGACGAGTGCGATGATGATGACGATGACTATGATAAGTAAACAGTTCACATCGTGTATTATAGTTCTCTTGAAAATAAAACCATTAAATTGTGATTGCTTACAGTCAGTATAAAATTATCTCTCCTTTTTTTTTTACTCCGCGTATGGGACTTTATAGTAGTATTTGGGTAAACGTACACAAAAAGACACAACATTTAATCGATAAACATATGTTTTTGTTTTGTGGACAGAGCAAAGCGTCAGCTATTTTTCTTGGAAGCCTTTTTTTTAAGTACATAAGTCCACTGTTCGGCCCACCCCGAAAATAATACAGTTGTCAACTTTTCGAACATTTGTTAGAATAATAATAAAAGTTAATATTTGTTACTACCGCATCCGTAATAAATCAAGCAAATATTTACCCCCCCCCCTAAAATTTGCTCGACGAGCAATATTTTATTTATATTAGCGTTTTAAAAACTCTGGGATCCGTTCAGCTAGAAGTTAATGTTATTTTTCAAAAAATGAAATAGAATAACATATAAAGCCGAAAAGAATTATCTGTTAAGGTTATTAATTGCAACATTACTTCGTGCTAGACAAATCCAAGTCAAAAAGAGAAAAAGAGCGACGAAAGCAGAAGTCACCGCACCCTTCTTCCGGCCATTACGTCACCTCTCTAAATCGGTTCGGAGAAGGTCATTACAGTTCCGCCTCTCCCTTAACAAAACTTCTAGCATTGCTCCTTGTTGAAAAACTTATTTGCACCTTGGACTTTTGTCTCAAGAATTAGAAGGACCGAAGTTAGAGATACTGGGTTAGTGTTAGGGTTAGTGTTAGGGTTAGGGTTAGGGTTACGACATGATTGCAACACCTTTATGTTAATGTCCTACCCAAAGATAGATGTTGTACTTCAACTAGTATATATTTATAAAATATGCACAAAATTAAATTTATTCAATAATAATAACAACTTAATTACACATTTGATGAACTATGATTTAAATTTAAAAGTTTATGAAAATCTTTTTTCAACCACAAGATTTAAAATACCTATATTCGGAACATCGCGGAGTTTGATCGGATGTCCTGTTGGATTGGTAGGCCAAGAGCAGGCTCAAGGCGTTTCATCGAATCGTGTCATTAATAGACCAAGTTCTAAGGTGCGGTGTCAATCGCTCCACTTGTCTCCATGACAATCGGTTGGAGTACCAACCCCTCGAGAAGATCGGCTACGTGTCTATGTTTGTCGCTGACACAAGTAGCATCCCATATGTGCGATTGACCATTTGAAAAGAGAAACTGTCAAACCAACGGGCCGTTTGCCATCCCCTTTCATACCCTAACCCTAACTTTCCGGGGTGGCTATTTCATACTTTAACCCTAACTCTCCGTGGTGGCTATTTCATACCCTAACCCTAACCCTCCGGGGTGGCTATTTCATACCCTAACCCTAACTCTCCGGGGTGGCTATTTCATACCCTAACTCTTCGTGGTGGCTATTTCATACCCTAACCCTAACCCTCCGTTGTGGCTATTTCATACCCTAACCCTAACTCTTCGTGGTGGCTATTTCATACCCTAACCCTAACCCTCCGGGGTGGCTATTTCATACCCTAACCCTAACTCTTCGTGGTGGCTATTTCATACCCTAACCCTTACCCTCCGTGGAGGCTATTTCATACCCTAACCCTAACTCTCCAGGGTGGCTATTTCATACCTTAACCCTCCGGGGTGGCTATTTCATACCCTAACCCTAACTCTCCAGGGTGGCTATTTCATACCCTAACTCTTCGTGGTGGCTATTTCATACCCTAACCCTAACCCTCCGTTGTGGCTATTTCATACCCTAACCCTAACTCTCCAGGGTGGCTATTTCATACCCTAACCCTAACCCTCCGGGGTGGCTATTTCATACCCTAACCCTAACTCTTCGTGGTGGCTATTTCATACCCTAACCCTAACCCTCCGGGGTGGCTATTTCATACCCTAACCCTAACTCTCCAGGGTGGCTATTTCATACCCTAACCCTCCGGGGTGGCTATTTCATACCATAACCCTCCGGGGTGGCTATTTCATACCCTAACTTTAACCGGCAGAGTCTACGCCATTGTTGAGGTGGCTTGTTCTCTGTCGGGCTGAGGTATGGTTAGGGTTCATACCAAATCAGACCATTTTCTTTTAGAATGGCATGTGCTGCCTGTCTGAGGTATGGTCCTGTGCACTTCTAGTTCGAAGATCGAGAGAAAGCTAACGATGTCTCTGGCTCGTCGGACGATATAAATGACCAGGGAATCCTTCGGCGCTCTTTTAGCATGAGATAGTGTCGAGTTCATACACGTTGACCGGCTGATAATAGCGGCATCTATGGTCGAGTTAACTAGTATTCAGCGCGTATTTTTTTTAAAGATCTTTGGCGTCGATTTGGATACAAGATAAAATTGCATATTAATGTTTTCACGAAAAAAGATACTCATCATTAACTTCGCTATTAATTTGCAAACCATTGATTTTGAAAGTTTTCCCGATATTCAGGAAAATAATCATCAGTTTCTCCAAAGATTGGCGAAACAATTTCGGAGAACCAAAAATTATCTCATGTCTTTAAGAGATTGCGAATTACAAATCATTTTTAGAATAATTTGATGTAGACTAGCAGGGATACATGGCATTGCCCGGATGAAAAAAAGTCAAAATACTCATACGATTTCACGTCTTATGTTAGATGTTTTTATTTTGAAATGTTAATATATATATATATATATATATATATATATATATATATATATATATATATATATATGGGAAGAGAAGGATGAAGGTAATCCGACGTGATGGGAAAATGAAAAAGGAAAACCAAAAAATGGATGTTTTTTATGTGTACATCAAAGTTTCGTCTTTATTTATAAGACTTCATCAGGATGATAAAATAGAGAAAAATGTCATGCAAGTACAAATACATGTAGGGTGGACATATTGGGAGGAAAAAAAAAAATAATGGCCACTACTGGGTGGACGTCCGTACTTGGTGGAAAATAAAAATGAATGTTGAAGAAAATGAGTGGGGAAGAAGTGGAAAGATGGGGGTTAGCAAGGACTACTGTGGCTGGTAGTAAGAGAAAGAGGTGGGGGGATGAGCAGGGATGAAGTGAATGGCAGAGAGGGAGTGGAGGAGAGGGAGGAGGGAGGTGTTTGACCAGATGGCTGCGGTCAAGATTGAACAGGAAAAAGTAAGTTGGAATGTTTGTGTGTGGGGGTGTATGCAGAGAAAAGGAGGGTGGGTAGAGAAGGAGGGGGGGAGCTGTTATTTTGGTGGATGGGCGAAAGTTACGGTCTTAGAGAGCGTTTTGAGAAAATGAGGGAATTTAAGATATATATATATATATATATATATGTATATGTATGTATGTATGTATATATATATATATATATATATATATATATATATATATATATATATATATATATATATATATATATATTATAATATTTAAATGTTGAATTATATAACGATAATTGAATTATCGTTTAATAATAATAATCTATCGTGATAGTGTAAAGCTCAATATATTTAATAGAGCAATTTGTTTTAGAGGTAGAAGATGAGAATAAAGACTTGTAAAGATACAATATTTATTAAAACATCAAAATTTCAGAGCAAGGAGCCTCATATCCTTAATCCATGGATTTTCAAAGAAAAAAATCTTCTTATCAGAGGATGGGGAAGCTGATGAGAAGAATGTTTTCTTTGAAAATCCATAGATTAAGGATATGAGGCTCCTTGCTCTGAACTTTTGATGTTTTAATAAATATTGTATTTTTACAATTCTTTATTCTCATCTTCCACCTCTAATATATATATATATATATATATATATATATATATATATATATATATATATATATATATATATATATAGAGAGAGAGAGAGAGAGAGAGAGAGTAAGTTATGAAAATATATTTATGGCAATGAAGCTACACAGAGGCTCCTGTGTATCCTCCCCTGAGGAAATCGTCAGCCTCTGTGTAGCTTAATTGTCATAAATATATTTTCATAACTTACTACCTAGCTCTACTTACGTATCGAGCACTGTTGAAGTAAATACTAAAAACTGATACATAAAAAATGATATCCAATTATAACATTTTATGTGGATACATGAAATAGTAATTATATATATATATATATATATATATATATATATATATATATATGTGTATATATATGTATATATAAATATATATATATATATATGTATATATAAATATATATATATATATATATATATATTGTATATTTTGTAAGCATTTTTTCATTCATGCAAACATTGTTGAAAATAATATAAACTAACCCCAGGAACCCCCTCCTAAAAATTAAACGTTGTTCTATTGTATGGTCTGACAATTTGGTGCTAAATTAAAGATATTAAAAAAAATGGAGAGGGTGAACCTCAACTTTCAAATTTATTGTTTATCATCACTTTTTTCAGACGCAAAGAATTCCATAAAAGTTTCCAAGTTCAACATAGAGATCCTCAATGTTTCGGAAATTTTGAGATGAGGATTGATCAATTGCAATTCGGGAACCTGTACGAGTTCGACCCCAAAATCACCCAGTTCGACAAGACACACCGGAAGAAGGTCGGAGGTTACATCGACCTAAACGTTGTGAGAATAACATCAAAGATCAGAACAGCAGTCCGAATAATCCAAATAATCCAAAGATTCCAAGTCCACTCTCCCAGGCTTTACCTTCTCTCGGCGAAAAGGTTAGTTTATTGCTAATTGCGTGAGGAATGCCGACGTGACTGCTCAGGCATTTTTTTGTAGGCCAGAGTACACTTAAACTAGTATGCTGGCTTTTCAAATCCCCTACTTGACATTTTCAAATCCCCTACTTGACCTTTTCAAATCCCCTACTTGACCTTTTCAAA
Organism: Sepiola atlantica; assembly: GCA_963556195.1. NCBI lineage: Eukaryota > Metazoa > Mollusca > Cephalopoda > Sepiida > Sepiolidae > Sepiola > Sepiola atlantica. The sequence goes on along the minus strand of OY744545.1, from coordinate 60,497,914 downwards.
TCCCCTACTTGACCCTTTCAAATCCCCATACTTGACTTTTTTCAAATTCCCTACTTCACCTTTTCAAATCCCTTACTTGACCTGTTCAAATCCCCTACTTGACCTTTTCAAATCCCCTACTTGACATTTTCAAATCCCCTACTTGACCTTTTCAACTCCCCTACTTGACCCTTTCAAATCCCCTACTTGACCTTTTTCAAATTCCCTACTTCACCTTTTCAAATCCCTTACTTGACCTTTTTCAAATCCCTTACTTGACCGTTTCAAATCCCCTACTTGACCCTTTCAAATCCCCTACTTGACCTTTTCAAATCCTCTACTTGACCTTTTTCAAATCCCCTACTTGACATTTTCAAATCCCCTACTTGTCATTTTCAAATCCCTTACTTGACCTTTTCAAATCCCCTACTTGACCTTTTCAAATCCCCTACTTGACCTTTTCAAATCCTCTACTTGACCTTTTTCAAATCCCCTACTTGACCTTTTCAAATCCCCTACTTGACCTTTTTCAAATCCCCTACTTGACCTTTTCAAATCCCCTACTTGACCTTTTTCAAATCCCCTACTTGACCTTTTCAAATCCCCTACTTGACCTTTTCAAATCCCCTACTTGACTTCGCGTCAACGTATGTATTCGGAAACTACATCACCAATCCTACTAGAGGGGGAAATCCTGTTACTTTTTAGACAGACTTTTATTTTTTGCAGAGTGTTTCTTTTTTGCACATTTTGCACATTTTGCCGATGTTTTATTTTTTCTCCCGATGAATGATCCTTACACAGAGCGTGCAGTTATTGATTACATGTAGAGCAAACGAACGGAAATCGTGATAAGACTGAACAACCAATGAAACGAGCAAACGTCAATATTCCATCAGAGATGCAATGGAAGGGTCGATTAAAGTTAGGGAAATATTAGAATCATAAAAAAATGATCTCCAAGACTGAAATCAGAAATACGTAATGGAATTCAAGCAAAACAGTATCCAAGAAACCAAAAAAAAAAAAAATATACAAAAACAAAAATTTACCAAACGCAAAAAAAAAAAAAATTTTTTTTACCGACCTGCATAGTTTTAATGTTCTAAAATTGTTTTAAACTTTTTAAAATTTTAATATAAGATTTCGTTGATACTAACGTGTTTAACGAGTAACATTCCATTTATTTATCTACCTCCCACAAGGTAAGATGTGACACAAGGTCGGGAAAGTGGGATTAGATAAGCCAGCGCTCGAGAGGTGAGCACTCTGGCGATTCAAAAATTGCCTGGGCAGCACCATCGGCATTCCCCGATAGGGACGCCTCAGACAGTAAGCAATAAACTTACTCCTCCCCAAAGAGGGGAGGCAAATCCTGGGAGGGTGCACCTCTTGGAACTGCACAGGACCGGCAACCCCCAATAGACCGGCGTAAATCCAGACCCAAAGGCCCCGACGATACCAATGGTCGGAGTCTGTTCTTGCTGTTAGCTTCCATGCCTTATAGTTAACAGCTGAGAAACCCAATATTAAAAAATACAGTAATACCTGTTACCCAATGGATTAAAATGTAATTTTCGACCGATCTATATATTTTTAACTTACTGAAACTGTTTCAAAGTTTTTCTTTATATCAAAATAAGTTGCAGAAGCTGATGCCGCATATGTTCAGCCCAAATTCTGACCCCCACCTACAAAACGTTTCAGAACTGTAAACTATGCAGATAAGTAGAAAATTAAGTTTTCTTGCGTTTGGTAAAAGTTATTTGCTGTATATTTTGTTTCTTTTCGATTTCTCGGCTGTTAACTATACTGCATGTTTTCTTAAGCCATTTTGTATTATTAAAACCGGCAGGGAGATTATGTTTTTCAGTCGAGTGTGTTGTTTTTTCACTATGCTTGTTTGTTTGTTTATGTACAACCTAGCGTAGACATCGCCTGACCAATCATCACCAAACTTTGTTGAAATAATGGTCATGGTCTTAGAAATTATTTAATTTTGGAATATCTAGGTCTGAGGTCTGGGTCAAGGTTGCAGAAAAATAAAAGTCATACTTTAAAGATCACTTCGGGTCTGTTCATCGTAAGGACACGCTTGTTGGCACATATTATAGCCAATGACGTCCTGCCTCTTATATAACATTAAAAGTCAAAGTCTTGACAGAATTTCCCAAATTTAATTCATAGATGTGATGCTGTTTGATAACAGTAAACATAATAAAAAAATTACAGCCTTATCAGATAATTAGTTTTTAAATAATCAAAGTTTCCATGGCATAACTTTCAGAATGCTTCAAGCCCAGATAAGACTTTGTCCCACCATTACGTTGTCAGCCGAATATATGCAGTTTCACCCTAAGCAACAAACAAAGCCGCTGGCGCCGACAAAAGAATGGCTTACCTCAAGGTAGTGTACTGGTTCCATTACTATACAACATCTACACTAATGACCAACCACTGAACCAGAACACTGAGCGGTTCATCTATGCTGACGACCTTTGCGTAACATCCCAAGAGAGTATGTTTGAGTCAGGAGAAACAAACCTCAACTCAGCCTTAGATAAGCTACTTATCTGCTACGAGAGTAAACACCTGCATGCAAACCCTGCAAAAACTCAAGTCTCCTCGTTTCATCTCAAGAACCGAAAGGCCAACTGACCCCTAAACATCACGTGGTTTAATATCTATCCTAAAAAAGGTTTCTTTTAAAGGATTTTTCAAGTGGTCTTAAATTTCGGATCAGCAGTATATATATATATATATATGGGAACAGAAGGATAAAGTACGGACGTCCACCCAATAGGGGCCATTATTTCATTTTATTTTTCCTCCCAATATGTCTACCCTACATGTATCTGTACTTGCATGACATTTTTTCTCTATTTTATCATCCTGATGAAGTCTTATAAATAAAGACGAAACGTTGATGTACACATAAAAAACATCCATTTTTTGGTTTTCCTTTTTGATTTTCCCATATATATATATATATATATATATATATATATATATATATATATATATATATATATATATATATATATATATACTCATTACCTGCATTAATTTTCTTTCAGCCTTCTGGACTTCTGGATATATTTCCTAATTATGTCTTTTAAACTCTATGAAATGGATGGATTGTATAGATTCAACAAAACGTATGTTTTTAGGTTGATATATTTGATGTTATATATTTTTATGTATTGTTGTATATATTTTTATATATTTTCAAAGTGTAATTTTATTGCCTGTAGTGATGTCACTATGGTAATGGTCCTCTAAGGAGAAGATTTATCTTTGAAAACTCATGAGTTAAGGACGTTAATATACTTTGCTTGAACTTTGAATTTTAATAAAATTTGATTGACACCTTATTTTATTATTTCATTTTATATTAATATATATATATATATATATATATATATATATATATATATATATATATATATATATAGATTAGTATTTCATGTATCCACATAACATTTTATAAGGAGATATAATTGTTTATGTATCAATTTTCAGTATTTATTTCAACAGTGCTCGATACGTAAGTAGAGCTAGGTAGTAAGCTATGAAAATATATTTATGGCAATTAAGCTACACAGAGGCTCCTGCGTTTCATCCCCGGGGGAATCTTCAGGATAAAATGCCATTTTAGCCTGAAGATTCCCCCCGGGGATTAAACGCGGGAGCCTCTGTGTAGCTTAATTGCCATAAATATATTTACATAGCTTACTATATATATATATATATATATATATATATATATATATATATATATATATATATATATAACAAAGACTTGGTTTGTTTCTATTTATCTACATGGCCATCAAACATGATATCATCCACCTATTTTACAACCTTTATATATTTTATGTAGCATCAAAAAGTGTTTCTCCCTCTTTGATAAGATGACTCGATATCTGGCAATCAATTGGCCATTTTTCTGTCGTCTGTATCATATCGGCCATGCAATATATGCTTTTGAACTGCTTATTCAATCTATCGATGTTCATATGGTAATCGATGTGTCGACCATAAAACACGTTTTATTCTTGTGTTTGAAGAGCATATGCGTGTAACGAATCACTCGATAAGCAACACATCTTTAAATATACTTTGATTTATTCGCATCTACCTAATACAAACATAATAACAACTTATCTAAGTTGAAAAGTGCATCTTCATCTATCTATCTATCTATCTATCTATCTATCTATCTATCTATCTATCTATCTATCTATCTATCTATGTATCGAATTATCTATCTATCTATCTATCTATCTATCTATCTATCTATCTATCTATCTATCTATCTATCTATCTATCAATTCATTCTATGTGTCGAATTATGTATGTATGTATGTATGTATCTATCTATCTATCTATCTATCTATCTATCTATCTATCAATTCATTTTATGTATCGAATTCTGTTTCTATCTATCTATTTATCTATCTATCTATAAATTCATTTTATCTATCTATCTATCTATCTATCTATCTATCTATCTATCTATCTATCTATCTATCTATCTATCTATCTATTCATTCTATGTATCAGATTATCTATCTATCTATCTATCTATCTATCTATCAATTCATTCTATGTATCGAATTATGTATGTATGTATGTATGTATCTATCTATCTATCTATCTATCTATCTATCTATCTATCTATCAATTCATTTTATGTATCGAATTCTGTTTCTATCGATCTATCTATTTATCTATCTATAAATTCATTCTATCTATCTATCTATCTATCTATCTATCTATCTATCTATCTATCTATCTATCTATATATATATATAAATATATATATATATATATATATATATATATATATTTTAGTAAACATTGACAGAATTTTACTTGATTATATCTTTTTTTATATTTTAATGCTTATATGTATCTTTTTTGTGTAAATTCAAAATAAATATTGAATGTTTCATAAGTATCACGTGCACTCCTGATTTTTTGTCTAATTTTCATGGATTGACAAAACATGAACAAAAACATGAACAAAAACATGAACAAAAGTAGTGAATTAAAAAAACAAACAGATTTGTGTCTATTTTTTTTGTTACTCAAAGATAATTCGACGAAGATTCGAAAATGTTCGTGATACTTATCGAATATTTAATCATTTTTAAAAATTTCGACTCAAAAAAGATTATTAAAAATATCGAAAAAAAAAGTATAATCAAGTATAGGATTTGTGTTATGTTTACTAATGTTGCTTAAATGAAAGAATGCTGCCTAAAACAAACAAACACTATATATATATATATATATATATATATATATATATATATATATATATGTATATATAATAGAATTAACGATAAGTGAAGTATTGTAAAGTGATCTATCGTGATAAAGTAAAGCTCAATACGTTGAGTAGAGCAATCAATTTTAAAGAAGGAAAGATGAAGATAAAAAATTGCATAAAATGACATAAAATTGATACAGGTAATATTTATTTATCATAAATACCACATTACCGAATTTTATCCTCTGACGAGAACAGTTTTATCTTTGAAAAACCATGGTTTAAGGATTAGTGTAACTCCTTGCATCCGAACTTTCGATGTAATAACATTTGTATCAATTTGATGTAATTTTATGTAATTTTATGCAATTTTTTATCTTTATCTTTTCTTTCTTTAATATATATATATATATATATATATATATATATATATATATATATATATATATATATATATATATATATATATAATTAGTCAAGTTCAAATATAGACAAAATGAACGCAAAAGCAATATATATTTTTCAAAAATGCTCAATGCAGAGTAGAGCTTTTATAAAATTAAATAAACATTGGTGGGACATGCGTATTCTCAAGACTGTCTTGAGAAGATGCACATGCGTTGAAACACGAATTAATTAGTGCCGACTGTCCTACAGATGTTTATCAAATTATATATATATAGTATAAATTTTTATTTATACAAACATTATTGGTTACATATGTGCATACATGTTTCGGTTGTACTGTTCACAGAGAGTCCACATCTTCAGACCAAAGAAGACAAGGAAATTAGATGAATTTGGAGAACTTTCGTATTAAGTAAATCTTTTTTAGGGGATGGGATATGTTTATCCTTAGCGTCTGTATTTATAATGAAAATGCCGACGATGGAGGTTGTTCTACTGGCTATTGTTTATTGATGTTGATGTACCATCATAAGGTTTGGGTTCTGGGAGCTCATCGGATATTGACCGGTGCTCACAATAGTGGCTCGATGTTCATGGTCAATTTCTGAGAGACCCATACCTCTGCTCCTCTTGGCAGATTCAGCCTTGGTAGACACTGGTTTCTGTACATTATTCTGTACAGTGTCAACATTTTTCTCGTTTTAGTGTCTAGCCTGTTAATGTCCTTTGGTGGCGAATCCATAATGCAAAAGCTGTATGTTATCACTGCATGGCAAGTTGGTTAATGGCAGTTACTTCGTTTTTGTATTAGAGCTGTGTTTTGCAAATTCTTCTTACATAGCATACAAATTCCAAAATCTCACAATGACATAAATTTATGACAATTAAGTTCAATTAATATTTTAATGACAATTAAGTTCAATTAATATTTTAATGACCAAACGATACCATGATAATTAAATTTAACTTTCAAAACCCTATTAAAAAAAACAAAAAACAATTGCCTTCCTTCAAAATAAAACAACCTAGGTTCACCATCGCATTATTCTGACAACCTAAGAGACGTCTTGAACCGTCATACCCTTCTTTGTCGAAATGAGGCATGGTTCAGCTTCTTACTAGGAGGTGGACACTCCTAGGCATTATCTCTTTCTTCAGGAACGGGCTTGGTTAATTGCCGATCATCTGAGTCTCCCCTACCGAGGAATGACGTCGTTCTCGGCTATTTTTGCACCCGAGTAAAGTGCCTCATCGGGGAGCTGGATTTCCCCACTTTCTGGCTTTGTAGTACATCTTTCTAGAGTGGGAAGCAAGTAAATTCTAACTGATTCCTTTTTTTTTAACTGGTGTCCAGCCTTTAACGGATACCCTGTATATGTTATATACTTTATTGTACATATTTTACTATATATTATATTATATTATATAAATATAAACTTTTGTAACCCTTTATCAATTTCCCCATCTCAGAATTTTCATATCTATCGCTAATAACATTAATTTACGAAAATAATTCGCATAAATCTACAAAGACTTTTAAGAAAGAACTAATTATACGAAACAACGCAACAATAAAATTGCCCTATTTTAAATAAAAACAAATGAAATATTCAAATCAAATTGGCTTGATTTTATGAGATCTATTTCGTTGATTGGCCTCGTTGCATTGCTTTCAAACTATTTAATTATAAATCCATCTTTCCGAAATGTTAATGGTCTTCCAGAGAGCAACGACTCAATTAGAAATTTATTTTGTCAATTTATTTATTCTTACGAGCAAAAATATCCTCTCCCCACCCCGGTCGTATATTTCTGCTCGTAAGAATATGATGTATGTATAACGTATAAAAGGACTATTCTGACAATTTATTGTTGACGTACCCCCCCCCCCCTCCACCCCAAATGTATTCTGACAAAGGAACAAGTACCGTACTATCTCATTCAAAAAGAGAGAAGGCACTTTATAGAGGTGTATAGTATCATGTCCATGGAACAGATACTACACTTACCACAAAAAGGAAGAAGTTACACCTGGGATGATGATCTCATGAGAACATGGCAACAAAAGACACCCCACTACCTCTGTTAAAATTGAGAATTAAGCATTGAAAGATAGTACATTAGTATAGAATAGTATAGTAAATTAAATAGAGCGTTAAAGGTTAGTAGAAGTAATACTTTAGACAGACATATACCAATTCTATTACAATTAATAGAAGTTATAATACGGTTTCGTCTGCAGACGGACAGATACCAAAACTCTATTAGTAATAGAAGTAGAATAGCACAATTTATTGAAGTAATCATATGGTTCGGCTTAAGACGGACAGATACCAAAACCCCATTAGTAATAGAAGTAGAATAGCACAATTTACTGAAGTAATCATATGGTTCGGCTTCAGACGGACAGATACCAAAACCCCATTAATAATAGAAGTAGAATAGCACAATTTACTGAAGTAATCATATGGTTCGGCTTCAGACGGACATATACCAAAACCCCATTAGTAACAGAAGTAGAATAGCACAATTTATTGAAGTAATCATATGGTTCGGCTTCAGACAGACAGATACAAAAACCCCATTAGTAATAGAAGTAGAATAGCACAATTTATTGAAGTAATCATATGGTTCGGCTTCAGACGGACAGATACAAAAAAACCATTAGTAATAGAAGTAGAATAGCACAATTTATTGAAGTAATCATATGGTTCGGCTTCAGACGGAAAGATACAAAAAACCCATTAGTAATAGAAGTAGAATAGCACAATTTATTGAAGTAATCATATGGTTCGGCTTCAGACGGACAGATACAAAAAACCCATTAGTAATAGAAGTAGAATAGCACAATTTATTGAAGTAATCATATGGTTCGGCTTCAGACGGACAGATACCAACACCCCATTAGTAATAGAAGTAGAATAGCACAATTTATTGAAGTAATCATATGGTTCGGCTTCAGACATATTAAATCTGCATTAGCAATAGAAGGACAATAGTACAATTAATACAAGTCATAATATGGTTTCGTCTGCAGACGGACAGATACTAACACGCCATTAGTAATAGAAGTAGAATAGTACAATTTATTGAAGTAATCATATGGTTCGGCTTCAGACGGACAGATACCAAAACCCCATTAGTAATAGAAGTAGAATAGCACAATTTATTGAAGTAATCATATGGTTCGGCTTCAGACGGACAGATACCAAAACCCCATTAGTAATAGAAGTAGAATAGAACAATTTATTGAAGTAATCATATGGTTCGGCTTCAGACGGACATATACCAAAACCCCATTAGTAACAGAAGTAGAATAGCACAATTTATTGAAGTAATCATATGGTTCGGCTTCAGACAGACAGATACAAAAACCCCATTAGTAATAGAAGTAGAATAGCACAATTTATTGAAGTAATCATATGGTTCGGCTTCAGACGGACAGATACAAAAAAAACATTAGTAATAGAAGTAGAATAGCACAATTTATTGAAGTAATCATATGGTTCGGCTTCAGACGGACAGATACCAAAACCCCATTAGTAATAGAAGTAGAATAGCACAATTTATTGAAGTAATCATATGGTTCGGCTTCAGACATATTAAATCTGCATTAGCAATAGAAGGACAATAGTACAATTAATACAAGTCATAATATGGTTTCGTCTGCAGACGGACAGATACTAACACGCCATTAGTAATAGAAGTAGAATAGTACAATTTATTGAAGTAATCATATGGTTCGGCTTCAGACGGACAGATACCAAAACCCCATTAGTAATAGAAGTAGAATAGCACAATTTATTGAAGTAATCATATGGTTCGGCTTCAGACGGACAGATACCAAAACCCCATTAGTAATAGAAGTAGAATAGAACAATTTATTGAAGTAATCATATGGTTCGGCTTCAGACGGACATATACCAAAACCCCATTAGTAACAGAAGTAGAATAGCACAATTTATTGAAGTAATCATATGGTTCGGCTTCAGACAGACAGATACAAAAACCCCATTAGTAATAGAAGTAGAATAGCACAATTTATTGAAGTAATCATATGGTTCGGCTTCAGACGGACAGATACAAAAAAAACATTAGTAATAGAAGTAGAATAGCACAATTTATTGAAGTAATCATATGGTTCGGCTTCAGACGGAAAGATACAAAAAACCCATTAGTAATAGAAGTAGAATAGCACAATTTATTGAAGTAATCATATGGTTCGGCTTCAGACGGACAGATACAAAAAACCCATTAGTAATAGAAGTAGAATAGCACAATTTATTGAAGTAATCATATGGTTCGGCTTCAGACGGACAGATACCAACACCCCATTAGTAATAGAAGTAGAATAGCACAATTTATTGGAGTAATCATATGGTTCGGCTTCAGACGGACAGATACCAAAACTCCATTAGTAATAGAAGTAGAATAGCACAATTTATTGAAGTAATCATATGGTTCGGCTTCAGACGGACAGATACCAAAACCCCATTAGTAATAGAAGTAGAATAGCACAATTTATTGAAGTAATCATATGGTTCGGCTTAAGACCGACAGATACGAAAATCCCATTAGAAATAGAAGTAGAATAGCACAATTTATTGAAGTAATCATATGGTTCGGCTTCAGACGGACAGATACAAAACCCCCATTAGTAATAGAAGTAGAATAGCACAATTTATTGAAGTAATCATATGGTTCGGCTTCAGACGGACAGATACCAAAACCCCATTAGTAATAGAAGTAGAATAGCACAATTAATTGAAGTAATCATATGGTTCGGCTTCAGACGGACAGATACCAAAACCCCATGTGTAATAAAAGTAGAATAGTACAATTTATTGAAGTAATCATATGGTTCGGCTTCAGACGGACAGATACCAAAACCCCATTAGTAATAGAAGTAGAATAGCACAATTCATTGAAGTAATCACATGGTTCGGCTTCAGACGGACAGATACATAAACCCCATTATTAATAGAAGTAGAATAGCACAATAAATTGAAGTAATCATATGGTTCGGCTTCAGACAGACAGATACCAAAACCCCATTAGTAATAGAAGTAGAATAGCACAATTTATTGAAGTAATCATATGGTTCGGCTTCAGACAGACAGATACCAAAACCCCATTAGTAATAGAAGTAGAATAGCACCATTTATTGAAGTAATCATAGGGTCGGGCTTCAGACGGACAGATACCAAAACCCCATTAGTAATAGAAGTAGAATAGCACAATTTATTGAAGTAATCATATGGTTCGGCTTCAGACGGACAGATACAAAAAAACATTATTAATAGAAGTAGAATAGCACAATTTATTGAAGTAATCATATGGTTCGGCTTCAGACGGACACACACATAAACCCCATTATTAATAGAAGTAGAATAGCACAATTTATTGAAGTAATCATATGGTTCGGCTTCAGACGGACAGATACCTTAACCCCATTAGTAATAAAAGTAGAATATCACAATTTATTGAAGTAATCATATGGTTCGGCTTCAGACGGACAGATACATAAACCCCTATTATTAATGAAAGTAGAATAGCACAATTTATTGAAGTAATCATATGGTTCGGCTTCAGACGGACACATACTAAAATCCCATTATTAATAGAAGTAGAATAGCACAAATTATTGAAGTAATTATATTGTTCGGCTTCAGACGGACATATACAAAAACCCCATTAGTAATAGAAGTAGAATAGTACAATTTATTGAAGTAATCATATGGTTCGGCTTCAGATGGACATATACCAAAACCCTATACGTAATAGAAGTAGAATAGCACAATTTATTGAAGTAATCATATGGTTCGGCTTCAGACGGACAGATACCTAAAATCCATTAGTAATAGAAGTAGAATAGCACAATTTATTGAAGTAATCATATGGTACGTCTTCAGACGGACACATACAAAAACCCCATTAGTAATAGAAGTACAAAAGTACAATTTATTGAAGTAATCATATGGTTCGGCTTCAGACGGACATATACCAAAACCCCATTAGTAATAGAAGTAGAATAGCACAATTTATTGAAGTAATCATATGGTTCGGCTTCAGACGTAAAGATACCAACACCCCATTAGTAATAGAAGTAGAATAGCACAATTTATTGAAGTAATCATATGGTTCGGCTTCAGACGGAAAGATACCAACATCCCATTAGTAATAGAAGTAGAATAGCACAATTTATTGAAGTAATCATATGGTTCGGCTTCAGACGGAAAGATACCAACACCCCATTAGTAATAGAAGTAGAATAGCACAATTTATTGAAGTAATCGTATGGTTCGGCTTCAGACGGACAGATACCAAAACCCCATTAGTAATAGAAGTAGAATAGCACACTTTATTGGAGTAATCATATGGTTCGGCTTCAGACGGACATATACCAACACCCCATTAGTAATAGAAGTAGAATAGCACAATTTATTGAAGTAATCATATGGTTCGGCTTCAGACGTAAAGATACCAACACCCCATTAGTAATAGAAGTAGAATAGCACAATTAATTGAAGTAATCATATGGTTCGGCTTCAGACGGAAAGATACCAAAACCCCATTAGTAATAGAAGTAGAATAGCACAATTTATTGAAGTAATCATATTGTTTGGCTTCAGACGGACAGATACTAACACGCCATTAGTAATAGAAGTAGAATAGAACAATTTATTGAAGTAATCATATGGTCCGGCTTCAGACAGACAGATACCAAAACCCCATTAGTAATAGAAGTAGAATAGCACAATTTATTGAAGTAATCATATGGTTCGGCTTCAGACAGACAGATACCAAAACCCCATTAGTAATAGAAGTAGAATAGCACCATTTATTGAAGTAATCATAGGGTCGGGCTTCAGACGGACAGATACCAAAACCCCATTAGTAATAGAAGTAGAATAGCACAATTTATTGAAGTAATCATATGGTTCGGCTTCAGACGGACAGATACAAAAAAAACATTATTAATAGAAGTAGAATAGCACAATTTATTGAAGTAATCATATGGTTCGGCTTCAGACGGACACACACATAAACCCCATTATTAATAGAAGTAGAATAGCACAATTTATTGAAGTAATCATATGGTTCGGCTTCAGACGGACAGATACCTTAACCCCATTAGTAATAAAAGTAGAATATCACAATTTATTGAAGTAATCATATGGTTCGGCTTCAGACGGACAGATACATAAACCCCTATTATTAATGAAAGTAGAATAGCACAATTTATTGAAGTAATCATATGGTTCGGCTTCAGACGGACACATACTAAAATCCCATTATTAATAGAAGTAGAATAGCACAAATTATTGAAGTAATTATATTGTTCGGCTTCAGACGGACATATACAAAAACCCCATTAGTAATAGAAGTAGAATAGTACAATTTATTGAAGTAATCATATGGTTCGGCTTCAGATGGACATATACCAAAACCCTATACGTAATAGAAGTAGAATAGCACAATTTATTGAAGTAATCATATGGTTCGGCTTCAGACGGACAGATACCTAAAATCCATTAGTAATAGAAGTAGAATAGCACAATTTATTGAAGTAATCATATGGTACGTCTTCAGACGGACACATACAAAAACCCCATTAGTAATAGAAGTACAAAAGTACAATTTATTGAAGTAATCATATGGTTCGGCTTCAGACGGACATATACCAAAACCCCATTAGTAATAGAAGTAGAATAGCACAATTTATTGAAGTAATCATATGGTTCGGCTTCAGACGTAAAGATACCAACACCCCATTAGTAATAGAAGTAGAATAGCACAATTTATTGAAGTAATCATATGGTTCGGCTTCAGACGGAAAGATACCAACATCCCATTAGTAATAGAAGTAGAATAGCACAATTTATTGAAGTAATCATATGGTTCGGCTTCAGACGGAAAGATACCAACACCCCATTAGTAATAGAAGTAGAATAGCACAATTTATTGAAGTAATCGTATGGTTCGGCTTCAGACGGACAGATACCAAAACCCCATTAGTAATAGAAGTAGAATAGCACACTTTATTGGAGTAATCATATGGTTCGGCTTCAGACGGACATATACCAACACCCCATTAGTAATAGAAGTAGAATAGCACAATTTATTGAAGTAATCATATGGTTCGGCTTCAGACGTAAAGATACCAACACCCCATTAGTAATAGAAGTAGAATAGCACAATTTATTGAAGTAATCATATGGTTCGGCTTCAGACGGAAAGATACCAAAACCCCATTAGTAATAGAAGTAGAATAGCACAATTTATTGAAGTAATCATATTGTTTGGCTTCAGACGGACAGATACTAACACGCCATTAGTAATAGAAGTAGAATAGAACAATTTATTGAAGTAATCATATGGTCCGGCTTCAGACGGACAGATACCAAAACCCCATTAGTAATAGAAGTAGAATAGCACAATTTATTGAAGTAATCATATGGTTCGGCTTCAGACGGACAGATACCAAAACCCCATTAGTAATAGAAGTAGAATAGCACAATTTATTGAAGTAATCATATGGTTCGGCTTCAGACGGACAGATACCAAAACCCCATTAGTAATAGAAGTAGAATAGCACAATTTATTGAAGTAATCGTATGGTTCGGCTTCAGACGGAAAGATACCAACACCCCATTAGTAATAGAAGTAGAATAGCACAATTTATTGAAGTAATCATATGGTTCGGCTTCAGACGGACATATACCAACACCCCATTAGTAATAGAAGTAGAATAGCACAATTTATTGAAGTAATCATATGGTTCGGCTTCAGACGTAAAGATACTAACACCCCATTAGTAATAGAAGTAGAATAGTACAATTAATTGAAGTAATCATATGGTTCGACTTCAGACGGACAGATACCAAAACCCCATTAGTAATAGAAGTAGAATAGCACAATTTATTGAAGTAATCATATGGTTCGGCTTCAGACGGACAGATACAAAACCCCCATTAGTAATAGAAGTAAAATAGTACAATTAATTGAAGTAATCATATGGTTCGGCTTCAGACGGACAGATACCAAAACCCCATTAGTAATAGAAGTAGAATAGCACAATTAATTGAAGTAATCATATGGTTCGGCTTCAGACGGACAGATACCAAAACCCCATGTGTAATAAAAGTAGAATAGTACAATTTATTGAAGTAATCATATGGTACGTCTTCAGACGGACAGATACCAAAACCCCATTAATAATAGAAGTAGAATAGCACAATTCATTGAAGTAATCACATGGTTCGGCTTCAGACGGACAGATACATAAACCCCATTATTAATAGAAGTAGAATAGCACAATTAATTGAAGTAATCATATGGTTCGGCTTCAGACAGACAGATACCAAAACCCCATTAGTAATAGAAGTAGAATAGCACAATTTATTGAAGTAATCATATGGTTCGGCTTCAGACAGACAGATACCAAAACCCCATTAGTAATAGAAGTAGAATAGCACCATTTATTGAAGTAATCATAGGGTCGGGCTTCAGACGGACAGATACCAAAACCCCATTAGTAATAGAAGTAGAATAGCACAATTTATTGAAGTAATCATATGGTTCGGCTTCAGACGGACAGATACAAAAAAACATTATTAATAGAAGTAGAATAGCAAAATTTATTGAAGTAATCATATGGTTCGGCTTCAGACGGACACACACATAAACCCCATTATTAATAGAAGTAGAAAAGCACAATTTATTGAAGTAATCATATGGTTCGGCTTCAGACGGACAGATACCTAAACCCCATTAGTAATAAAAGTAGAATAGCACAATTTATTGAAGTAATCATATGGTTCGGCTTCAGACGGACAGATACATAAACCCCTATTATTAATGAAAGTAGAATAGCACAATTTATTGAAGTAATCATATGGTTCGGCTTCAGACGGACACATACTAAAATCCCATTATTAATAGAAGTAGAATAGCACAAATTATTGAAGTAATTATATTGTTCGGCTTCAGACGGACATATACAAAAACCCCATTAGTAATAGAAGTAGAATAGTACAATTTATTGAAGTAATCATATGGTTCGGCTTCAGATGGACATATACCAAAACCCTATTAGTAATAGAAGTAGAATAGCACAATTTATTGAAGTAATCATATGGTTCGGCTTCAGACGGACAGATACTTAAAATCCATTAGTAATAGAAGTAGAATAGCACAATTTATTGAAGTAATCATATGGTACGTCTTGAGACGGACACATACAAAAACCCCATTAGTAATAGAAGTACAAAAGTACAATTTATTGAAGTAATCATATGGTTCGGCTTCAGACGTAAAGATACCAAAACCCCATTAGTAATAGAAGTAGAATAGCACAATTTATTGAAGTAATCATATGGTTCGGCTTCAGACGGAAAGATAACAACACCCCATTAGTAATAGAAGTAGAATAGCACAATTTATTGAAGTAATCATATGGTTCGGCGTCAGACGGAAAGATACCAACACCCCATTAGTAATAGAAGTAGAATAGCACAATTTATTGAAGTAATCGTATGGTTCGGCTTCAGACGGACAGATACCAAAACCCCATTAGTAATAGAAGTAGAATAGTACACTTTATTGGAGTAATCATATGGTTCGGCTTCAGACGGACATATACCAAAACCCCATTAGTAATAGAAGTAGAATAGCACAATTTATTGAAGTAATCATATGGTTCGGCTTCAGACGGACATATACCAACACCCCATTAGTAATAGAAGTAGAATAGCACAATTTATTGAAGTAATCATATGGTTCGGCTTTAGACGTAAAGATACCAACACCCCATTAGTAATAGAAGTAGAATAGCACAATTTATTGAAGTAATCATATGGTTCGGCTTCAGACGGACAGATACAAAAAACCCATTAGTAATAGAAGTAGAATAGCACAATTTATTGAAGTAATCATATGGTTCGGCTTCAGACGGACAGATACCAACACCCCATTAGTAATAGAAGTAGAATAGCACAATTTATTGAAGTAATCATATGGTTCGGCTTCAGACATATTAAATCTGCATTAGCAATAGAAGGACAATAGTACAATTAATACAAGTCATAATATGGTTTCGTCTGCAGACGGACAGATACTAACACGCCATTAGTAATAGAAGTAGAATAGTACAATTTATTGAAGTAATCATATGGTTCGGCTTCAGACGGACAGATACCAAAACCCGATTAGTAATAGAAGTAGAATAGCACAATTTATTGAAGTAATCATATGGTTCGGCTTCAGACGGACAGATACCAAAACCCAATTAGTAATAGAAGTAGAATAGAACAATTTATTGAAGTAATCATATGGTTCGGCTTCAGACGGACATATACAAAAACCCCATTAGTAACAGAAGTAGAATAGCACAATTTATTGAAGTAATCATATGGTTCGGCTTCAGACAGACAGATACAAAAACCCCATTAGTAATAGAAGTAGAATAGCACAATTTATTGAAGTAATCATATGGTTCGGCTTCAGACGGACAGATACAAAAAAAACATTAGTAATAGAAGTAGAATAGCACAATTTATTGAAGTAATCATATGGTTCGGCTTCAGACGGAAAGATACAAAAAACCCATTAGTAATAGAAGTAGAATAGCACAATTTATTGAAGTAATCATATGGTTCGGCTTCAGACGGAGAGATACAAAAAACCCATTAGTAATAGAAGTAGAATAGCACAATTTATTGAAGTAATCATATGGTTCGGCTTCAGACGGACAGATACCAACACCCCATTAGTAATAGAAGTAGAATAGCACAATTTATTGGAGTAATCATATGGTTCGGCTTCAGACGGACAGATACCAAAACTCCATTAGTAATAGAAGTAGAATAGCACAATTTATTGAAGTAATCATATGGTTCGGCTTCAGACGGACAGATACCAAAACCCCATTAGTAATAGAAGTAGAATAGCACAATTTATTGAAGTAATCATATGGTTCGGCTTAAGACCGACAGATACGAAAATCCCATTAGAAATAGAAGTAGAATAGCACAATTTATTGAAGTAATCATATGGTTCGGCTTCAGACGGACAGATACAAAACCCCCATTAGTAATAGAAGTAGAATAGCACAATTTATTGAAGTAATCATATGGTTCGGCTTCAGACGGACAGATACCAAAACCCCATTAGTAATAGAAGTAGAATAGCACAATTAATTGAAGTAATCATATGGTTCGGCTTCAGACGGACAGATACCAAAACCCCATGTGTAATAAAAGTAGAATAGTACAATTTATTGAAGTAATCATATGGTTCGGCTTCAGACGGACAGATACCAAAACCCCATTAGTAATAGAAGTAGAATAGCACAATTCATTGAAGTAATCACATGGTTCGGCTTCAGACGGACAGATACATAAACCCCATTATTAATAGAAGTAGAATAGCACAATAAATTGAAGTAATCATATGGTTCGGCTTCAGACAGACAGATACCAAAACCCCATTAGTAATAGAAGTAGAATAGCACAATTTATTGAAGTAATCATATGGTTCGGCTTCAGACAGACAGATACCAAAACCCCATTAGTAATAGAAGTAGAATAGCACCATTTATTGAAGTAATCATAGGGTCGGGCTTCAGACGGACAGATACCAAAACCCCATTAGTAATAGAAGTAGAATAGCACAATTTATTGAAGTAATCATATGGTTCGGCTTCAGACGGACAGATACAAAAAAAACATTATTAATAGAAGTAGAATAGCACAATTTATTGAAGTAATCATATGGTTCGGCTTCAGACGGACACACACATAAACCCCATTATTAATAAAAGTAGAATAGCACAATTTATTGAAATAATCATATGGTTCGGCTTCAGACGGACAGATACCTAAACCCCATTAGTAATAAAAGTAGAATAGCACAATTTATTGAAGTAATCATATGGTTCGGCTTCAGACGGACAGATACATAAACCCCTATTATTAATGAAAGTAGAATAGCACAATTTATTGAAGTAATCATATGGTTCGGCTTCAGACGGACACATACTAAAATCCCATTATTAATAGAAGTAGAATAGCACAAATTATTGAAGTAATTATATTGTTCGGCTTCAGACGGACATATACAAAAACCCCATTAGTAATAGAAGTAGAATAGTACAATTTATTGAAGTAATCATATGGTTCGGCTTCAGATGGACATATACCAAAACCCTATTAGTAATAGAAGTAGAATAGCACAATTTATTGAAGTAATCATATGGTTCGGCTTCAGACGGACAGATACCTAAAATCCATTAGTAATAGAAGTAGAATAGCACAATTTATTGAAGTAATCATATGGTACGTCTTCAGACGGACACATACAAAAACCCCATTAGTAATAGAAGTACAAAAGTACAATTTATTGAAGTAATCATATGGTTCGGCTTCAGACGGACATATACCAAAACCCCATTAGTAATAGAAGTAGAATAGCACAATTTATTGAAGTAATCATATGGTTCGGCTTCAGACGTAAAGATACCAACACCCCATTAGTAATAGAAGTAGAATAGCACAATTTATTGAAGTAATCATATGGTTCGGCTTCAGACGGAAAGATACCAACATCCCATTAGTAATAGAAGTAGAATAGCACAATTTATTGAAGTAATCATATGGTTCGGCTTCAGACGGAAAGATACCAACACCCAATTAGTAATAGAAGTAGAATAGCACAATTTATTGAAGTAATCGTATGGTTCGGCTTCAGACGGACAGATACCAAAACCCCATTAGTAATAGAAGTAGAATAGCACACTTTATTGGAGTAATCATATGGTTCGGCTTCAGACGACAGATACCAAAACCCCATTAGTAATAGAAGTAGAATAGCACAATTTATTGAAGTAATCATATGGTTCGGCTTCAGACGGACATATACCAACACCCCATTAGTAATAGAAGTAGAATAGCACAATTTATTGAAGTAATCATATGGTTCGGCTTCAGACGTAAAGATACCAACACCCCATTAGTAATAGAAGTAGAATAGCACAATTTATTGAAGTAATCATATGGTTCGGCTTCAGACGGAAAGATACCAAAACCCCATTAGTAATAGAAGTAGAATAGCACAATTTATTGAAGTAATCATATTGTTTGGCTTCAGACGGACAGATACTAACACGCCATTAGTAATAGAAGTAGAATAGAACAATTTATTGAAGTAATCATATGGTCCGGCTTCAGACGGACAGATACCAAAACCCCATTAGTAATAGAAGTAGAATAGCACAATTTATTGAAGTAATCATATGGTTCGGCTTCAGACGGACAGATACCAAAACCCCATTAGTAATAGAAGTAGAATAGCACAATTTATTGAAGTAATCATATGGTTCGGCTTCAGACGGACAGATACCAAAACCCCATTAGTAATAGAAGTAGAATAGCACAATTTATTGAAGTAATCGTATGGTTCGGCTTCAGACGGAAAGATACCAACACCCCATTAGTAATAGAAGTAGAATAGCACAATTTATTGAAGTAATCATATGGTTCGGCTTCAGACGGACATATACCAACACCCCATTAGTAATAGAAGTAGAATAGCACAATTTATTGAAGTAATCATATGGTTCGGCTTCAGACGTAAAGATACTAACACCCTATTAGTAATAGAAGTAGAATAGTACAATTAATTGAAGTAATCATATGGTTCGACTTCAGACGGACAGATACCAAAACCCCATTAGTAATAGAAGTAGAATAGCACAATTTATTGAAGTAATCATATGGTTCGGCTTCAGACGGACAGATACAAAACCCCCATTAGTAATAGAAGTAAAATAGTACAATTAATTGAAGTAATCATATGGTTCGGCTTCAGACGGACAGATACCAAAACCCCATTAGTAATAGAAGTAGAATAGCACAATTAATTGAAGTAATCATATGGTTCGGCTTCAGACGGACAGATACCAAAACCCCATGTGTAATAAAAGTAGAATAGTACAATTTATTGAAGTAATCATATGGTACGTCTTCAGACGGACAGATACCAAAACCCCATTAATAATAGAAGTAGAATAGCACAATTCATTGAAGTAATCACATGGTTCGGCTTCAGACGGACAGATACATAAACCCCATTAGTAATAGAAGTAGAATAGCACAATTAATTGAAGTAATCATATGGTTCGGCTTCAGACAGACAGATACCAAAACCCCATTAGTAATAGAAGTAGAATAGCACAATTTATTGAAGTAATCATATGGTTCGGCTTCAGACAGACAGATACCAAAACCCCATTAGTAATAGAAGTAGAATAGCACCATTTATTGAAGTAATCATAGGGTCGGGCTTCAGACGGACAGATACCAAAACCCCATTAGTAATAGAAGTAGAATAGCACAATTTATTGAAGTAATCATATGGTTCGGCTTCAGACGGACAGATACAAAAAAACATTATTAATAGAAGTAGAATAGCACAATTTATTGAAGTAATCATATGGTTCGGCTTCAGACGGACACACACATAAACCCCATTATTAATAGAAGTAGAAAAGCACAATTTATTGAAGTAATCATATGGTTCGGCTTCAGACGGACAGATACCTAAACCCCATTAGTAATAAAAGTAGAATAGCACAATTTATTGAAGTAATCATATGGTTCGGCTTCAGACGGACAGATACATAAACCCCTATTATTAATGAAAGTAGAATAGCACAATTTATTGAAGTAATCATATGGTTCGGCTTCAGACGGACACATACTAAAATCCCATTATTAATAGAAGTAGAATAGCACAAATTATTGAAGTAATTATATTGTTCGGCTTCAGACGGACATATACAAAAACCCCATTAGTAATAGAAGTAGAATAGTACAATTTATTGAAGTAATCATATGGTTCGGCTTCAGATGGACATATACCAAAACCCTATTAGTAATAGAAGTAGAATAGCACAATTTATTGAAGTAATCATATTGTTCGGCTTCAGACGGACAGATACTTAAAATCCATTAGTAATAGAAGTAGAATAGCACAATTTATTGAAGTAATCATATGGTACGTCTTCAGACGGACACATACAAAAACCCCATTAGTAATAGAAGTACAAAAGTACAATTTATTGAAGTAATCATATGGTTCGGCTTCAGACGTAAAGATACCAAAACCCCATTAGTAATAGAAGTAGAATAGCACAATTTATTGAAGTAATCATATGGTTCGGCTTCAGACGGAAAGATAACAACACTCCATTAGTAATAGAAGTAGAATAGCACAATTTATTGAAGTAATCATATGGTTCGGCTTCAGACGGAAAGATACCAACACCCCATTAGTAATAGAAGTAGAATAGCACAATTTATTGAAGTAATCGTATGGTTCGGCTTCAGACGGACAGATACCAAAACCCCATTAGTAATAGAAGTAGAATAGCACACTTTATTGGAGTAATCATATGGTTCGGCTTCAGACGGACATATACCAAAACCCCATTAGTAATAGAAGTAGAATAGCACAATTTATTGAAGTAATCATATGGTTCGGCTTCAGACGGACATATACCAACACCCCATTAGTAATAGAAGTAGAATAGCACAATTTATTGAAGTAATCATATGGTTCGGCTTCAGACGTAAAGATACCAACACCCCATTAGTAATAGAAGTAGAATAGCACAATTTATTGAAGTAATCATATGGTTCGGCTTCAGACGGAAAGATACCAACACCCCATTAGTAATAGAAGTAGAATAGCACAATTTATTGAAGTAATCATATGGTTCGGCTTCAGACGGAAAGATACCAAACCCCATTAGTAATAGAAGTAGAATAGCACAATTTATTGAAGTAATCATATTGTTTGGCTTCAGACGGACAGATACTAACACGCCATTAGTAATAGAAGTAGAATAGCACAATTAATTGAAGTAATCATATGGTTCGGCTTCAGACGGACAGATACCAAAACCCCATGTGTAATAAAAGTAGAATAGTACAATTTATTGAAGTAATCATATGGTACGTCTTCAGACGGACAGATACCAAAACCCCATTAATAATAGAAGTAGAATAGCACAATTCATTGAAGTAATCACATGGTTCGGCTTCAGACGGACAGATACATAAACCCCATTATTAATAGAAGTAGAATAGCACAATTAATTGAAGTAATCATATGGTTCGGCTTCAGACAGACAGATACCAAAACCCCATTAGTAATAGAAGTAGAATAGCACAATTTATTGAAGTAATCATATGGTTCGGCTTCAGACAGACAGATACCAAAACCCCATTAGTAATAGAAGTAGAATAGCACCATTTATTGAAGTAATCATAGGGTCGGGCTTCAGACGGACAGATACCAAAACCCCATTAGTAATAGAAGTAGAATAGCACAATTTATTGAAGTAATCATATGGTTCGGCTTCAGACGGACAGATACAAAAAAACATTATTAATAGAAGTAGAATAGCACAATTTATTGAAGTAATCATATGGTTCGGCTTCAGACGGACACACACATAAACCCCATTATTAATAGAAGTAGAAAAGCACAATTTATTGAAGTAATCATATGGTTCGGCTTCAGACGGACAGATACCTAAACCCCATTAGTAATAAAAGTAGAATAGCACAATTTATTGAAGTAATCATATGGTTCGGCTTCAGACGGACAGATACATAAACCCCTATTATTAATGAAAGTAGAATAGCACAATTTATTGAAGTAATCATATGGTTCGGCTTCAGACGGACACATACTAAAATCCCATTATTAATAGAAGTAGAATAGCACAATTTATTGAAGTAATTATATGGTTCGGCTTCAGACGGAAAGATACCAACACCCCATTAGTAATAGAAGTAGAATAGCACAATTTATTGAAGTAATCATATGGTTCGGCTTCAGACGGAAAGATACCAACACCCCATTAGTAATAGAAGTAGAATAGCACAATTTATTGAAGTAATCATATGGTTCGGCTTCAGACGGAAAGATACCAACACCTCATTAGTAATAGAAGTAGAATAGCACAATTTATTGAAGTAATCATATGGTTCGGCTTCAGACGGAAAGATACCAACACCCCATTAGTAATAGAAGTAGAATAGCACAATTTATTGAAGTAATCATATGGTTCGGCTTCAGACGGACATATACAAAAACCCCATTAGTAATAGAAGTAGAATAGTACAATTTATTGAAGTAATCATATGGTTCGGCTTCAGACGGACATATACCAAAACCCTATTAGTAATAGAAGTAGAATAGCACAATTTATTGAAGTAATCATATGGTTCGGCTTCAGACGGACAGATACTTAAAATCCATTAGTAATAGAAGTAGAATAGCACAATTTATTGAAGTAATCATATGGTACGTCTTCAGACGGACACATACAAAAACCCCATTAGTAATAGAAGTACAAAAGTACAATTTATTGAAGTAATCATATGGTTCGGCTTCAGACGTAAAGATACCAAAACCCCATTAGTAATAGAAGTAGAATAGCACAATTTATTGAAGTAATCATATGGTTCGGCTTCAGACGGAAAGATAACAACACCCCATTAGTAATAGAAGTAGAATAGCACAATTTATTGAAGTAATCATATGGTTCGGCTTCAGACGGAAAGATACCAACACCCCATTAGTAATAGAAGTAGAATAGCACAATTTATTGAAGTAATCGTATGGTTCGGCTTCAGACGGACAGATACCAAAACCCCATTAGTAATAGAAGTAGAATAGCACACTTTATTGGAGTAATCATATGGTTCGGCTTCAGACGGACATATACCAAAACCCCATTAGTAATAGAAGTAGAATAGCACAATTTATTGAAGTAATCATATGGTTCGGCTTCAGACGGACATATACCAACACCCCATTAGTAATAGAAGTAGAATAGCACAATTTATTGAAGTAATCATATGGTTCGGCTTCAGACGTAAAGATACCAACACCCCATTAGTAATAGAAGTAGAATAGCACAATTTATTGAAGTAATCATATGGTTCGGCTTCAGACGGAAAGATACCAACACCCCATTAGTAATAGAAGTAGAATAGCACAATTTATTGAAGTAATCATATGGTTCGGCTTCAGACGGAAAGATACCAAACCCCATTAGTAATAGAAGTAGAATAGCACAATTTATTGAAGTAATCATATTGTTTGGCTTCAGACGGACAGATACTAACACGCCATTAGTAATAGAAGTAGAATAGAACAATTTATTGAAGTAATCATATGGTCCGGCTTCAGACGGACAGATACCAAAACCCCATTAGTAATAGAAGTAGAATAGCACAATTTATTGAAGTAATCATATGGTTCGGCTTCAGACAGACAGATACCAAAACCCCATTAGTAATAGAAGTAGAATAGCACAATTTATTGAAGTAATCATATGGTTCGGCTTCAGACGGACAGATACCAAAACCTCATTAGTAATAGAAGTAGAATAGCACAATTTATTGAAGTAATCGTATGGTTCGGCTTCCGACGGAAAGATACCAACACCCCATTAGTAATAGAAGTAGAATAGCACAATTTATTGAAGTAATCATATGGTTCGGCTTCAGACGGACATATACCAACACCCCATTAGTAATAGAAGTAGAATAGCACAATTTATTGAAGTAATCATATGGTTCGGCTTCAGACGTAAAGATACTAACACCCCATTAGTAATAGAAGTAGAATAGCACAATTTATTAGAGTAATCATATGGTTCGGCTTCAGACGGAAAGATACCAAAAACCCCATTAGTAATAGAAGTAGAATAGCACAATTTATTGAAGTAATCATATTGTTTGGCTTCACAGGGACAGATACTAACACGCCATTAGTAATAGAAGTAGAATAGAACAATTTATTGAAGTAATCATATGGTTCGGCTTCAGACGGACAGATACCAAAACCCCATTAGTAATAGAAGTAGAATAGCACAATTTATTGAAGTAATCATATGGTTCGGCTTCAGACGGACAGATACCAAAACCCCATTAGTAATAGAAGTAGAATAGCACAATTTATTGAAGTAATCATTTTGTTTGGCTTCAGACGTAAAGATACTAACACGCCATTAGTAATAGAAGTAGAATAGAACAATTTATTGAAGTAATCATATGGTTCGGCTTCAGACGGACAGATACCAAAACCCCATTAGTAATAGAAGTAGAATAGCACAATTTATTGAAGTAATCATATGGTTCGGCTTCAGACGGACAGATACCAAAACCCCATTAGTAATAGAAGTAGAATAGCACAATTTATTGAAGTAATCATATGGTTCGGCTTCAGACGGGAAGATACCAACACCCCATTAGTAATAGAAGTAGAATAGCACAATTTATTGAAGCAATCATATGGTTCGGCTTCAGACGTCAGGATACCAAAACCCCATTAGTAATAAAAGTAGAATAGCACAATTTATTGAAGTAATCATATGGTTCGGCTTCAGACGGACAGATACTAACACGCCATTAGTAATAGAAGTAGAATAGAACAATTTATTGAAGTAATCATATGGTTCGGCTTCAGACGGACAGATACCAAAACCCCATTAGTAATAGAAGTAGAATAGCACAATTTATTGAAGTAATCATATGGTTCGGCTTCAGACGGAAAGATACCAAAACCCCATTAGTAATAGAAGTAGAATAGCACAATTTATTGAAGTAATCATATTGTTTGGCTTCAGACGGACAGATACTAACACCCCATTAGTAATAGAAGTAGAATAGCACAATTTATTGAAGTAATCATATGGTTCGGCTTCAGACGGACAGATACTAACACCCCATTAGTAATAGAAGTAGAATAGCACAATTTATTGAAGTAATCATATGGTTCGGCTTCAGACGGACAGATACCAAAACCCCATTAGTAATAGAAGTAGAATAGCACAATTTATTGAAGTAATCATATTGTTTGGCTTCAGACGGACAGATACTAACACGCCATTAGTAATAGAAGTAGAATAGAACAATTTATTGAAGTAATCATATGGTTCGGCTTCAGACGGACAGATACCAAAACCCCATTAGTAATAGAAGTAGAATAGCACAATTTATTGAAGTAATCATATGGTTCGGCTTCAGACGGAAAGATACCAAAACCCCATTAGTAATAGAAGTAGAATAGCACAATTTATTGAAGTAATCATATGGTTCGGCTTCAGACGGACAGATACTAACACCCCATTAGTAATAGAAGTAGAATAGCACAATTTATTGAAGTAATCATATGGTTCGGCTTCAGACGGAAAGATACCAAAACCCCATTAGTAATAGAAGTAGAATAGCACAATTTATTGAAGTAATCATATTGTTTGGCTTCAGACGGACAGATACTAACACGCCATTAGTAATAGAAGTAGAATAGAACAATTTATTGAAGTAATCATATGGTTCGGCTTCAGACGGACAGATACAAAAACCCCATTAGTAATAGAAGTAGAATAGCACAATTTATTGAAGTAATCATATGGTTCGGCTTCAGACGGAAAGATACCAACACCCCATTAGTAATAGAAGTAGAATAGCACAATTTATTGAAGTAATCATATGGTTCGGCTTCAGACGGACAGATACTAACACGCCATTAGTAATAGAAGTAGAATAGAACAATTTATTGAAGTAATCATATGGTTCGGCTTCAGACGGACAGATACCAAAACCCCATTAGTAATAGAAGTAGAATAGCACAATTTATTGAAGTAATCATATGGTTCGGCTTCAGACGGACAGATACCAAAACCCCATTAGTAATAGAAGTAGAATAGCACAATTTATTGAAGTAATCATATGGTTCGGCTTCAGACGGAAAGATACCAACACCCCATTAGTAATAGAAGTAGAATAGCACAATTTATTGAAGTAATCATATGGTTCGGCCTCAGACGTAAAGATACCAACACCCCATTAGTAATAGAAGTAGAATAGCACAATTTATTGAAGTAATCATATGGTTCGGCTTCAGACGGAAGGATACCAACACCCCATTAGTAATAGAAGTAGAATAGCACAATTTATTGAAGTAATCATATGGTTCGGCTTCAGACGGAAAGATACCAACACCCCATTAGTAATAGAAGTAGAATAGCACAATTTATTGAAGTAATCATATGGTTCGGCTTCAGACGGAAAGATACCAACACCCCATTAGTAATAGAAGTAGAATAGCACAATTTATTGAAGTAATCATATGGTTCGGCTTCAGACGGAAAGATACCAACACCTCATTAGTAATAGAAGTAGAATAGCACAATTTATTGAAGTAATCATATGGTTCGGCTTCAGACGGAAAGATACCAACACCCCATTAGTAATAGAAGTAGAATAGCACAATTTATTGAAGTAATCATATGGTTCGGCTTCAGACGGAAAGATACCAACACCCCATTAGTAATAGAAGTAGAATAGCACAATTTATTGAAGTAATCATATTGTTTGGCTTCAGACGGACAGATACTAACACTCCATTAGTAATAGAAGTAGAATAGCACAATTTATTGAAGTAATCATATGGTTCGGCTTCAGACGGAAAGATACAAAAAACCCATTAGTAATAGAAGTAGAATAGCACAATTTATTGAAGTAATCATATGGTTCGGCTTCAGACGGACAGATACCAAAACCCCATTAGTAATAGAAATAGAATAGCACAATTTATTGAAGTAATCATATGGTTCGGCTTCAGACGGACAGATACCAAAACCTCATTAGTAATAGAAGTAGAATAGCACAATTTATTGAAGTAATCATATTGTTTGGCTTCAGACGGACAGATACTAACACGCCATTAGTAATAGAAGTAGAATAGAACAATTTATTGAAGTAATCATATGGTTCGGCTTCAGACGGACAGATACCAAAACCCCATTAGTAATAGAAGTAGAATAGCACAATTTATTGAAGTAATCATATGGTTCGGCTTCAGACGGACAGATACCAAAACCCCATTAGTAATAGAAGTAGAATAGCACAATTTATTGAAGTAATCATATGGTTCGGCTTCAGACGGAAAGATACCAACACCCCATTAGTAATAGAAGTAGAATAGCACAATTTATTGAAGTAATCATATTGTTCGGCTTCAGACGTAAAGATACCAACACCCCATTAGTAATAGAAGTAGAATAGCACAATTTATTGAAGTAATCATATGGTTCGGCTTCAGACGGAAAGATACCAACACCCCATTAGTAATAGAAGTAGAATAGAACAATTTATTGAAGTAATCATATGGTTCGGCTTCAGACGGACAGATACCAAAACCCCATTAGTAATAGAAGTAGAATAGCACAATTTATTGAAGTAATCATATGGTTCGGCTTCAGACGGACAGATACCAAAACCCCATTAGTAATAGAAGTAGAATAGCACAATTTATTGAAGTAATCATATGGTTCGGCTCTAGACGGACATATACCAAAACCCCATTAGTAATAGAAGTAGAATAGCACAATTAATAGAAGTAATCACATGGTTTCGGCTTCAGACATATACCAAGTCTGCATTAGTAATAGAAGTACAATAGTACAATCAATTTAAATAATAATATGGTTACGGTTTTAGATAGATATATACCAAATCTCCATTGGTAATCGGTTATTGAAGAACCAACACAAAAAAACAGTAAACAAGTACGGGATTCTATCGCATATCTTTACGTCATGTCCCTTTTCTATGAAATTTGAATTCCTCAGGCTGTGTCATTTAATCCAATTCTTTGCGTGAAGTAACTTGGCTATTTATGGCTCATGTTGAAACATGTGTGATATATTCATTTGCTCATTAATTAATCCTTGGAACTTCATACCTCGATTGTTCCAGTCCTTGGTTGCTGATGTTGATCGCTGTTGTCGTCTAGCTTAGACCTTAGTCGTGAAATGTTTATTTGTTATTGAACATATCGTAGTAACGTGGCTCGACTTGTCGGATCGTGAAAGAAGTTCTTAAACTCCGCTAATTTTTACGAGAAAAAGAAAACAAACATAAGGAATGTTGACGCTGACGAAATGAAGTTTATTGACGAAACAAAAGGTGTTTTTTTTATCTTAAATAACTAATAATAATAATTAATAACTAATTAATAACTAATTAATAACACTTCTTTAATAGATGATAATCGAAATCGATAAGTAGATAGATCTAGAATATTTAAAATATGAGACTAATTACTTTACTTTACTTTATATTAAAATTCTTAAATTACGATAGAAAGATAAACAAAATAAAAATACGAAGATAAAACAAAGTAAATATTCAAATATGAAAAAAAAATAAATAAAAAATGATATATATATATTATCAAAACTAACAGTTTATCGAACACCATACACCTAACCAACATTACACAAATATTCTAAACACCAAATCATATATTTAACATAATATTAAAATAAAACTTAACTTAATTTATATTCCCTGTGAAACTGCTTTTGTGCTGCGGTCTATATCTGGCAGCCATTTTATTTTTTATTATTCTCTACACAGTCGGAGAAGAATAAAATATTATTCTTCTTCTGGTCTAAATATTTTTGAAAAAGGAATGTCTTTTCCCGAAATATCAAATAGTGATTTTTAATCACCCGGACATCACACGAACAGCTAAAACACTCTTGCTGTTATGTAAGAAAAAAAAAAAGGAAAAAAAGGAAAAATAAATAGTAAGTCTTATATCGTATTCGATTTATTGTTATTGTTTTTGTTCCTTTCCTTTCAACTTGCATCTTACCCGGAATTGCATTGCCCACAGCCTTTCAAAAACTTACTAATATATATATATATATATATATATATATATATATATATATATATATATATATATATATATATATATATATATATATATATATATATATATGTTTCTGGTACCAAAGGTACTAAAGCTTTTTTTTTCTTTTTTTTTTAATGCAACCTTAATTCCTATATAATTTTATTTCTAGCTACCATATCGTAGAATGGTTCGTAGGTGTAGTGTTTAGATAGTATTTTATTATTATTATTATTATTATTATTATTATTATTATTATTATTATTATTATTATTATTATTATTATTATTATTATTATTATTATTATTATTATTATTATTATTACTAGTATTACTATTGTTATAAAGAATTTTATTTGATATGCAAATATCCATATCACACGGTAGTCTCAAGGGTAGTATATTATTATTATTATTTTATTATTATTTGTTTATGTATATATAAGTAACATTTTAAGCTAAATTATTTCGACACTTGATTATTGGGGAAATGGTAGTTTTATCTGTACCATTGGAGAGCCATGCATATAACTGTCCTGTTTTTAAATCTCCGAAACAGTTAAATGGTAAACAGCTGAAGATCCCCATGTTAATATTAGATGCTTTCGTTAAGGTCTCCTGCTTTTGTTTCACTGTTAGATACTTAATCCCCCATTTTTATTTTATTTACTTACTATTATATATTATTTAGTTATGAATTTTCCAACAAATGTTAAGTCTACACTATTTTGGATTTAGTTAGTTTCTCTGGGAATTTAAACTGCATTTTCCTTTTTTTATGTCTTTTTGTTTAAAATAACTCAAAGCTTCTTTAGACTATATATATATATATATATATATATATATATATATATATATATATATATATATATATATATATATATATATATATATATGGTCCTCGCTTGGATAACTTTTTCGTTTTTGGACTATCATTCACCACCTGGACCATTTTTCAATCAATATCTTGGGTGTCTTTCCTGAATATGTTTTAAATTGTATGACTTGGATGAATTGTATAGCTTTAACAAAAAAGTATGTTTTGGGCTGATATATTTGATGGTTTATATACATTTATGTATTTTTATATATATCTTTTATATATTTTCAAAGTTTAATTTTATTATCTGCAGTAATGTCATTGCGGTAAGATCCTCTGAGGAGAAGAATTTTCTTTGGAAACTCATGAGTTAAGGACTTTAAGGTACTTGGCTTGAACATGGAATTCTAATCAAATTTGATTCGCACCTTATTTATATATATATATATATATATATTGTAGTCCACGGTAACATTTTCGTCAGCTATGACGAATTAGTTCGGCTAAATATGAATCCGTAGCGAGATTCGAACCCAGGCCCCAGTGCTTTACGTCTAGTACTCTACTGACTGTAGCTACAGTACCGAAAGATAAGAAGTATGATATCGTATTTAAATTAAATTATTAATTTGTTTAGATTTTTGCGACTCTAATAACAGAAAGTACTCAATTCTTTTTTACGGAAATGTATTGCTTTTACGCTAAATGAAAACCATCATTACCTCCATCACGTATATATATATATATATATATATATATATATATATATATATATATATATATATATGTGTGTGTGTGTGTGTGTGTGTGTGTGTGTGTGCGTGGGTGTATTGGTATGTGTGTACTATTTTTCAAAAGCCATTAACTGTATGACTTTTCTTCTGAGTAAGGAGAACATGGAGCTCTTCACAAAAAGAGACACAAACAGATATTTCGGTGCATTTTATCTCCGGCATCTCGATATTATTTCAAATACATTAATGCCATTTTGTCATAATAATGGCAAACTTGAAAGCAAAAATTAATCAGGATTATTTTCTGCAAATTTTACGAGGTCTAAGTAGATAGTAAAGGTTTCCACTGACTTGCAGAGAACTGAGGTTCTTCGCATTAAGAGGATTTAATTGTAGGGGTTGAAATAAGCTGCGACCTGAAAGTGTAAGGTCAGGCGAGTATCAATCTCTGCCGGGTCTATTATGAGACGTGGGGTTAGGTCTATTATGAGACGTGGGGTTAGGTCTATTATGAGACGTGGGTTTAGGTCTATTATGAGACGTGGGGTTAGGTCTATTATGAGACGTGGGGTTAGGTCTATTATGAGACGTGGGGTTAGGTCTATTATGAGACGTGGGGTTAGGTCTATTATGAGACGTGGGTAAGGTCTATTATGAGACGTGGGGTTAGGTCTATTATGAGACGTGGGGTTTGGTCTATTATGAGACGTGGGGTTAGGTCTATTATGAGACGTGGGGTAAGGTCTATTATGAGACGTGGGGTTAGGTCTATTATGAGACGTGGGGTTAGGTCTATTATGAGACGTGGGGTTAGGTCTATTATGAGACGTGGGTTTAGGTCTATTATGAGACGTGGGGTTAGGTCTATTATGAGACGTGGGGTTAGGTCTATTATGAGACGTGGGGTTAGGTCTATTATGAGACGTGGGGTTAGGTCTATTATGAGACGTGGGGTTAGGTCTATTATGAGACGTGGGGTTAGGTCTATTATGAGACGTGGGGTTAGGTCTATTATGAGACGTGGGGTAAGGTCTATTATGAGACGTGGGGTTAGGTCTATTATGAGACGTGGGGTTAGGTCTATTATGAGACGTGGGGTTAGGTCTATTATGAGACGTGGGGTAAGGTCTATTATGAGATGTGGGGTTAGGTCTATTATGAGACGTGGGGTTAGGTCTATTATGAGACGTGGGGTTAGGTCTATTATGAGACGTGGGGTTAGGTCTATTATGAGACGTAGTGTTAGGTCTATTATGAGACGTGGGGTTAGGTCTATTATTAGACGTAGGGTTAGGTCTATTATGAGACGTTGGGTTAGGTCTATTATTAGACGTGGGGTTAGGTCTATTATGAGACGTGGGGTTAGGTCTATTATGAGACGTGGGGTTAGGTCTATTATGAGACGTGGGGTTAGGTCTATTATGAGACGTAGGGGTTAGGTCTATTATGAGACGTGGGGTTAGGTCTATTATGAGACGAGGGGTTAGGTCTATTATGAGACGTGGGGTTAGGTCTATTATGAGACGTTGTGTTAGGTCTATTATGAGACGTGGGGTTAGGTCTATTATGAGACGTAGTGTTAGGTCTATTATGAAACGTGGGGTTAGGTCTATTATGAGACGTGGGGTTAGGTCTATTATGAGACGTTTGGTTAGGTCTATTATGAGACGTGGGGTTAGGTCTATTATGAAACGTGGGGTTAGGTCTATTATGAGACGTGGGGTTAGGTCTATTATGAGACGTGGGGTTAGGTCTATTATGAGACGTGGGGTTAGGTCTATTATGAGACGTGGGGTTAGGTCTATTATGAGACGTGGGGTTAGGTCTATTATGAGACGTGGGGTTAGGTCTATTATGAGACGTGGGGTTAGGTCTATTATGAGACGTGGGGTTAGGTCTATTATGAGACGTGGGGTTAGGTCTATTATGAGACGTGGGGTAAGGTCTATTATGAGACGCGGAGTGTGGCGTTTTTACCGTTGTGAAGAATGACACTCTCTCGAATGCGCAATTCCGAACGCTTTTCATCGGTTGCTGCCTTTGGTTGTCTGTTCAATTGGCAACCAAATCTGTTTTCCTCATGCATTTGGTTTCATAGAAATACTTACTGATACACAAACCTTTTTGAATCCATTATGTTTCGGAGCATCGCATTCTTCAGCTGGGATGTTACGGTGGTTAAGTGGATAATAACACGGACTTACAACCTGGGTGTTCCAAGTTCGAATCCAGTCGGTTCCACAGTACCATTTTCACTTAGGGATGTTGGCAACCTTCACGTGATGTCTTTCTAGAAAGAATTCTAACTATAAATATATCGGGGAAACCAATGCCAACACTAGAATCATTTGATTCACACGAAATGAATGAATTGATTGCTTCATTATAACATTAAAAGTCGTGTTTACTTCTTGATAGCATTACATGATATAAATACACAGTTGACCCCCAACACACACACACAATTACTATTGTGACCCCCGGGCAATGTCGAGTACCTTCTCTTGTATAAACTAGTTTAACAGTTATGTTGTATTTCTCAGGCAACACGGAATTTAACCCTACCTGCGCTATCAAGGATATTGAGCACTTTGTATTGACGAATATATAATACTTACCAGATATAAAACTGTATTATTAATATTATGGCTCCCGGGCAATCTAGTATACAACCTCATGGCAATAGACAAATACATTCTTTCTCCAGAGCAACGCTGAGTTTAGAAACAACTGCTCTATCTGAGACATTGAGCATATTTGGATTACTATATACCACTTCTCAAATGTAATACTGTAATATCACTATTATGAGTCCCCGGCAACGCCGAGTAACTTTTCTTGTGTAAAATAGTATAACAAGTTAGCGTCTACTAATTTTTAAATTTCGATTAAAAAAAATACTGACTCATTTCCTGTCCTGTTCAATTGGTACATAATAACATTGATAATGGTTTAACTAACCGACCCCCATAATTTAACTGGTCAAGTTGACCATTAAAGAATGAATATACTATTTTATTGTTCGCGGCAACACCGATCAAGAATATATCAACTTTGTGAGTTATCAAATTAGTAGATAATAACATTAAAAAATGTGTAGAACACCGACAATCTGGTCCAGTTGACCCACGAAGAATGAATACATCTTTGCAAATTTTAAGTATTATTCATTCCGGACAACACTGATCAAATATTTACCAACTTTGGGGTGTTGTTTTTTGTGATTTTGGAGTTTTAGTTCAACATACACACACACATCAACACACAGAGACAACTTCTTTTTATGTAATAGCTAAGCGTTAACGGTCGAATTATAGATTTAAAATATTCGCCTTTATCAAGTCTTACTTCTCAATTTCAAGAAGTTGGATATTTTTTGCATTCGAACGCTTCACACACACACACACACACACACGAATTTTGAAATTTGATATTATTATTACTTTTTATTTTTAGTATTTTTTATCCTTATTATTATTTTTTATTTATTATTATTTTTTATTATTATTATTATTTTTAAAATTTATTATTATTATTTTTTATTTATTTTATTATTATTATATATTCTAATTTATTTTATATTTAAAACAATGTATACTATATATAATTATTATAATTATCATTATTTATATTATAAATATATTTTCCTATCATAACTGGGTATATGTGCTCTTAAATACTACTAAATTGGGATGTCTATAATACTTGACTTCTATTTGTGATATTATGAGGGTTGCTGAAGAAGACTTTTTGGAATCATAGAGGTAATACATTATGTTACATGCGTATACATATATATATATATATATATATATATATATATATATATATATATATATATATATATATATATATATATATATATATATATGTAAATATATATATGGGTGTGTGTTGGTTTGTGACATTTGCGTTTTTAATCAGATTTGCATCGATAATGAATTTCTACATATATATATATATATATATACATACATATATATATATATATATATATATGTATATATATATATGGGTGTGTGTTGGTTTGTGACATTTGCGTTTTTACTCAGATTTGCATCGATAATGAATTTCTACATATATATATATACATACATATATATATATATATATATATATATATATATATATATATATATATATATATATATATATATATATACAGGGTGGGTCAAAATAAGGGCCCTATCTTTAAATTTGAATAACTTGAATTTGAATAACTTCCACAAAATAAAAGTTAAACTCACCAAACTTTATGTGTGTGTAGACTGACCCTTCCGAGATTTTTTGAAATAAACAAAACAAATTTTAGCCGAAAAAGACTTCTTAAAACTTACAAAAACTAAAGTATTGTTTTTGACACTGTTTTGAGTTTTTTAAGCAAAAATAATGTTTTCTAAATGAGGGTACGTTCCTTAGGGCTAATACGGCTCATGCTTGCTTCGGAAGGGGTCCTTTACTCATTCTAAAAAAAAAAATTAAGAAAATCAATAAATAAAAAAGTTATGAATTTTTAAAAATAGGACCCTTATTTTTGCCCAACCTATATATGGGTGTGTGTTGGTTTGTGACATTTGCGTTTTTAATCAGATTTGCATCGATAATGAATTTCTACATATATATATACATACATACATATATATATATATATATATATATATATATATATATATATATGTAAGTACATATAATTTATTAAAAAACTATACGTTACATATTTCAGAGTCGTACCGCGGTTTCATTTATCTTTTTATTATCGCTTATGTTTCAATTAATGTTTTAAAACATGACGCCAATCATAAATCTATGACGTCACGCCAAATCTATAATTATTATGTTAAGGTAATGTTTCAAGCTCTGCGCAGAAGAAAGTCGATATAGCTCGGTAGAACCTAAGTCTAAAGATCTCAACGTTTCGATTTCGATTTCCGGTCATGGAACCCGCTTGATTTATTGGGAATTTATTTGAAATTTTTGATATTTTGAAATAAGACAAATTGCACAATGCATTATAACGTTTAAAAATGTGACTGATGGACGTGAAAGTCGGCCAGAATTTCTATTTATATAAGACTAGCAGGGCTACCCGGTGTTATCAGGGGCAAAAGTGTAACATATTTGTATTAAAACTTCTATCTCTCTCTTCACCGGTCCCCTCTCTCGCCGATTCCCCTACCCCCACCCCTCCTTTCTTCTCCTCTAAGCCCATTCCTTTCTTTAGAAATACATTTTTTTATAGATTACTGGAGTCAGCGCAAGGGAAATAACTTAAAAAATCAGAGTTCCTCCCCTTTAGTTAGTACATTAAAATTAAAAAAAATTAACACCCCCTAACGTAATCGATGGCAGTTTAGGGTAAAGAAATAATAATTATTTTCTGAATATATAAATAGATATTATTCATTCCTGACAACGCTGATCAAGAAAATACAAACTTTGTGGGCGTTTCTTTAGTAGTTTTTACTTTTGGCTGGATATACACACACATACACACAGGGGAGGAATTGAATGCCTACGATACACCACCTTCTGGTGTCTTCGGTCTCTCTGTACAGGGGTTTGTCAGAGACTCTGACATGAGGATACTTTTTACTTGAAGTAAACCCTGACCAAATATTAAAAACAAATGGTGTGCTGTCTCCTCAAGCCATCCAGCACGTCTCACGAATTACGGACGGGGGCACCCCTTATACTCATAGAATAAACAATTAGAAGCCGTTGACAATGAGGAAATGAATAATAAAAAAATATGAATAAAAACAAAGAGAAATACTGGCAGGCCGGCACCCAGGATAAAAAGGGCTAATCAACTCGTTCATACACCAGGCGGGAAGATGTAAGCAATTGTGTAAACCTTCCTGCCTCTGGAAATGGTGCTCCAGCCAATACAGAGGCCAATCAGGGTCAATCATCAGGCCTTGAGACAAAAGGTCCTGGCCCCCTATCTCCATCAAATGCAGCAACAAAAAAAGAAACATAAGAGGCTTAAAAGCCCAACCATGGACTGTTGCACAAAAGAAGGTGCTATTGTTTTGCTACCACTACTTAAAGGTTGAAAAGTGGAGCAAAACATCCAATGAGATTCTAACTGATAAGATCCAAGAATCTACCCTCCCCACAGACACTTACCTTTATATAATAGATATAAAAATAAATAAATAGATATAAAAATGAATAAATAGATACAAAAATAAATAGATACAAAAATAAATAGATACAAAAATGATGTAAAAAAACAGATTTAAAATAAAGATATAAAAACAGTTAAAAAAAACCAGATTAATAAAACAAAAAACATCAGATCTGAAAAAAACAGATTGCAAAATATAAAAATAAATATGAAAGTAGATATAATAGATATAAAACAAATTTTTATATTTTTAATATATAAAAATAAAGATATAAAATTAAATAGAAATAAAATAAATAGAAATAAAAACAAATAGAAATAAAAATAAAAATAAATAGAAATAAAAATAGATATAATTAATAAGACATGAAATAGTTTCAACATTAAAAAGTTTTAAAGAAAAAAAAAAAGAATAGATAAGATCCAATAATCTACCCTCCCCGAAGAAAAACAGACACTTACCTCTATATAATAGATAAGGCAAAACTGACATTTGGTGACATTGGATACGAATTGTGTCTTAGTAATCATCTCAGCAAAAACAAGCGGTTAATCCAGACTGATTTCGCGGGAAATTAGATAGAATGTAGGCACCGACCGACGAAAGGCGTACGGAATTGGCCAATCAGAAAGGTGTTGATCTTCCATCGGCAAAGCGCCAGACCTCATGTCTCCTTGTAAACCCGGCAGAGATTGGTTCTCGGTTGACCTTTCATTTTCAGATAACCAGTTATTTTGACCCATACAAATAAATCCTCTTCCTGGGAAGGATTTCAATCACCTGCAAGTAGGTATGATCAACTGCGTAAGACCCGGGCAAATAATCTCTCATTTTAGATCTTAGATTTGTCCTCATAAATCAGGACAAAAAAACACACACATCAATCTCTTTGCAATGATATAGAGAAGCAAGATCAATACCAGTTGCATTATTTGGATTATTTCGACAATTGCTCTCATCTTGGATGTTATTTTCACAACGTTTCGGCCGATGTAACCTCCGAACCTTTTCGGGTTTATCGGTTCGAACTCGGGAATCGCTATATCGAACTCCGTAATAGTTACAGAATTTTGAACATATGATTCAGTTAATAGGTTTTCAAAATAAATAACACGCACACACACACACACACACACACACACACACACACACACACACACACACACACACACACACACACACACACACACACACACACACACACACACACACACACACACACACACACACACACACACACCTAAACACACGTGCGGTCAATTGCAACCAGCTTAATCTCTCGTCTCTCTCTCTTAATTTCTTTAACCTCCTTCTCTTATTGTCTCTCCTAAAACGTAGGCCCACAAGAAAGCAAAAGTAGTGATTTGGGGTATGTCTATATTACGACTGAACTAATTGACCCTTCTAAAAACTTAGAATGTTAGCAAGAAAAAAGGGACAAAATAAGGATTTTTCATACAGGCAAGGGAGAAAAAACCTGGAAAAAGAGATTATTTAACTCATCAAAAATAAAAGTGAATTAAGTACTTAGCTTTCTTTTTTTATTTTTTAAATGACATCCATCGCTTCACTTGAAATATTGGTCTCGAATTGCTGGTCGGTGGCAGATATAAAATGTCTTAGCTACGGTTTGATATGATTAGTTGGGAACTACATTTTCTTTCATTTATAAAAAAAAATAATAGAAATATATGAATGTCTTTTAAAACGTTTTGAAATCAATATCATTTTATGCAGAATGACACAAGCGCATAAAAAACCGTTCTTAAAAAAATGAAATATCTATCGGATGAAATATCCTAATCGATATATTCGATAAAAATTAAGATAACCATATTTGCTCATGAGTCTTATTAATTTAATGTTGTTTCGCTTTTCTTTTACTTATGCTGTTTTTTATACAAAATTACTTTTAAAAAGAAGATTTTCTTTAATGGAATTCATTATTACACACATTTAGTCATTAGATTATTATTTGTTAACGTAATGCTGTTTTAATATCTATTCCTAAAATCTTTGGAAGTAAATATGAGGATGACATGGTGATGTAATGACAATAACATGGTCATAATTATTACATAATGATTTCATAACAATGATAAGATGATGATGATGATGATGATGATGATGATGACATGATGATGTTATAGCAATGACAAGATCATGATGATGACATAATGATGTCATAACAATGACAAGAGTATTATCATGACCTGATGATGTCATTACAATGACAATATCATGATGATGACATGATGATGTCATTACAATGACAAGAGTATTATCATGACCAGATGATGTCATTACAATGACAATATCATGATGATGACATGATGATGTCATTACAATGACAAGAGTATTATCATGACCGGATGATGTCATTACAATGACAATATCATGATGATGACATGATGATGTCATTACAATGACAATATCATGATGATGACATGATGATGTCATTACAATGACAATATCATGATGATGTCATTACAATGACAATATCATGATGCTGACATGATGATGTCATTACAATGACAATATCATGATGATGACATGATGATGTCATTACAATGACAATATGATGATGATGACATGATGATGTCATTACAATGACAATATCATGATGATGATATGATGATGTCATTACAATGACAATATCATGATGATGATATGATGATGTCATTACAATGACAATATCATGATGATGATATGATGATGTCATTACAATGACAATATCATGATGATGACATGATGATTTCATTACAATGACTATATCATGATGCTGACATG
>OY744545.1:60444489-60451989 GCA_963556195.1 Sepiola atlantica | reverse complement strand
AATAAATAATAAATATAATATATGAATAAATAATAAATATAATATATGAATAAATAATAAATATAATATGTGAATAAATAATAAATATAATATATGAATAAATAATAAATATAATATATGAATAAATAATAAATATAATATATGAATAAATAATAAATATAATATATGAATAAATAATAAATATAATATATGAATAAATAATAAATAATATATGAATAAATAATAAATATAATATATGAATAAATAATAAATATAATATATGAATAAATAATAAATATAATATATGAATAAATAATAAATATAATATATGAATAAATAATAAATATAATATATGAATAAATAATAAATATAATATATGAATAAATAATAAATATAATATATGAATAAATAATAAATATAATATATGAATAAATAATAAATATAATATATGAATAAATAATAAATATAATATATGAATAAATAATAAATATAATATATGAATAAATAATAAATATAATATATGAATAAATAATAAATATAATATATGAATAAATAATAAATATAATATATGAATAAATAATAAATATAATATATGAATAAATAATAAATATAATATATGAATAAATAATAAATATAATATATGAATAAATAATAAATATAATA
The DNA here is from genome assembly GCA_963556195.1 of Sepiola atlantica. Lineage (NCBI taxonomy): Eukaryota > Metazoa > Mollusca > Cephalopoda > Sepiida > Sepiolidae > Sepiola > Sepiola atlantica. The sequence continues at coordinate 60,451,347 of OY744545.1, read as the reverse complement.
TATGAATAAATAATAAATATAATATATGAATAAATAATAAATATAATATATGAATAAATAATAAATATAATATATGAATAAATAATAAATATAATATATGAATAAATAATAAATATAATATATGAATAAATAATAAATATAATATATGAATAAATAATAAATATAATATATGAATAAATAATAAATATAATATATGAATAAATAATAAATATAATATATGAATAAATAATAAATATAATATATGAATAAATAATAAATATAATATATGAATAAATAATAAATATAATATATGAATAAATAATAAATATAATATATGAATAAATAATAAATATAATATATGAATAAATAATAAATATAATATATGAATAAATAATAAATATAATATATGAATAAATAATAAATATAATATATGAATAAATAATAAATATAATATATGAATAAATAATAAATATAATATATGAATAAATAATAAATATAATATATGAATAAATAATAAATATAATATATGAATAAATAATAAATATAATATATGAATAAATAATAAATATAATATATGAATAAATAATAAATATAATATATGAATAAATAATAAATATAATATATGAATAAATAATAAATATAATATATGAATAAATAATAAATATGATATATGAATAAATAATAAATATAATATATGAATAAATAATAAATATAATATATGAATAAATAATAAATATAATATATGAATAAATAATAAATATAATATATGAATAAATAATAAATATAATATATGAATAAATAATAAATATAATATATGAATAAATAATAAATATAATATATGAATAAATAATAAATATAATATATGAATAAATAATAAATATAATATATGAATAAATAATAAATATAATATATGAATAAATAATAAATATAATATATGAATAAATAATAAATATAATATATGAATAAATAATAAATATAATATATGAATAAATAATAAATATAATATATGAATAAATAATAAATATAATATATGAATAAATAATAAATATAATATATGAATAAATAATAAATATAATATATGAATAAATAATAAATATAATATATGAATAAATAATAAATATAATATAAAGAAGTAGTACCTACTTCTTTATTTATAAAACAGTATTATATTATATTTATTAAAAATAAATGATAAGACTCGGAAAAGACAAAATAAATTTTCATCACTTACTTTAATTTATTTTGCAATGTTTTCTCACATTCTTCTGATTCAAGTACCGTGAGCTCAGAGCCATATAGTTGGTATAAGCGCGAACGACACCCTCGTTACTCGATCACTCGGCTTGGCCTTTTGGCTAAGATCAAAGTGTAGTATCTGTTCCGATGGATACTGCACCCCATAGACTGGTATTGTCTTGGCCTTCGGGGCTTGATTTACGCCGGTCTATGGGATTGTCCTGTGCAGTTCTAGGAGGTCCACCCTCCCAGGCTTTGCCTCCCCTCTTTGGGGAGGAGTAAATTAATTGCTTACTGCTTGAGGCGCCCCTACCGGGGAATGCCGACGGGGCTGCCGAGGCAATTTTTAAACCCCACTTTCCCGACCCGACCGTGGGTCACATCTTACTTGTGGGAGTAAGATAAAAACTGGCCTTGTGCCTAACTCCTGGAGAGGAGTAAATCAATACTCGATCACTAAATCCGCTCTCCTGTTATTTTCATTTCACAGCCAGTATCCACCTCATTGATTGCTTATGTGCATACCATAACAAACCCGCTAATCACGTTTTGTTTATTTTTCAAATCTCACAATACTGTATTCGAATTCCATCAACCCATTCTTCACTTACTTCCAAAACTTAAATTTTCGTCACAATTTATATTACCACCTAGCGCAAATTCTCTGGGACGATCTTGTTTCACAAGCACTGGTAATGTTGCTCAAAACCTGTTGTCTTGAGCCAGACTCATGCCGATGTAAATGTAAAAACAATATTGATTTTGAAACAGAATAGTGTCATATGTTAAATACTTTTTAGTCAGATTTGTTTATTACTAATCAGTCATAACTTATGAAGGCGAAAAGACACTACAGGATAACGGTTAATGAGATCGCTGAATTGTCAGTTGAATTATGCAGAATATTATGAGAGGATTGAAAATGATGAAAGGAAGGAATAAAATTTGATTACTTATGACAAGTATTTGTAGACATTCAATTTGAAAACACCCATGTTGTAGTCAGCAGGTAAGCAGTCTCGTGGAAATATATTTCACAGATTAAAAGTGTTTAGAAAGAAACCCTGTTCATGGAAATTCTGCCTAACGATAGGCACACATAGGAAGAAAGATAAATTCTTTTCGGTTTTGGTAGAGATGCGAATCAGTTGCGGACTAGACTTTAACGATGAAATGCGAAATGAGAAGGAAAGAGCTGCTTAAATGGGGATTATGTAAGGCAGAAGCAACTCTTACTTATCGATACAAACTCACAAGATTAGGACAACAAGATAGACTCAACTGAAAAATATATAACGCGCACACTAACTGAACAGCTTACTGGTTTTACGAAAATGTAGACTCTGTGCACTAAATGACGAAACAATAACCCATATCATAAGTGAATACAGCAAGCTGTCTCAAAATAATATAAAAAACCCAGACATTACAGAATTGGGAAGGTAGTCCTCTGAGTATACTACACTTTGATTACACAGTATGTAGAGGGAAATTTCAGTGACGATAGACAACGAATTTTGAAAAACAAAACAAACAGTCACTGGTAAGGAACAGTCTCGGGCTGAGCCTGAAAAGAATAAGTGTATTTGGTATGATGAACGGCTTGTTAGGCAATGAGAGTCGATATTAGAAGTAACTGGACAGTATGAATTTGTTGCCGATTGTCAGGCAGATGGAAGTCATCGGAAGACTGTGTCGAGTATTTCTTTTGCTTAGTTTAAGTATAGATTACAGTGACCTCTAGCGCATGGCTCTAATATTCCAATATCTATTTTGTTAATATATGGAAATGTATATTTCCTGCGCTTTCTATTGACTGAGATAAAATGTCTGTATTAAGATTCTTATCCAATCACTAGTTGATATTTTTACAAAAGTATTCCATTGCTGCTGCTGATTGTTTGTTTGTAAGGCTAGTCAAACTTTTGAATCAAGCGGAAGAAGGTTAGTCAAACTTCTGAATCAAGCTTAAGAAGGTTAGTCATACTTCTGAATCAAGCTTAAGAAGGTTAGTCAAACTTCTGAATCAAGCTTAAGAAGGTTAGTCAAACTTCTGAATCAAGCTTAAGAACGTTAGTCAAACTTCTGAATCAAGCTTAAGAAGGTTAGTCAAACTTCTGAATCAAGCTTAAGAAGGTTAGTCAAACTTCTGAATCAAGCTTAAGAACGTTAGTCAAACTTCTGAATCAAGCTTAAGAAGGTTAGTCAAACTTCTGAATCAAGCTTAAGAACGTTAGTCAAACTTCTGAATCAAGCTTAAGAAGGTTAGTCAAACTTCTGAATCAAGCTAAAGAAGGTTTGTCAAACTTCTGAATCAAGCTTAAGAAAGTTAGTCAAACTTCTGAATCAAGCTAAAGAAGGTTAGTCAAACTTCTGAATCAAGCTTAAGAAGGTTAGTCAAACTTCTGAATCAAGCTAAAGAAGGTTAGTCAAACTTCTGAATCATGCTTAAGAACGTTAGTCAAACTTCTGAATCATGCTTAAGAAGGTTAGTCAAACTTCTGAATCAAGCTAAAGAAGGTTAGTCAAACGTCTGAATCAAGCTTAAGAAGGTTAGTCAATCTTCTGAATCAAGCTTAAGAAGGTTAGTCAAACTTCTGAATCAAGCTTAAGAAGGTTAGTCAAACTTCTGAATCAAGCTTAAGAACGTTAGTCAAACTTCTGAATCAAGCTTAAGAAAGTTAGTCAAACTTCTGAATCAAGCTTAAGAAGGTTAGTCAACCTTCTGAATCAAGCTTAAGAAGGTTATTCAAACTTCTGAATCAAGCTTAAGAACGTATGTCAAACTTCTGAATCAAGCTTAAGAAGGTTAGTCAAACTTCTGAATCAAGCTTAAGAAGGTTAGTCAAACTTCTGAATCAAGCTTAAGAAGGTTAGTCAAACTTCTGACTCAAGCTTAAGAAGGTTAGTCAAACTTCTGAATCAAGCTTAAGAAAGTTAGTCAAACTTCTGAATCAAGCTTAAGAAGGTTAGTCAAACTTCTGAATCAAGCTAAAGAAGGTTAGTCAAACGTCTGAATCAAGCTTAAGAAGGTTAGTCAATCTTCTGAATCAAGCTTAAGAAGGTTAGTCAAACTTCTGAATCAAGCTTAAGAAGGTTAGTCAAACTTCTGAATCAAGCTTAAGAAGGTTAGTCAAACTTCTGAATCAAGCTAAAGAAGGTTAGTCAAACTTCTGAATCAAGCTTAAGAACGTTAGTCAAACTTCTGAATCAAGCTTAAGAAGGTTAGTCAAACTTCTGAATCAAGCTTAAGAAGGTTAGTCAAACTTCTGAATCATGCTTAAGAAGGTTAGTCAAACTTCTGAATCAAGCTTAAGAAGGTTAGTCAAACTTCTGAATCAAGCTTAAGAATGTTAGTCAAACGTCTGAATCAAGCTTAAGAAGGTTAGTCAAACTTCTGAATCAAGCTAAAGAAGGTTAGTCAAACTTCTGAATCATGCTTAAGAACGTTAGTCAAACTTCTGAATCATGCTTAAGAAGGTTAGTCAAACTTCTGAATCAAGCTAAAGAAGGTTAGTCAAACTTCTGAATCAAGCTTAAAAGGTTAGTCAAACTTCTGAATCAAGCTAAAGAAGGTTAGTCAAACTTCTGAATCATGCTTAAGAACGTTAGTCAAACTTCTGAATCATGCTTAAGAAGGTTAGTCAAACTTCTGAATCAAGCTAAAGAAGGTTAGTCAAACTTCTGAATCAAGCTTAAGAAGGTTAGTCAAACTTCTGAATCAAGCTTAAGAAGGTTAGTCAAACTTCTGAATCAAGCTTAAGAAGGTTAGTCAAACTTCTGAATCAAGCTTAAGAAGGTTAGTCAAACTTCTGAATCAAGCTTAAGAAGGTTAGTCAAACTTCTGAATCAAGCTTAAGAACGTTAGTCAAACTTCTGAATCAAGCTTAAGAAGGTTAGTCAAACTTCTGAATCAAGCTTAAGAAGGTTAGTCAAACTTCTGAATCAAGCTTAAGAACGTTAGTCAAACTTCTGAATCAAGCTTAAGAAGGTTAGTCAAACTTCTGAATCAAGCTTAAGAACGTTAGTCAAACTTCTGAATCAAGCTTAAGAAGGTTAGTCAAACTTCTGAATCAAGCTAAAGAAGGTTTGTCAAACTTCTGAATCAAGCTTAAGAAAGTTAGTCAAACTTCTGAATCAAGCTAAAGAAGGTTAGTCAAACTTCTGAATCAAGCTTAAGAAGGTTAGTCAAACTTCTGAATCAAGCTAAAGAAGGTTAGTCAAACTTCTGAATCATGCTTAAGAACGTTAGTCAAACTTCTGAATCATGCTTAAGAAGGTTAGTCAAACTTCTGAATCAAGCTAAAGAAGGTTAGTCAAACGTCTGAATCAAGCTTAAGAAGGTTAGTCAATCTTCTGAATCAAGCTTAAGAAGGTTAGTCAAACTTCTGAATCAAGCTTAAGAAGGTTAGTCAAACTTCTGAATCAAGCTTAAGAACGTTAGTCAAACTTCTGAATCAAGCTTAAGAAAGTTAGTCAAACTTCTGAATCAAGCTTAAGAAGGTTAGTCAACCTTCTGAATCAAGCTTAAGAAGGTTATTCAAACTTCTGAATCAAGCTTAAGAACGTATGTCAAACTTCTGAATCAAGCTTAAGAAGGTTAGTCAAACTTCTGAATCAAGCTTAAGAAGGTTAGTCAAACTTCTGAATCAAGCTTAAGAAGGTTAGTCAAACTTCTGACTCAAGCTTAAGAAGGTTAGTCAAACTTCTGAATCAAGCTTAAAAAAGTTAGTCAAACTTCTGAATCAAGCTTAAGAAGGTTAGTCAAACTTCTGAATCAAGCTAAAGAAGGTTAGTCAAACGTCTGAATCAAGCTTAAGAAGGTTAGTCAATCTTCTGAATCAAGCTTAAGAAGGTTAGTCAAACTTCTGAATCAAGCTTAAGAAGGTTAGTCAAACTTCTGAATCAAGCTTAAGAAGGTTAGTCAAACTTCTGAATCAAGCTAAAGAAGGTTAGTCAAACTTCTGAATCAAGCTTAAGAACGTTAGTCAAACTTCTGAATCAAGCTTAAGAAGGTTAGTCAAACTTCTGAATCAAGCTTAAGAAGGTTAGTCAAACTTCTGAATCATGCTTAAGAAGGTTAGTCAAACTTCTGAATCAAGCTTAAGAAGGTTAGTCAAACTTCTGAATCAAGCTTAAGAATGTTAGTCAAACGTCTGAATCAAGCTTAAGAAGGTTAGTCAAACTTCTGAATCAAGCTAAAGAAGGTTAGTCAAACTTCTGAATCATGCTTAAGAACGTTAGTCAAACTTCTGAATCATGCTTAAGAAGGTTAGTCAAACTTCTGAATCAAGCTAAAGAAGGTTAGTCAAACTTCTGAATCAAGCTTAAAAGGTTAGTCAAACTTCTGAATCAAGCTAAAGAAGGTTAGTCAAACTTCTGAATCATGCTTAAGAACGTTAGTCAAACTTCTGAATCATGCTTAAGAAGGTTAGTCAAACTTCTGAATCAAGCTAAAGAAGGTTAGTCAAACTTCTGAATCAAGCTTAAGAAGGTTAGTCAAACTTCTGAATCAAGCTTAAGAAGGTTAGTCAAACTTCTGAATCAAGCTTAAGAAGGTTAGTCAAACTTCTGAATCAAGCTTAAGAAGGTTAGTCAAACTTCTGAATCAAGCTTAAGAAGGTTAGTAAAACTTCTGAATCA
>OY744545.1:60434489-60439489 GCA_963556195.1 Sepiola atlantica | reverse complement strand
GACGGGTTTGACTTACGCGATTTGTAGCGGAGTCATTCCGTACGAAGCTAGCGATGTGTTTCCCACGACTGCAGTGACAGGTGATGTGGCCTTAAGGTCAAGGGTCGGGTCACAGCTGCGTCGATCACGAGGTCCGTTACGTCACAGTTTTTCTCCGTGGGAAAACGAAGTTGAGATTTAATTAGTTACTGACTTGGAAGCGAAGAGTCAACAACGATAGTAATGTAGCTGTTACAAGCTGAGGGATTCGAATTTCGAACAAATAAACAAACAAACACACAAACAAACGAAAGTAGCACCAACATCGATTGGTACCACAGAAAGCACCATTCGGAGCTAGACGAGAAGGGCATGGAATCTGGATAATGATTATTGTCACTCATCTTCTAGAGAAAGCGGTTATTGATGGTAAGCGGCTGTTGCGAGGACACAAAGTACGTTGCTATGATGATAGAAATAAACGTGGAGTACTGGAAACCTAGTGAGACTTATTATCACTCAGACTCCAGAGAAACCACTTTTTCTTAACAGCGATTAATCACTGGTACCTAGGGTAGTGAGAATCCTCATGAGTAAAAATGAAAATAAAATAAAAACAATAATAATGCAACAAACAAGTGTTAGATAATAAAGGTGAGAGTGAAGGGGATAACGGTTTATCAAACAAGTAATGATTGATAGCTGAGGGGTCAAGAACCTGACCCTGTAAATAAACGGAATTTGAGAATCGCAAGTCATTTCCCAACAGGCATATTGTGGTCACTTTCCTGGCAGATTTCGAGGCAAGTAGACGCAGTATTCGGTGCTCGGCCCAACACTTCAATTGGAGTGGAATCGAGCGAACAATGTCATAGCCTAAGCATGCCTGCTATGCCTGCTATGCCTGCCATGCCTTGTCTCTGCCCCTATCTCTGTCTCTATCTGTCAGTCTGACTGTATCTGCCTTTCTGTCTCTCTCTTAATTGAGTGAATACTTTTATATATGTCTATCTCCCAGACTTCTATAAGTGTCATAAAACATGTCCCCCATTAGAATAAATCCTCCATCCAAAAGAGTCCTGTGTATTCCTTTTAATCGATCGAGAGAGATGAAAGGAATTAGAAAAGATGTATAATGATTATGCACGCATTAGGATACGCAACCAGTATATAACACATGTAAAAATGAATATAAAAACATACATGGATGTAATATACAGACAAATAGTATAAGCACAAACCGAAGCCATTCTTAGAATGTTAAAGGCATAACATCCTGAAAATACAAACGGACAAACTTATCCGAGCACGAAGATCGGATGTGATAATTGATAACAAAAAGAAAACCCCAGCAAATTGTAGATTTTGCTGTCACAGAAGTTCACAGGGTGAAAACAAAAGAAGTAGAAAATTAAGTAATACCAAAGATCGTCTCACCCAATAACGGAAGTTCGATTTTAATATCACGTGATGGATTTTGATCAATATTGTAATGCTCGTTCTAGCCATAAGCTTTAGTATCATTATAACTTGATTTCAATCTTCAACAATATAAAAGTGGTGCAAAACTGTTGGTGTATTCTTCCAGTTTATATATATAAAACCGTTTATATTCTTCTTGTCTCTTACTCACATTATATAAAACAGCCTCCAACACCATCATAAAACGAAATGGCTTCTACACTCTATCCCCTTTAATAAGCAAAATTATCCTGACCGAACAAAAACTAAACCTAGATCATGGCTAACCTTTCTTCCCTTCGTTCTCAATTGTACTTATATACAAGTCCCCGCACACACACTCACACACAAACACTCCTCCTCACATACATTGTCATTCACTACGAATCTAAACCACAAATAACAGCCTTACCAATGAACACAATCTAGACATCCTCACAAATATTTAGATATTTAAACCCCTTTTGCCATCAATTTAATTTCAAATCATCAACACTGCCTGCACAAAACTACATTTCACCTATTTCTCGCCAAAATTAATATCACTTTTCTCCTCTTTCTTTTTCCTTCCCCTCATTGTCATGTTCACAGCACATTTCAACACTTTCCTTCTAACTCACTTATATTCATACATTCCTAACATTGACAGCTGGTCAATACTCCTACCCTCCAAAAATTTCACACCTAACAACAACAAAATCTCCCCTCTCCACCTCACCCATCTCACCCTTTCGACTACTTCTTTCACACTCTTACCCACCCACCCCGCCTACTTCAAAATTATCTTCATTTCTTCAAATCTTTTTCTAAAACTATGATACTACCTACATTCCAAAGACACAGAGTTCTCCCCTTCCCTCTTCTTCCGCCAGCCCCTCAAAATCCATGCTACACTTCACCACGACAAAACCCTCAGCACCCCCTCTCTCCCACCCTCAGACAAATTCACTAACACTCCTACTCTCCCCTTTTTTACTCACAGCCATCCAAATTTATTTCACTCTCTGCCACTGACTTCTCTCACCTGGACCTTGGTCCTGCGCTCTCAGTAGCCACGGCTACTACTTTCCCTCATCAACCCATCATGTCAACCCAATATTTCGATGTACTTGCATGACATTTTTCTTAAAATTATCATCCTGAGGAAGTCTTACAAATAAAGACGAAACGTTGATGAATATATAAAAAATATCTTTTGGTTTTTCCTTTTTCACTTCCCATATATATATATATATATATATATATATATATATATATATATATATATATATATATATATATATATATAAGTCATCCACATACAGACTGTTTCGCTGTTTCACAGCTCATCAGTGCGGCTAGACCAGTATATATATATATATATATATATATATATATATATATATATATATATATATATATATATTTCTATTTGTTTATGATGTTTGCTTAATTCTGTCTCCGATTGTATTTTTCTTAATTTCTTCGCTCTAACCAACTCAGTCTGAACGCATGAGTATATATATATATATATATATATATATATATATATATATATATATATATATATATATATATATATAACAGATAATAGTTGTACGGCTTTTCATTTCCTACAAATGTAATTAAGGATAAGTTTCGCTGAATAGAAGCAAAGTTTGACATGTCAATAAAAACTGCTGAGGAAAGTAAATATTGATCGAATAATTTTACCAATGCTACTCACACAAAGCATGATCGTCTCACTTGAACATCGATATATAAATATATATATATATATATATATATATATTATTAAAAATAACCGACAATTTTTGTCTGGTTATTTTAGTGTTGATCCCTTCAATTTTCCGGATTAAAATCTTAATCTCGGAAGGAAATTGGCTGATGAAACTTCCATAGTGTACATGTTGGTCCAGAGTACTTTCTGACCCGTCTGGGTCCATCGTCAGTGGAATAATGACAAACAGGTAAAGACCTGGAGTGAGATTTATAATTAGTTATGGCGGGTCAGAAAGTACTCTGGACCAACATGTACACTATGGCAGTTTCATCAGCCAATTTCCTTCCGAGATTAAGATTTTAATCCGAAAAATTGAAGGGATCAACACTAAAATAACCAGACAAAAATTGTCGGTTATTTTTAATAATACGTGTCTTAAAGAAAAAATGCTGCCTCGATACACACACACACACACACACACACACACACATATATATATATATATATATATATATATATATATATATATAAGTACGTGCGTGCAGGATAAAGTGAATGCCATACGATGAACTGATTATGTCATAAAATATGATATACAAGCAAAGGTAAAATAATTAGAACATCCTAAGATCGATCGTATGAATATAGCATCTACAGAAAATTAATTCAAACATAGATACACTTATCCTAACATTGATTTTAGATATGAAATATCTGTACTTGTAGAAAAAAGTAAAGGCGTTTCGGAATTTGTGGATTGATAATTTGGATTATTCGGACTATTTTTCTCATCTCGGATGTTATCATCACAACGTTTCGTCCGATGTAACCTTAGAACTTCTTCAAGACCCGTGACGTAACGGATATAGTGCTAAGTGTAATCAGTTGTAAGTAACAGTCTTCCGGAGGTTGAAGGTTCAATCCTTAGTGCGGGCGATACTACGAATATAATTACGAATTACGGAAGACATCTATCCAGTAATGACTGACGCAACGAAACCAAGCTACCCCGTGGATTAAAGAAAGGATTCTGTTCGAACTTAAGTACAAATTCCCGAGTTTGACAGAAAAAAAAATCGCAAATCTGACAAGATATGCCTGAAGAAGATTGGAGGTTACACCGGCAGAAACGTTGTGAGCCAACACCCAAGATAAGAAAAGATATCCCAACAATCCAGATAATACATAAGCAAATGCCCAATGATGAATAGATTATAATCTATTGTCTGTTGTTTTTTTTTATCATTTTAATTTAGTTTATCTAAAGAGATCAAGGTGCCTACTCTTGAGGCTAACACTTGATTTCCCTATGAGTAAAATTTATATCCGAGAGCTCTCTTAAGGATAGATGTTGTTTCATTTTAGAGATGGAAACATCAATGATGAAAGCAGTTTTTGTCTGGTTTGTTCCAGATGACAATGTCTGGTTTGATGGCCATATCTTTTATGTATCTGCCCACATGTATGTCTTTATCATAGAACACTGTCACTTTTCCATTCGATGTTATGGGTGGAGGTTCATGTTCCCAGATGTTCAGTGATCTTTCAAGCTGCATCTCTCCGCAGATCTTCCAATGTAGGTATTTACATACTTTGTTGTGGCGGGCAGTGTAATGGCCATCAGCCAAAAGGATCTTGCATCCAGACATTAGGCGGCTTGGACTTTCAATGGCAGAGTGGCAGAACCTGCACTGGTCAGTTTTTTGTAGACCAGCCATTTTCTTAAATCCACTAGTAAGTAGGCCTTGGTCTTGTGCAGCTATTAGTATCCGTTCCTCATCGAACGGGAAGGTCTGTCTGTCTGTGTGTCTGTCTATGTGCGCCTGATCTTTGTGTCTTATGTCTGTCTGTGTGTCTG
>OY744545.1:60386989-60431989 GCA_963556195.1 Sepiola atlantica | reverse complement strand
ATGCGAAAAACCACATACAGGGATACATTCGCAAAATACACGTACAGTAACCTACACTATTGCTAAAAAAAATCGCACAATTTCCTGATTGAATTCGACTGCACCGAATTGTTTAACTTTAAGAAGTCAATAAACTGAAAAGCTGACAGATAAAAAACCCCTCATCATTTCCAGCAAAAAAGGCGTATTAATAAAAGCATAAAAAAAATATAAAGGTAGATTCAATTCTAAGATATATACCAAGGAAATTATGAACAATCCACCATATTCACCGAAACTCACACCAACAGATTATCGACGCTTTTAGGTAAATCATCTGAGTGCGTTAAGAGCCCTTATTTAATTTAACTCGTCTACCTGATCACACGCCTTTCCTTATTACTTTCTCAGCAAAATTTCATGGGATGGCATGCTGGCTAAGTGGTTAACGACGCGGACTGAGTACCTGAGTGTACCGGGTTCGAATCCAGTTTGTTCCACAGAACCATTTTCATCAAAACCCACACCTGACTTTGTATTTAACCTCCTGGAGAGAAGGTAAATAAAAATCTCTTATAACATTTCTATTAACCAGTCTCACCTCATTTCACGCTTATTTCATACACTGTCTATCACTCTCGCTTCAGTCACTTTTCCTCTGTCTCTGTTCATCTATTATTATACTGAAACTTACTTAATCAACATTTGTTCCCCTAATGCTTTTCCTATATATTTAATCACACACAATACTCCTGAACTTTGGGATTGATTTATTTTTGAAAAAAAAAAAAAAATTTCGATTGTTCTAATTAGTCGTATTTTTAAAATTAACTATTCTATGTCTTCTTACGTTTCTATCCACCACTTTATGCATGCGCAAACATTTGCAACTGCTAAAAAAAAAAGAAAAAAAGGTCAGCAGCAGCTGACTGACTGTTTGACCTAGTTCCGTTTTTTTTAAAAAACATTTACCAGTAAGCTTACTTATTTTAGTTTATTTGGGAGGTGATGGACCTTAAGTGGATAACGACACGGACTGGGTGTGCCAAGTTCGAATCCAGTCGGTTCCATAGTACCATCTTCACTTAGAAACAATTACGTGGTCCCTCCTGCAACAATGCCGACAACAGAATCAAACCGACCAACAAAGTTGTACCATTGTGATTCATACGAATGTACTTTTACTATTGCTAATCATAGTGGATCAAAAGTCAAGAAGACTAGTACTCTATTATACGAGTCCCTATTTACACATATTTGTGCTTGAAGTTGTTGATTGGTCCTTCATTTACTGCATCGTCTTATGTGTTCCTTAACACGATTATTACCCTATTTCATTGATTGTAATAACTTTCTTAGCTAAACTTTTTTGTCAATCATCTATGCTAGGTATTGGTAGATGTTCTTAGAATAAGGATATATTTAATCGATTTCATTGATTTGAATAGTTTTTCATACTGAATATTTTACTTTTTATCAGTCATATTTAGACGAGGTTAGCGAAGGATCTACTTCTAAATAATAGGTTGGAATATATCACCTATTTAATTTTAATAGCATGCCCGCCAGCGATTGAAAACTTGGATCTAAGTTACTATTCCATCTGATTAATATTTTATTGATGGTCACATATTTGTTCAGATTGTTTTGCTTGAAGTTGTTGATTAATTCTTCATTTACCGTATCCTCAGGTTAGGGTTATAGTTAGGGTTAAGGTTCAGGTTAGGGTTAGGGTTAAAGTTAGCATTAGAGTTAGGTTAAGGGCAAGGGTTAGGTTAGGGTTAGAGTTAGAGACAGGGTTAGGGTAAGGGTAAGAGTTAGGGTTTGGGTTAGAGTTAGGGTTAATGTTAAAGTTAGAGTTTGGGTTAGGTTTAGGTTTAAGTTTTGGGAAAAAGTTAGGGTTAGGGTTAGGGTTAAGGTTAGGGTTAGGGTTGGGGTTAAGGTTAAGGTTAGGGTTAAGGTTAGGGTTAGAGTTAGAGACAGGGTTAGGGTAAGGGTAAGTGTTAGGGTTTGGGTTAGGGTTAGGGTTAATGTTAAAGTTAGAGTTTGGGTTAGGTTTAGGTTTAAGTTTTGGGAAAAAGTTAGGGTTAGGGTTAGGGTTAGGGTTAAAGTTAGGGTTAGGGTTAGAGACAGGGTTAGGGTAAGGGTAAGTGTTAGGGTTTGGGTTAGAGTTAGGGTTAATGTTAAAGTTAGAGTTTGGGTTAGGTTTAGGTTTAAGTTTTAGGGAAAAAGTTAGGGTTAGGGTTAGGGTTAGGGTTAAGGTTATGGTTAGGGTGAGGGTTAAGTTTAAGGTTAAGGTTAAGGTTAAGGTTATGGTTAGGGTTAGGGTTAAGGTTAGGGTTATGGTTAGGGTTATGGTTAGGGTTAGGGTTAAGGTTAAGGTTAAGGTTAGGGTTAGGGTTTAGGTTAAGGTTAGGGTTAAGGTTAAGGTTAGGGCTAAGGTTAAGGTTAGGGTTAGGGTTAGGGTTAGGGTTAAGGTTAGAGTTAAGGTAAGGGCAAGGGTTAGGTTAGGGTTAGGGTTATGAACAGGATTAGGGTAAAGGTAACAGTTTGGGTTTGGGTTAGAGTTAGGGTTAATGTTAAAGTTAGAGTTAGGGTTAGGGTTAGGTTTGGGGTAAGGTTTAGGGTTAGGGTTAGGGTAAAGGTTAAGGTTAAGGTTAAGGTTAGGGTAATGGTTAGTGTTATGGTTGGGGTTAGGGTAAGGGTTATGGTTAGGGTTCAGATAAGGGTTCAGGTTAGTGTTAGTGTTTAGGTTAGGGTTTAGTTAAGGGTAAGGGTTAGGGTAAAAGTTATGGTTAGGGTTATGGTTATGGTTATGGTTAGGGTTATGGTTAGGGTTAAGGTTAGGGTTCAGGTTAGGATTACAGTTAGGGTTAGAGTTAGGGTAAGGGTTAGGTTAGGGTTAGCGTTAGGTACAGGGTGAGGGTAAGGGTAAGAGTTAGGGTTTGGGTTAGAGTTAGGGTTAATGTTATAAGTAGAGTTAGGGTTAGGGTTAGGTTTGGGGTAAGGGTTATGGTAAATTTTAGGTTTATGGTTAGGGTTAGGATTAGGGTAAGGCTTAAGGTTAACGTTAAGGTTAACGTTAGGGATCTGGTTATTGTTAGGGTTATGGTTATGGTTATGGTTAGGGTTAGGGTTAGTGTTAGGGTTACGGTTAAGGTTAGGGTAAGGGCTAGGGTTAAGGTTAGGGTTAGGGTGAGGGTTAAATTTAAGGTTAAGGTTATGGTTAAGGTTATGGTTAGGGTTAGGGTTAAGGTTAGGGTTATGGTTAGGGTTATGGTTAGGGTTAGAGTTAGGATTAAGTTTAAGGTTAAGGTTAGGGTTAGAGTTAGGGTTAAGTTTATGGTTAGGGTTATGGTTAGGGTTAGGGTTAGGGTTAAGGTTAAGGTTAAGTTTATGGTTAGGGTTATGGTTAGGGTTAGGGTTAGGGTTAAGGTTATGGTTAGGGTTAGGTTTAAGGTTAGGGTTAAGTTTAGGGTTTGGATTAAGGTTAAGGTTAGGGTTAGGGTTAAAGTTATGGTTATGGTTAGGATTAAGGTTAAGGTTAGGGTTAAGGTTATTGTTAAGGTTAGGTTTAAGGTTAGGGTTAAGGTTAGGGTTTGGATTAAGGTTAAGGTTATGGTTAGGATTAAGGTGAAGGTTAGGGTTAAGGTTATTGTTAGGGTTAGGATTCCAATGCTGTATCGTACGTACACTAAAAACCTGTTTTCGTACTCCCTGTCTCGCACGTGGAGTAACAAACACCAACATCTGTTGGATACTTGTCCCCCCCCCTACGCTTCCACGAAAGCAGAGTCAGGTACACATTTGGCTTTTAATGTGGGAAAAGTAAAGACCCACAAAAAATTGGTACTCTGAATTTTTACAAAAATTAAAAAATGTCCGCAATCTGAAAACGATTTTTTCTTGACTGACCGAACACACAAAAATAAAAAGTAGTATCATCAAACAGATACTACATTTTGCTCATAGCTAAGGAGTTACTTAAATAAAAAAAAAGAAACATGAGTTGTTACCTTTGTTCAGTTAAAAAAAAAAACTAAGGAATTTTATTATTTTATTTCGGCCAGAAATGGATAGTCAGTTTGGCCTAAAAAATCATTATTTTATGTGACTAGAACTGTGGTTGGATGGATCGTGAAAATAGAGATGGCATCATAGAGAGGTGTGATCGGGCAATGAAACGGATTGCTGCACAAAATATCTGCCCTGTTATGAAGGTTGTATAATTTGACAACGTCACAACCAGCAAGTCACGTCCGCTTCGTTCGCGCCGCCAATTTTCTTTTTTTTCTTCCAAATGACCTAATATGGTGACTATGCCCTATACAAAAGCAAATACTTGCTAGCAAGTCCGTGCAGGTCGAGCTGCTTTATCGCGAATTCCGATGACGCCACATACTTATTGATAAGCTTACCGGCCATTTATTTACGAGGTAAAGATTCATCCATTATTGGCATTTTAGTCTGACGATTCCCTCCGGGGATGAAACACGAAAGCCTCTGTGTAGTTTAATTTCCATAGATATATTTTCATAACTTACTACCTAGTTCTACTCACGTGTTGAAGTAAATACTGAAAACTCGTGCATAAAAGATGGATTATTTCTCCTTATAACATTTTATGTGGATACATGAAATTGTATATATATATATATATATATATATATATATATATATATATATATATATATATATGTAACATAGTTCACCCAAACAAGGCAGGCCGCCACTGTAGACGTAAGGGGCTACTGAGAAAAAAAGGGTGAAGGTTTTTTTTTTTTTGGGGGGGGGGGCCCGTCAACCTAAATTAGAAGCTGCGCAGCGAGATGTCTTTTTACATTAGTTTTAAATTTCTGTATGTCAGTAACGTCAGCAAAGCAGGGAGCAGGGAGGGGGTTCCAGAGTCCAGCAGCACGTGAAAAAAAAAGCTTTTGGAGTAGAAAGCTCTTCGGCATCTGGGGACCTCCACAGTGTATGGATGGGATTTGGCAGTTTGTCAGGTTGGTCTAGTGAATTTACGTCGTGGAGGTACCAGAGCAGCAAGCTCATCAGAGCACAATCCATTGAAGTACTTGTAAAACAGGTACAAGGATGCAACATTGCGACGATGGGTCAGGGACTGGAGCTTGGTGAATAGTGAAGGAGCTATCAAGTTGGCGACTCTTTTTTGGACCTTGTCTAAGAGGGAGAGACTAGCGGATGATGCACCAGCCCAGATGTGGCAACAATACTCCATGCATGGGCGGATGGTGGCTTTGTAGAGATATAGGATAATGTCAGGTGCGAGAATATATATATATATATATATATAGTAGAGAATGGTAGTGTGCTTGAAGCATTGCTGGGTATAGTAGTAGTAAGTTTTTGAAAGGCTGTGGGCAATGCAAATTCCGGGCAAGATGCAAGTTGTAAGGAACAAAAGCAATAAATCGAATAGGAAATATGACTTACTATTTATTTTTCCTAAAATCTTACATAACAGCAAAAGTGTTTTTAGCTGTTTGTGTGATGTCCGGGTGATTAAAAATCACTATTTAATATTTCGGAAAAAGAGACTTCCCTTTGTCAAAATAATTAAACCAGAAGAAAATTTTATAGGATTTGTAGGATTCTCTGCACAGTCGGAGAAATATATATATATATATATATATATATATATATATATATATATATATATATATATATATATATATAGTGAATGCTTTTATTCAAACATGTACAAAGTCTGCTACACTGGCATGTCGATGTTATCGATCTACAGCTCTACAGAGCTGAGAATTTTTTATTATGATCCAACCGGGTCGCTGAATTCCAGGAAGAAATTTACTTCCTTGAGAGCTGTAGATCGATAACATAGACATGCCAGTGTAACAGACCTTGTACATGTTTGAATAAAAGCATTCACAATACAGCTCATAATTTTTATTGAGCACTCTTTTATAAGCCCGGTTTGATTCCCTTTGGATTTCTACCCTGTGGATTTTTACCCTACCTGGATTACTATATATATATATATATATATATATATATATATATATATATATATATATATATATATATATATATATATATATATATATATATATATATATATATATATATATATATATGTAGAAGGATGAAAAGGAATTAGAAAAGCAAAAGTCAAATCTTTTTTCAATTGCACGTTTTACTGAGCCCTGTTGCATCTACGAACGTACCGTTTATTGGACCTTTTACCCTCTGGATTCTACCTATCTTCGCCGCACCTGAAGACATTGTTTTTTTTTTAAATTTAACTTTGAATCCTCTCTTGTCACTTATCGTGTCTTTTAACGACCTACCTATCTACATTTCACTTTCTCCGCTGGACTTTTTGACACCGGACTTTTTTGCAATCGGACTTTTGCTTGCATTCGGGCAGAGTTTTGCCTTGTGTTTTTTCCCTACAATTTTTATTTTACTTTCTCAAATTTTAAATTTTGGTCTTTGTCAACTTATCTATCCCAGCGTCTTCCTCTGATGATAAGATTTTGATCTTTGAAAAGCCTGGCTTAAGGAAAAATTTAACTTGAATAAATTGCCTTTTTGCGGAATATACCTTGCATTGAGCAACTGAATTGAAAAAAGATTTGACTTTTGCTTTTCTAATTCCTTTTGATCCTTCTACATATCTATCTGCTCTATCCTGTATATTGAGCTGTATACTTTTCACAATAGGTTTTACCTTTCCTAAAAGTTCGTTTTTAGTACACCACTTTATATATATATATATATATGTATATATATATGTATATATATGTATATATATATATATATATATATATATATATATATATATATATATATATATATATATATAAATGATGATAGTGTTTACATTTTTTTCAAGCTCCAAGGCAAATTAGCTGCCTTAGCTCCGGTGTTTTTTTAGTTATTAACGGAATGGATGTACACTTCCAGTCATGCGATAGTCTGTTGCGGCTGTTACCTCCAGCTACACAGCTTCAGATCGATGCATCAACACTCGGTCATTGACCGACGCAGATGATACTGGTTGTATTCTCTTTATAAACACAAGGGACACTGAATCCCATAGTGCGATCTCATTCAGTTGATTAAAACTCTGTTGGCATGCTTTTCATGTTATTTTAGCACACATGCTCGCATTTCAATAATCCCGTCATGTTTCAGTTTTCAATATTTGTATTGCTAAAGGCTCTCAATGAAAACATCTACGCATCTTCCTTTAGTCGCGTCCAAGCATCTCCAGATGAGGTCTTGTCCATCCGCCAGTCTGTTACTGTTTACATTGATATACCATTTTCATCACTGAATTCGCACATTGAATGATGCCCCTTTTAATATTGGGTATTATGTTTTAACGGATGTGTATAAGGTTTTGATTGGCAATTTATACTTAGCTATTTTCTGATAATACTCTGTAAATTGTTGACCAACTCTAAATTCAGAACAAATATTGAACAAAAAATGCTGTAGAACAAATATTGAACAAAAAATGCTTGTAGAACAAATATTGAACAAAAAAATGCTTGTAGAACAAATATTGAACAAAAAATGCTTGTAGAACAAATATTGAACAAAAAACTGCTTGTAGAACAAATATTGAACAAAAAATGCTTGTAGAACAAATATTGAACAAAAAATGCTTGTAGAACAAATATTGAACAAAAAATGCTTGTAGAACAAATATTGAACAAAAAATGCTTGTAGAACAAATATTGAACAAAAAAATGCTTGTAGAACAAATATTAAACAAAAAATGCTTGTAGAACAAATATTGAACAAAAAATGCTTGTAGAACAAATATTGAACAAAAAATGCTTGTAAAACAAATATTGAACAAAAAATGCTTGTAGAACAAATATTGAACAAAAAATGCTTGTAGAACAAATATTGAACAAAAAATGCTTGTAGAACAAATATTGAACAAAAAAATGCTTGTAGAACAAATATTGAACAAAAAAAATGCTTGTAGAACAAATATTGAACAAAAAATGCTTGTAGAACAAATATTGAAGAAAAAAATGCTTGTAGAACAAATATTGAACAAAAAATGCTTGTAGAACAAATATTGAACAAACAAATGCTTGTAGAACAAATATTGAACAAAAAATGCTTGTAGAACAAATATTGAACAATAAAAGTTTTGTAGAACAAATATTGAACAAAAAAATGCTTGTAGAACAAATATTCAACAAAAAATGCTTGTAGAACAAATATTGAACAAAAAAATGCTTGTAGAACAAATATTGAACAAAAAATGCTTGTAGAACAAATATTGAGCAAAAAAAATGCTTGTAGAACAAATATTGAACAAAACAATGCTTGTAGAACAAATATTGAACAAAAAATGCTTGTAGAACAAATATTGAACAAAAAATGCTTGTAGAACAAATATTGAACAAAGAATGCTTGTAGAACAAATATTGAAAAAAAAATGCTTGTAGAACAAATATTGAACAAAAAAATGCTTGTAGAACAAATATTGAACAAAAAATGCTTGTAGAACAAATATTGAACAAAAAAATGCTTGTAGAACAAATATTGAACAAAAAAATGCTTGTAGAACAAATATTGAACAAAAAATGCTTGTAGAACAAATATTGAACAAAAAATGCTTGTAGAACAAATATTTAACAAAAAAATGTTTGTAGAACAAATATTGAACAAAAATATGTTTGTAGAACAAATATTGAACACAAAATATGCTTGTAGAACAAATATTGAACAAAAAAATGTTTGTAGAACAAATATTGAACAAAAAATGCTTGTAGAACAAATATTGAACAAAAAATGCTTGTAGAACAAATATTGAACAAAAAATGCTTGTAGAACAAATATTGAACAAAAAAATGTTTGTAGAACAAATATTGAACAAAACAATGCTTGTGGAACAAATATTGAACAAAAAAATGTTTGTAGAACAAATATTGAACAAAAAAATGCTTGTAGAACAAATATTGAACAAAAAAATGTTTGTAGAACAAATATTGAACAAAAAATGCTTGTAGAACAAATATTGAACAAAAAAATGCTTGTAGAACAAATATTAAACAAAAAATGCTTGTAGAACAAATATTGAACAAAAAATGCTTGTAGAACAAATATTGAACAAAAAATGCTTGTAAAACAAATATTGAACAAAAAATGCTTGTAGAACAAATATTGAACAAAAAATGCTTGTAGAACAAATATTGAACAAAAAATGCTTGTAGAACAAATATTGAACAAAAAATGCTTGTAGAACAAATATTGAACACAAAAAATGCTTGTAGAACAAATATTGAACAAAAAAATGCTTGTAGAACAAATATTGAACAAAAAATGCTTGTAGAACAAATATTGAAGAAAAAAATGCTTGTAGAACAAATATTGAACAAAAAAATGCTTGTAGAACAAATATTGAACAAACAAATGCTTGTAGAACAAATATTGAACAAAAAATGCTTGTAGAACAAATATTGAACAATAAAATTTTTGTAGAACAAATATTGAACAAAAAAATGCTTGTAGAACAAATATTCAACAAAAAATGCTTGTAGAACAAATATTGAACAAAAAAATGCTTGTAGAACAAATATTGAACAAAAAATGCTTGTAGAACAAATATTGAGCAAAAAAAATGCTTGTAGAACAAATATTGAACAAAACAATGCTTGTAGAACAAATATTGAACAAAAAATGCTTGTAGAACAAATATTGAACAAAAAATTCTTGTAGAACAAATATTGAACAAAGAATGCTTGTAGAACAAATATTGAAAAAAAAATGCTTGTAGAACAAATATTGAACAAAAAAATGCTTGTAGAACAAATATTGAACAAAAAAATGCTTGTAGAACAAATATTGAACAAAAAAATGTTTGTAGAACAAATATTGAACAAAAAAATGCTTGTAGAACAAATATTGAACAAAAAATGCTTGTAGAACAAATATTGAACAAAAAATGCTTGTAGAACAAATATTGAACAAAAAATGCTTGTAGAACAAATATTGAACAAAAAATGCTTGTAGAACAAATATTGAACAAAAAAATGCTTGTAGAACAAATATTAAACAAAAAATGCTTGTAGAACAAATATTGAACAAAAAATGCTTGTAGAACAAATATTGAACAAAAAATGCTTGTAAAACAAATATTGAACAAAAAATGCTTGTAGAACAAATATTGAACAAAAAAATGTTTGTAGAACAAATATTGAACAAAACAATGCTTGTGGAACAAATATTGAACAAAAAAATGTTTGTAGAACAAATATTGAACAAAAAAATGCTTGTAGAACAAATATTGAACAAAAAAATGTTTGTAGAACAAATATTGAACAAAAAATGCTTGTAGAACAAATATTGAACAAAAAATGCTTGTAGAACAAATATTGAACAAAAAAATGCTTGTAGAACAAATATTGAACACAAAATATGCTTGTAGAACAAATATTGAACAAAAAAATGTTTGTAGAACAAATATTGAACAAAAAATGCTTGTAGAACAAATATTGAACAAAAAATGCTTGTAGAACAAATATTGAACAAAAAATGCTTGTAGAACAAATATTGAACAAAAAAATGTTTGTAGAACAAATATTGAACAAAACAATGCTTGTGGAACAAATATTGAACAAAAAAATGTTTGTAGAACAAATATTGAACAAAAAAATGCTTGTAGAACAAATATTGAACAAAAAAATGTTTGTAGAACAAATATTGAACAAAAAATGCTTGTAGAACAAATATTGAACAAAAAATGCTTGTAGAACAAATATTGAACAAAAAAATGCTTGTAGAACAAATATTAAACAAAAAATGCTTGTAGAACAAATATTGAACAAAAAATGCTTGTAGAACAAATATTGAACAAAAAATGCTTGTAAAACAAATATTGAACAAAAAATGCTTGTAGAACAAATATTGAACAAAAAATGCTTGTAGAACAAATATTGAACAAAAAATGCTTGTAGAACAAATATTGAACAAAAAATGCTTGTAGAACAAATATTGAACACAAAAAATGCTTGTAGAACAAATATTGAACAAAAAAAATGCTTGTAGAACAAATATTGAACAAAAAATGCTTGTAGAACAAATATTGAAGAAAAAAATGCTTGTAGAACAAATATTGAACAAAAAAATGCTTGTAGAACAAATATTGAACAAACAAATGCTTGTAGAACAAATATTGAACAAAAAATGCTTGTAGAACAAATATTGAACAATAAAATTTTTGTAGAACAAATATTGAACAAAAAAATGCTTGTAGAACAAATATTCAACAAAAAATGCTTGTAGAACAAATATTGAACAAAAAAATGCTTGTAGAACAAATATTGAACAAAAAATGCTTGTAGAACAAATATTGAGCAAAAAAAATGCTTGTAGAACAAATATTGAACAAAACAATGCTTGTAGAACAAATATTGAACAAAAAATGCTTGTAGAACAAATATTGAACAAAAAATTCTTGTAGAACAAATATTGAACAAAGAATGCTTGTAGAACAAATATTGAAAAAAAAAATGCTTGTAGAACAAATATTGAACAAAAAAATGCTTGTAGAACAAATATTGAACAAAAAATGCTTGTAGAACAAATATTGAACAAAAAAATGCTTGTAGAACAAATATTGAACAAAAAAATGCTTGTAGAACAAATATTGAACAAAAAAATGTTTGTAGAACAAATATTGAACAAAAAAATGCTTGTAGAACAAATATTGAACAAAAAATGCTTGTAGAACAAATATTGAACAAAAAATGCTTGTAGAACAAATATTGAACAAAAAATGCTTGTAGAACAAATATTGAACAAAAAATGCTTGTAGAACAAATATTGAACAAAAAAATGCTTGTAGAACAAATATTAAACAAAAAATGCTTGTAGAACAAATATTGAACAAAAAATGCTTGTAGAACAAATATTGAACAAAAAATGCTTGTAAAACAAATATTGAACAAAAAATGCTTGTAGAACAAATATTAAACAAAAAATGCTTGTAGAACAAATATTGAACAAAAAATGCTTGTAAAACAAATATTGAACAAAAAATGCTTGTAGAACAAATATTGAACAAAAAAATGCTTGTAGAACAAATATTGAACAAAAAAAATGCTTGTAGAACAAATATTGAACAAAAAATGCTTGTAGAACAAATATTGAAGAAAAAAATGCTTGTAGAACAAATATTGAACAAAAAATGCTTGTAGAACAAATATTGAACAAACAAATGCTTGTAGAACAAATATTGAACAAAAAATGCTTGTAGAACAAATATTGAACAATAAAAGTTTTGTAGAACAAATATTGAACAAAAAAATGCTTGTAGAACAAATATTGAACAAAAAATGCTTGTAGAACAAATATTGAACAAAAAAATGCTTGTAGAACAAATATTGAACAAAAAATGCTTGTAGAACAAATATTGAGCAAAAAAAATGCTTGTAGAACAAATATTGAACAAAACAATGCTTGTAGAACAAATATTGAACAAAAAATGCTTGTAGAACAAATATTGAACAAAAAATGCTTGTAGAACAAATATTGAACAAAGAATGCTTGTAGAACAAATATTGAAAAAAAAAATGCTTGTAGAACAAATATTGAACAAAAAAATGCTTGTAGAACAAATATTGAACAAAAAATGCTTGTAGAACAAATATTGAACAAAAAAATGCTTGTAGAACAAATATTGAACAAAAAAATGCTTGTAGAACAAATATTGAACAAAAAATGCTTGTAGAACAAATATTGAACAAAAAATGCTTGTAGAACAAATATTTAACAAAAAAATGTTTGTAGAACAAATATTGAACAAAAATATGTTTGTAGAACAAATATTGAACACAAAATATGCTTGTAGAACAAATATTGAACAAAAAAATGTTTGTAGAACAAATATTGAACAAAAAATGCTTGTAGAACAAATATTGAACAAAAAATGCTTGTAGAACAAATATTGAACAAAAAATGCTTGTAGAACAAATATTGAACAAAAAAATGTTTGTAGAACAAATATTGAACAAAACAATGCTTGTGGAACAAATATTGAACAAAAAAATGTTTGTAGAACAAATATTGAACAAAAAAATGCTTGTAGAACAAATATTGAACAAAAAAATGTTTGTAGAACAAATATTGAACAAAAAATGCTTGTAGAACAAATATTGAACAAAAAATGCTTGTAGAACAAATATTGAACAAAAAAATGCTTGTAGAACAAATATTAAACAAAAAATGCTTGTAGAACAAATATTGAACAAAAAATGCTTGTAGAACAAATAATGAACAAAAAATGCTTGTAAAACAAATATTGAACAAAAAATGCTTGTAGAACAAATATTGAACAAAAAATGCTTGTAGAACAAATATTGAACAAAAAATGCTTGTAGAACAAATATTGAACACAAAAAATGCTTGTAGAACAAATATTGAACAAAAAAAATGCTTGTAGAACAAATATTGAACAAAAAATGCTTGTAGAACAAATATTGAAGAAAAAAATGCTTGTAGAACAAATATTGAACAAAAAAATGCTTGTAGAACAAATATTGAACAAACAAATGCTTGTAGAACAAATATTGAACAAAAAATGCTTGTAGAACAAATATTGAACAATAAAATTTTTGTAGAACAAATATTGAACAAAAAAATGCTTGTAGAACAAATATTCAACAAAAAATGTTTGTAGAACAAATATTGAACAAAAAAATGCTTGTAGAACAAATATTGAACAAAAAATGCTTGTAGAACAAATATTGAGCAAAAAAAATGCTTGTAGAACAAATATTGAACAAAACAATGCTTGTAGAACAAATATTGAACAAAAAATGCTTGTAGAACAAATATTGAACAAAAAATTCTTCTAGAACAAATATTGAACAAAGAATGCTTGTAGAACAAATATTGAAAAAAAAAATGCTTGTAGAACAAATATTGAACAAAAAAATGCTTGTAGAAGAAATATTGAACAAAAAATGCTTGTAGAACAAATATTGAACAAAAAAATGCTTGTAGAACAAATATTGAACAAAAAAATGCTTGTAGAACAAATATTGAACAAAAAAATGTTTGTAGAACAAATATTGAACAAAAAAATGCTTGTAGAACAAATATTGAACAAAAAATGCTTGTAGAACAAATATTGAAGAAAAAAATGCTTGTAGAACAAATATTGAACAAAGAAATGTTTGTATAACAAA
Source organism: Sepiola atlantica (assembly GCA_963556195.1). Classification (NCBI taxonomy): domain Eukaryota; kingdom Metazoa; phylum Mollusca; class Cephalopoda; order Sepiida; family Sepiolidae; genus Sepiola; species Sepiola atlantica. The sequence continues at coordinate 60,417,812 of OY744545.1, read as the reverse complement.
TATTGAACAAAAAAATGTTTGTAGAACAAATATTGAAGAAAAAATGCTTGTAGAACAAATATTGAACAAAAAATGCTTGTAGAACAAATATTGAACAAAAAATGCTTGTAGAACAAATATTGAACAAAAAATGCTTGTAGAACAAATATTGAACAAAAAAATGTTTGTAGAACAAATATTGAACAAAAAAATGCTTGTAGAACAAATATTGAACAAAAAAATGTTTGTAGAACAAATATTGAACAAAAAAATGCTTGTAGAACAAATATTGAACAAAAAAATGCTTGTAGAACAAATATTGAACAATAAATGCTTGTAGAACAAATATTGAACACAAAAAATGCTTGAAGAACAAATATTGAACACAAAAAATGCTTGTAGAACAAATATTGAACAAAAAAATGCTTGTAGAACAAATATTGAACAAAAAATGCTTGTAGAACAAATATTGAACAAAAAATGCTTTTAGAACAAATATTGAACACAAAAAATGCTTGTAGAACAAATATTGAACACAAAAAATGCTTGTAGAACAAATATTGAACAAAACATGCTTTTAGAACAAATATTGAACACAAAAAATGCTTGTAGAACAAATATTGAACACAAAAAATGCTTGTAGAACAAATATTGAACAAAAAAATGCTTGTAGAACAAATATTGAACAAAAATGCTTGTAGAACAAATATTGAACAAAAAATGCTTGTAGAACAAATATTGAACACAAAAAATGCTTGTAGAACAAATATTGAACACAAAAAATGCTTGTAGAACAAATATTGAACAAAAAATGCTTGTAGAACAAATATTGAACAAAAAATGCTTGTAGAACAAATATTGAACACAAAAAATGCTTGTAGAACAAATATTGAACAAAAAAATGCTTGTAGAACAAATATTGAACAAAAAATGTTTGTAGAACAAATATTGAACAAATATTGAACAAAAAATGCTTGATATTGATATACCATTTTCATCACTGAAGTATGCCCCTTTAATACTGGTTATTATGTTTTACAAATCCACTTCTCTTTTCCAAAAGCGGAAGCCGAACCGTCCAGGTCCGAGAATTTACGAGAGTGTGTCCGATATTGATTACAATCTACTTAATTCAGTTAGCAGATATTGATCTCAATATTTTATTATCAGAGAAGATTACATAAGCTTTTTTTATTTAATAAAACTTTTACAAAGTAGATAATTCTATTTAACTGAAAGTCTCTTATATGTTTTGACTTAACTAAGACTCATCAGTGTGGCTATATATATATATCTCCAAATATGATCTGAGGTTAAGATCGGATTCTAACTCTGCCTGATGAGATCTCAGTTTATAGTAACTGTTGATCGATAACATCGACATGCCAGTGTCGCAGATGTTGTACATGTCTGTGTAAATAAAATTATCATATATATATATATATATATATATATATATATATATATATATATATATATATATATATATATATATATATATATGGGTTTGTCTGGTAAAATCAAATATGGTGTCGATCCTGCGATAAATAAACGTGTGTTTTGGGCAAAACCAAATCGATCTAAAAGATGTTTTGTAAAGTAAGTTTTCTAGGGCGGGGGGATATTTTTTATAAGGTTTTGATTGGCAATTTATTCTTAGCTATTTTCTGATAATATTTTGTAAATTGTTGACCAACTCTAAATTCAAAACGAAAAATGAAAAAAATGTAGTAAAGTTCTATTTTTGAAGTCAACATTTGGCTACGTGGTGCGTTTAATACGAGATTTGCTTCCGATACATTGTACAATATTTGAATAAAATAATCTTAACATGACTTTCGGACAAAACTGTATGACATTTAAGTAAATAAATCTTAGAATAAGTAGACAAACGTATGCGTGCAGTTTATGACAAGTCTTTTTCGGACCAAACTGTATAATAATTGAATCACGTTTTGCTACGTGGTGCCTTTTATACAGAATTTGCTTTTGAGACATTGTAAAATACTTGAAGAAAATAAACTTAAAAAGACATTCGGACCACCCTGCATTAAGTAGACAAATGTATTTTTACATTTTATACCAAGACTTTCGGACAACCCTGTATTCTATTTGAATAAATCAATCTTAGAATAAGGAGGGAAATGTATTTTTACATTTTATATCTAAACTTTCGGACCACCCTGTAATCGTATGTGAATAAATCAGTCTTAGAATAAGTAGGCAAATGTATATTTACATTTTATAACAAGACTTTCGGACCATCCTGTATTTTGTTTGAATAAATCAATCTCAGAATAAGTAGGCAAATGTATTTTTACATTTTAAAACTAAACCTTCGGACCACCCTGTATTCTATCTGGATAAATCAATTTCAGAATAAGTAGGCGAACGCATTTGAACATCTTATAACAAGACTTTCGGACCACCCTGTAATCGTATGTGAATAAATCAGTCTTAGAATAAGTAGACACATGTATTTTCACATTTTATATACAAGACTTTCAGACCACCCAAATCAATTTCAGAATAAGTAGGCGAACGCATTTGAACATCTTATAACAAGACTTTCGGACCACCCTGTAATCGTATGTGAATAAATCAGTCTTAGAATAAGTAGACACATGTATTTTCACATTTTATATACAAGACTTTCAGACCACCCAAATCAATTTCAGAATAAGTAGGCGAACGCATTTGAACATCTTATAACAAGACTTTCGGACCAAACTGTATAATATTTAAATAACTGAATCTTAGAATCAGCAGACAAACGTATGCTTACATTAAATAACAAGTAATTCAGACTAACACGTATAATATTTTAATAAAGCGGACCGTGATTTAGTAGACAGACTCATACTTACATATTATAACACGACATTTGAGCCACCCTGTTAAATTGTTACTGAAGTTTGGCCACATTTAAACGCGCAGAATGTACAAAGATGTATTCACCTTTTCCTCATACGTAAATATCCGGCGGCCGTTCAAGTGAAGCACCACATACTTTAGCGGTTTTAATTATTAACGAGAGCTTCTCAAATAGGTACGAGATCAACAATAATTTCTGAATTAGCTGACGGCAGAACAACACGAGAGATATCTCAAATTACCAGTCTTAAGTTACATGTCTCCAAAGAGATCTAATAACGTAATTAATTCTTTCTTGATAACGTTATTACATTCCTTGTTGGAAACTTCAACTCATCCAATTCGGCCTCCGCTCAATATGTGAAATGTGACTTTTCAGTATTTTATAAACGTTTTAAAGTGAACGTTTTCACTATTCTTATTCATATTTTCTTTACGTTTCGCTTCCAAAGCTTCATTTATTTACTTGTTCACCGTTTCAAATGACGAGATATTAGTAAAAGAGTTCACAGCGACATTTCCTTTATAATATCTTAAAGTATTAATAAATACTGCACCTCAAATGTATTTTCTAATTATTTTTATACGCGCCAAAACTAGACGAAATTGGCTACTGTGACTAAAGGTCAGATTAATAAGAACCATCCTAAGTGGGGCGTTGTGTAGCCAAATATTTGTACATATTACATGTAATGTCTGCATATTGGTACAGTCGGAGAAACGTGGAGCAGGGAGGGAATTCTGAAACTAAGCGATTCGAGAAAAGAAGCTATAAGACTAGAAAGTGTTTCACAAATCTGGTGACCACTACAGTGAAGGGGTGGGATTCTGCATGGATATTTACGTGGAGGGGATGCAAGTTCGGTAACTTTATCGGAGATCGTTTCGTGGAAGTACTTGTTAAACAAGCAACTGTATACAACATTGCGGAAATGGGAAAGGGACTGGAGCTTGTTATACAATAGGCGACTTATTAGCTTTAAGACTCTATTTTTGTATCTTGTTCAAGAGTTAGAGACTAGCGGTTAGTGCAGAGACGAGCGGTTAGTGCAGAGACTAGCGGTTAGTGCAACGGCAAGCGGTAAGTGCAAAGACTAACAATTAGTGCAAAGACTAACAATTAGTGCAGAGACTAACAATTAGTGCACATACACGCGGTTAGTGTAGAGACAAGCGGTTAGTGCAGAGACAAGCGGTTAGTGTAGAGACAAGCGTTTAGTGCACATACAAGCGGTTAGTGCAGAGACTAGTGGTTAGTGCAAGACTAGCGGTTAGTGCAGAGACTAGTAGTTAGTGCAGAGACTAGCGGTTAGTGCAGAAACTAGCGGTTAGTGCAGAGACTAGTGGTTAGTGCAGAGACTAGCGGTTAGTGCAGAGACTAATGGTTAGTGCAGAGACTAGCGGTTAGTGCAACGACAAGCGGTTAGTGCAAAGACTAACAATTAGTGCAGATACTAACAATTAGTGCACATACAAGCGGTTAGTGCAGAGACTAGTAGTTAGTGCAAAGACTAGTGGTTAGTGCAGAGACTAGCGGTTAGTGCAGAGACTAGTGGTTAGTGCAGAGACTAGCGGTTAGTGCAGAGACTAGCGGTTAGTGCAGAGACTAGTGGTTAGTGCAGAGACTAGCGATTAGTGCAGAGACTAGTGGTTAGTGCAGAGACTTGCGGTTAGTGTAACGACAAGCGGTTAGTGCAAAGACAAACAATTAGTGCAGAGACTAACAATTAGTGCACATACAAGCGGTTAGTGCAGAGACTAGTAGTTAGTGCAAAGACTAGCGGTTAGTGCAGAGACAAGCGGTTAGTGCAGAGACTAGCGGTTAGTGCAGAGACTAGCGGTTAGTGCAGAGACTAGCGGTTAGTGCAGAGACAAGCGGTTAGTGCAGAGACAAGCGGTTAGTGTAGAGACAAGCGTTTAGTGCACATACAAGCGGTTAGTGCAGAGACTAGTGGTTAGTGCAGAGACTAGTAGTTAGTGCAGAGACTAGCGGTTAGTGCAGAGACTAGCGGTTAGTGCAGAGACTAGTGGTTAGTGCAGAGACTAGCGGTTAGTGCAGAGACTAGTAGTTAGTACAGAGACTAGCGGTTAGTGCAGAGACTAGCGGTTAGTGCAGAGACTAGTGGTTAGTGCAGAGACTAGCGGTTAGTGCAGAGACTAGTGGTTAGTGCAGAGACTAGCGGTTAGTGCAGAGACTAGTAGTTAGTACAGAGACTAGCGGTTAGTGCAGAGACTAGTGGTTAGTGCAGAGACAAGCGGTTAGTGCAGAGACTAGTGGTTAGTGCAGAGACTAGCGGTTAGTGCAGAGACTAGTGGTTAGTGCAGAGACTAGCGGTTAGTGCAGAGACTAGCGGTTAGTGCAGAGACTAGCGGTTAGTGCAGAGACTAGTGGTTAGTGCAGAGACTAGCGGTTAGTGCAGAGACTAACAATTAGTGCAGAGACTAACAATTAGTGCACATACAAGCGGTTAGTGTAGAGACTAGCGATTAGTGCAGAGACTAGTGGTTAGTGCAGAGACTAGCGGTTAGTGCAACGACAAGCGGTTAGTGCAAAGACTAGTAGTTAGTGCAGAGACTAGCGGTTAGTGCAGAGACAAGCGGTTAGTGCAGAGCGTAGCAATTAGTGCAGAGTTTACTAGACCGGTAGAGGGAGTCAACCTTCTTTGCAGCAGGCTTTGCATCATCTTCTATGTATTTATTCTAATTTATGTAGCCTGTAAATGTCAAGCCAATGGGTTTAAACTTTGGACTCTCGGTGAGAATGCTATGAGTGGTTGTAAAAGTGCTGTCAGTTTAAAAAAAATCTTTCTTATAATTGTTAAAGAAAAGGAGCTTTGCCCTCCTAGCATTAGAATGTAAGTATCCATTTTTGTATCCATTTAACTACAGACTGGAGGTAATTTTGTAAGGATTCAGCCATTATGTTGGATATTTGTGCATTCGATTTCCATGTCCAGAATAGAGGGTAGTGTGATCAGCAAATATACAATCTCGGATAGAATTATGACATCGTCATATATATATATAGTGTGTAGATTTCAATTTTGTGTTGAGAATCTAAATAACAGAGCTCAATGTAATTTAAACCGAGCAAAACAGAATTATAAAAAGAAAAACTATACACACATTAAGGTTGTACACATTATAACTTATTTCGACCCCTCTAATTAGGTCTCCTCAGATGTATAAACAACCACGTCAAAAAACCAAATAATGAGAGAAATTGATCGTCTTAAAAAGATAAATTCACTTTTTTGATTGGTCTATGTAAAAAGGAGGTAAATGTTAAAATAATCGAGGAGGGGTGACAGAAGTAAAAGATTAATTTGACTATTTTTTTTATATATGCAGAAATATAAAAATATAAAAATATATATAAAAGAATTCTTTTTTGCTATTTAAACAAATAAATCATCTCATTTAAAATTTCGAATGTGAGCTTTATGTGTAAAAATATATGATGAAAGATTCGAGCGTTCACGATTAAAAACTACGTTTAATTATTTACGATTAAAAATTAAAAGACGAAAATGTAGGACGAAGATTTCGGTTTAGATTAGAACATATTAAAAATTTAATTTGTATAACGTCAAGATTCGAGATGATTTACACTACGGAATTAAAGTTTAGCGACATTTAAAAACGGTTTATTTACAAATTGGTAAAGATTCGAGCGTTCACGATTAATTATTTACGATTAGAAATAAAAAGACGAAAATTCAGGACGAAGATTTCGATTTATATAGGAAATTATAAGAAACTTAATTGGTTATAACGTCAATACGGAATTAAAGTTTGGCGACATTTAAGCACGATTTATTTACAAACTAGAGTTTTACTAAATTGGTTAAGAAAAAAAAACAAAAAAACCTACTAATTTGTTAACATTTATTTTTAGTTATAACTCTTATTGTAACTATACTTTAAAAGAATTGTTATTTTCAAAGAACTTTATAACGTGCTGTTGATCTTAAACCTGTGCCTGTGTCTACATTTAGCCATCAGTTCATCTCGTCTATTTAAAATGTTCTTGTCTTCATATTTTAGTATTCTATTTTTTCCCCCAGGCACAAATTGCATCTATGTCTAAATCCTTTAGGAGTGTTCGAATGACATAGTATGGACCACGAAATAGTTGGTGTTAAATTGTTATTTTTTAAAAACCACCAGTGTTTGGCTAATTCTGTCTTATTAGTGACGTTCGGGTTTAAAAATGAGTGTTTGTGTACGTAGAATCGTTGTTTCCATTTCCCGGCGGATATTCCTATGTATACTTTCTTATTGTTAGTATTTTCTTTAGGATAAATCGTAGCCTTATATACAACGCTTTCGACGTTACAGTTACCTTTAAGTGGGCAGTTATTTTTAATCTGACAATTACATTTTTTTTCCTCCGTTTTAGTTTTCTTACTCGGTGTGCTCAATATTTTTTTATTATGTGTATTAATAATGTTCTCCATATTTTTGGTGCAAGAATAACTAATTTTCACAGTTTTCCTATTGAAAATTTTACTTAAAGGATTAGTCGTTTTAAAATGTTTATCTATTAGATTTAAAAATATTCTCCCGATATTAAGACTAGAAAGCTGGCAATATGGTGGGTTGAACCAGATAATTTTGCGTCCCCTGTTTTTGGGTTTATTTTTCTTTATATTTTCAGTATATATTAGTTTTTCGTTGTACCCACTATTACTTAATGTTTAAGTTAAGATCAACAGCACGTTATAAAGTTCTTTGAAAATAACAATTCTTTTAAAGTATAGTTACAATAAGAGTTATAACTGTAAAAATAAATGTTAACAAATTAGTAGGTTTTTTTTTTTTTTTAAAACCAATTTAGTAAAACTCTAGTTTGTAAATAAATCGTGCTTAAATATCGCCAAACTTTAATTCCGTATTGACGTTATAACCAATTAAGTTTCTTATAATTTCCTATATAAATCGAAATCTTCGTCCTGAATTTTCGTCTTTTTATTTCTAATCGCAAATAATTAATCGTGAACGCTCGAATCTTTACCAATTTGTAAATAAACCGTTTTTAAATGTCGCTAAACTTTAATTCCGTAGTGTAAATCATCTCGAATCTTGACGTTATACAAATTAAATTTTTAATATGTTCTAATCTAAACCGAAATCTTCGTCCTACATTTTCGTCTTTTAATTTTTAATCGTAAATAATTAAACGTAGTTTTTAATCGTGAACACTCGAATCTTTCATCATATATTTTTACCCATAAAGCTCACATTCGAAATTTTAAATGAGATGATTTATTTGTTTAAATAGCAAAAAAGAATTCTTTTATATATATTTTTATATTTTTATATTTCTGCATATATAAAAAAAAATAGTCAAATTAATCTTTTACTTCTGTCACCCCTCCTCGATTATTTTAACATTTACCTCCTTTTTACATAGACCAATCAAAAAAGTGAATTTATCTTTTTAAGACGATCAATTTCTCTCATTATTTGGTTTTTTGACGTGGTTGTTTATACATCTGAGGAGACCTAATTAAAGGGGTCGAAATAAGTTATAATGTGTACAACCTTAATGTGTGTATAGTTTTTCTTTTTATAATTCTCTCTCTCTCTCTCTCTCTCTCTCTCTCTATATATATATATATATATATATATATATATATATAGTCTAAAGAGGCTTTGACTCATTTTAAACAAAGAAAGAAAATGCAGTTTCAATTCCAAGAGATACTAAGTCCAAAATATCGTAAAATAGTAATTTGCATATCAAATAATAATACTAATTAAAACAATGACAATAATAATAATAATAATTAAAACAATAAAAATGACAATAATAATAATAATAATGATAATAATAATAATAATAATAATAATAATAATAATAATAATAATAATAATAATCATAATAATAATAATAATAATAATCATAATAATAATAATAATAATAATAATGATAATAATAATAATAATAATAATAATAATAATACTGGAAAAGTACGGAGAATGCTAGGAACATTTGGAAAGGCTTATTGCCACTCAATTCCCAGAGAAGACCAATTGTCCTTACCAGCGAGAAATTAATGGTAAGAGGCTGCTGCGATATCGCATCGTTATCGAAAAGAGGTCAAGACTACTGGAAATCTGGGGAGGCTTGTTGTCACTCAGACTCCAGGAAATACCACTGGTTGTTGTCGGTGAGCAATCACTGACGATGATCTGTGTGAGAACTCCTAGTGAGTACTAATAATAATAACAATAATACTATTAAAACACTATACCTTAGAACCATTCCGCGACATATATATATATATAATAATTTAAATAATTTAATGTCCTTCCTGAAATTGCAAGCAACAAATAAAGCCTGAACACAAAGTAAATAATTAATATTGAGGGAGACGAGTTCTTATATTAGCGACGTTAATAATAAATGGTGGAGTCAATTCGGGAAACAATGAAGGAAAGAATGCCATCATGTTTACGATACGTTAGTTTTGCAAGAAAACCCGGCTCAGGTTTCACCCTGGTTGTTTCACGTAAGCTTTCTAGATGTTAGGATGTACAAGTACTCTCTTGGGAGGTAGTAAGCGTTTCGCTTAAGTCTTATGTGAAATTTTTCTGTAATGTTATACTCAAATATGAATATATATATATATATATATATATATATATATATATATATATAAATATATATATATATATATGTATATATATATGTATATACATATATATATATATATGTATATATATATATATATATATATATATATATATATATATATATCGTTGAATATGACAGACAACTTATGTCTGGATATTTTTGTGATTATTCTTTTTCATTAGCCAAATGTAGTTTAAATCCTGCTCCCGCTAACATTTGTATATTTTTTGCATTTCAAAACATATTAAATAAATACGTTTCCGTCTTTGTAGTTTTGGCATGACTTTATCGAGGATTGAACCCCAGTCTTTCAGCCCAACACAGAATAGTCTAACCTTTTAATAACTCCATAATAAGAAAAAAAAAGATTATAAAAAAAGACATGATTGGGTTGAGAAGGTAGTTCACTGAGAACTCTGCAAATGATTTCTACTTTGAACGTACATACAAAAAGTACAAACATATTCAGCCAGGAAAAACATGAAATATGTTGCAACATGCAAATAGACACAGATAATCGAATCAAAGAAATACAGAGAAAAAAACCCAAAAACAAACTCATTTCGGTTTATAATAGAAAAATCGGACCAGACATCACGCCAACGTAATTAATGATGGGTGATGCAGACGATTGCAGCAAAATAAGACGAGAACGTAATAAATGTCTAATTTGATGCCGTTTGCTTGCCAGAGATTGCCAGAAAAAATACGCGCGATCATAAGTAAGAAAACATAAATAAACACTTTTATAGAGGCATGAGTAAACTTCTTCCATTTAGATCGCGCATAAATGCAAAAAAATATATATAATGTAATATATATATATATATATATATATATATATATATATATATAGTTCGGAAGCAAGTCATTTTTTATGCAAACGTCATTAAAAGCCATGGAGCTCTCTCTCTTCACGATTTTTCTTGTCAATTTCTCGACGCGGCGAGCGATTCTTCAGTTATATATATATATATATATATATATATATATATATATATATATATATATATATATATATAAATATGAAACTAAAAGTATACTTTTAGAGGATAGAACCTATAGTGAAATAGTTTAAGCTCAATATACGAGATAGAGCTACTTATCCATATATGTAATTCCTCTGATGATATGATGTTAATCTTTGAAAAGCCTTGGCTTAAGGAAAAAAAAAAACATGTTTTTACTGAGTACACCTTGCATTAAGCAATCGAAGTTGAAATATATTTGTCATTCGTACATATTTATCTCTCTTCTTTCATTTATCTTTATATATATATATATATATATATATATATATATAAATAACATACCTACACTGAAGATTGCGTAAGCATGAAACATAAATAAAAAATAAATAATCCAGATATACATATATATATATATATATATATATATATATATATATATATATATATATATATATATATATATAAATGAAGAAAGATAAATAAAGATGTGCGGATGACAAATCTATTTCATCTTCGATTGTTCAATGCAACTTGTACTCGATAAAACATGTTTATGTTTATTTCCTTAAGCCAGGCTTTTCAAAAATTAAAATCTTATCATCAAGGGAATTAGATAGATGGATAAGTTGGCAGGGGAATAGCAAAAATATATATATCTTTTTTAATTGGTCACATGATTTTTATTTCTTCCTCTTCTTCTTTGCTTGACTCCATTATCCTGGACTTCACCGACCGGGTCGGATCAAGGAAAAGCTTTCTGCCTGATGAGACCTCAGCTCTCGATAGCTGTAGATCGATAACATCGATATGCCAGTGTAGCAGACCTTGTACATGTTCGAATAAAAGCATTCACTATATTTATATATATATATATTCTTTTTTTTAAAAGTGTGATGATATATAATTATTTCCACAATCAGACAACGCCTGTAAGTGATTCGGCTTTCGAATCCTGAGACCGGATATGTTCTACTGATGAGCCCAAAGGAGGGCGAAACTCGAGTCTAGAACTTTCGGTCTGTAGCTGTCATGGTGTGTGTGTGAGCTGCGGCGGTGTCTGATTGTGGAAATAATTATACACACACACACGCACACACACACACACATATATATATATATATATATATATATATATATATATATATATATCACGTGTACGTGTGTGTTTTTTCAGTGTGTTCGTGTGTGCATTTAAGGTCACTGCTGAGCTTCTTGTGACGCGTGTTCGATCGCCTTTACATGGAAACCCAATCCGGCCGCGTCGTTTCTGGGCGAAGATCACATTCATCCCTTCTATCGTGACAGACACTTGTTCAGTCCGATAAGGCGACCATGGCCGTTACAAATAATTACCAATCGAGATGGATCGTCGTAATCTTATGCATCATCTCTTTTACCCTCTACGCCTTCACTATCTCTCTTTGAAGTCTTCGATAGTATTCCCTCGCTCTCTCTCCTTTTCCATCTTTTCCTCTCGTCGTAGTGATGATCTACGGGTGAGATCTTACTCAGATATCTGATGACAGAAGGAATTGGTAAATGAAGAACCGTTACTCATTGTGAAATAACGGCTTACCCTGTGATTAAGCTTATCAGTTATTCCTCTCGGTGACAGCGATCGGTGTTCGATCCCTATAAGTGTCTTTTTTTTACGATATACAAATCATTTAATCCTGAAACACTATAACTATTTCAAATATTCGTTGGATACGAATAATTTAACATGGCATGTATTCTTCAGAATTGCATGATCTATCCCCTGCTTCCTTTGTTTCAGCTCGTTTGACTCGTTGGTCTAGTGATCTTCATCAATTCGTTATTCAGATACCTCGTTATAATACACCTCCCTATTTCTGTAGTTTCTTTCCTAGAACTGCAGGCTTGTGGAACTTTCTGTTGACTTTTTCTCCTACCTATAGCCTTTTTCTTTTCAAGACTAACCCTAACCATAATCTGCTGTCTTTGCGATAATCATCTTTCGTTATTTTCAGCTTTTTACATTAAGTGCCTTGATGCCTTGTCCGAAGCGATTTCCATAAAAACGCTATCTGAGTTTAAATTCAATTGAATTTTTCGCATTTGTAATAATGTAGAAAGATAAGTGGTGGACGTGTGTAAAAAATAGGATCAGTATGGTAAATTTCCACATAAGGTTAAAAGTGAGATAGAGTTGAATTTATGTAATTAGAATTCGAGTAAAGCTACGTATCCCGGTAGTAACGCTCTTACGTTTTCCCAACAGTATTTGTACATAAATGACCAAACTGGATTCGATAGTATTTTTAACTGTGACGATCTTATTAATCAAATCATGTACACTTATTCGGTTCCTAGTTAAAGACAAACTAAAGTTGTACCCGGCAAAGTAAGCAGTAGGGAAACATCTACAATACTAACTAAAGTACCTGTCTTTGACGGGTTTCTGAGCTTTTATTGAATTATATGTATAGTTTCGTCTTCAAAGAGACATATATCTAATCAGCATTAGTAATGGGTGTAAGTATTTGTCTACGTATCATTTGTCGATTCTTGGTCTCTGTGTAAACGCAATGTCATATGTACAATCAGTAAGTTCCTGCGGATGTGTTAACTCGTTTCAAATGATTAGGACTGCTTTTTCTGCTATAATTTAAGGAAACACCTGTTGTTTTATTTTTAGTCAGAACGTATAGGAAGTCGCAGCGACAGATGAGATTTCTTATAATAATGCATCACCACTTACCAAGGCCAAAAGCTATTCGAAGATAATGGGTCAATGAGATTGTCCGTTGGATGATGAACAAGACTATGAGAGGATTCGAAACGACGGGTGGAATGAACAAAAATTGAATACCGAAGAGGACCGCTTCACAATTATTTGTTGGCATTGGACTTGAAAACGATCAGGTTGTAGTTAGCAGTGAAGCAGTCACGTAATATTGTGCCCCACGGATTGAAAGTTCTTTGAAACAAAACTGTTCATGGAAGTTCATTTTTGTTTTAGGTACACAAAGGGGAAATGGAAAGTCTTTTTTAACGGGGGTACATAAACGAGTTATTGCTGTGAATGTTTTACAGGAAATTGAAGCTCAGTTGACAAGGCGCCCCCTCCCAAAAAGTAGCCAATCTAATCCACCAAGCTGCAGTCCCTGTCCCATCGCCGCAATGTTGCATCTTTGTGCTTGTTTTACAAGTACTTCAATGGATTGTGCTCCGATGAACTTGCTGCTCTGTTGCCCCCTCGACGTAAATAAACTTGACCAAACCGACAATCAGCTCAATCCCATCCATTCACCGTGGAGGTCTCCAGATGCCTGAAACCCTCTTACTCCAATAGCTTATTTCCTCGCGCTGCCGACCTTTGGAACTCCCTCCCTGTCCCCTTGTTTCCCCGACTGTACCGACATGCAGAAATGTAAAACTAATGCGAACAGGAATCTCGCTGCATAGCTCCCAATTAAGGATGACCCCTCCCCCCAAAAAAACAAAAAAACTTTCACCTTGATTCTCAGTAGCCCTTACGTCTACAGTGGCAATTTGCCTTGTTTAGGGTAAACTATGTCAAAAAAAACAAAAACATTTGCTAGTGTACTGATATGTTACTGTTCTACGTATCCCCGGCCAAGTTGTTTAGCTCAGTTAGTACTTCTAGCACAAATATCGCCCCCTTCCCACCCTCGTTCGCATATTTGTGTTAGTATATCTATATAATGTAAGTGTAGACTTTGCTAGTGAACAGCCGATCGTGAGAATTTCTTGTTGAAGTACGTTACTCCCCCACAAAGTAGGAGGTCATGCCTAGGAGGTTGGTGTCATGGAAACAGAACAGATAAAACGCTACAACTCCTCTCCCAAAAGGAATAGGTAATCTCTGGGACGGTAGTACAGGGTGGGCAAAAATAAGGGTCCTATTTTAAAAAATTCATAACTTTTTTATTTATTGATTTTTTTTTGATTTTTTTTAGAATAAGTAAAGGACCCCTTCCGAAGCAAGCATGAGCCGTATTAGCCCTAAGGAACGTACCCTCATTTAGAAAACATTATTTTTGCTTAAAAAACTCAAAACAGTGTAAAAAACAATACTTTAGTTTTTGTAAGTTTTAAGAAGTGTTTTTCGGCTAAAATTTGTTTTGTTTATTTCAAAAAATCTCGGAAGGGTCAGTCTACACACACATAAAGTTTAGTGAGTTTAACTTTTATTTTGTGGAAGTTATTCAAATTCAAGTTATTCAAATTTAAAGATAGGACCCTTATTTTGGCCCACCCTGTATAATAAAAACAAATCAGATACTATACCCCCCCCCCATAAAAAAAGAAAATAAGAAGGTAATCCCTCGGAGGATAGTATCATAATCACAGAACTGATACTAAGCTACCTCCAACAAACAAGAAGGACCTAATGCATTGGAAAGTGGTTTCATGATCATAGGACAGATACTACACTACCCCCTTAATTGATCATTGAAAGATAGTACGTTAGTCTGAAATAGTATAGTAAACTGAATCGAGCATTAAAAGAGAGTACAATAGTACAATTAAAAGAAGTAAATGTTTAGTATTATCTTCAGACAGACATATACCAAATCTCCATCAGTAATAGATATATACTTAATAATACTCGTTGCAAGATAGAAATTGTTTAAATATGAATACCTTTCTTTCTAGAACGACCGCTTTCATATGATAAACATCCTATAATAATATGATGTTATTGCAACAACTCAATCGGATGCACAAATAAATTCATCCAAAATTGTCTTTTTGAATTTCTATTTAAGCAAACAAGTGTTTATTTTCGTTCGTTTTTGACATCGTCTTAATCGGTCAGCAAACATTTCTCAGTCGGCCATTTTGTATGATAGTTTTCAATCGAGGGACAGACGTGAACGAACATCGGTTTATGTCTTTTGAACGGAATCAAAACACACGAAAAGGAATGGAGAGATTTTCATCCATTGGTGTCTTTAGATCCCCTGCCTCGCCACGAGTTGAAATTGTTTTTTTTTCTTTCTTAATTTATCAAAACACGTTTGCAATTTCGTGAATTAGATTGCATTGTAAGACAAATGTTTAGTTAACGTTGCTTTTATATGATTTTTAATAACACCAACGAATACGAACACGATCGAGGCGACGATTGAATGAAATAATACCGCGTAAATGCCGGCAAACTAGAATTCAATTGATATAAGATATTTTTTTTTTTTTGTAAATGAAAACGGGAAACAAAACTTTTTCTCGATCTTTTGAAAATCATCTATTTTAGGGCTCCCCTTTTTGAAACCTTTGTTTTCCTATAAATATTCGGTTGTTTCATTGTCAAGATGTCGCTGGTTACTTCAAACAGATTTAAACAGGTTTGTCGCATTATATCTTGATTTTAAATTTTCGTAAAGAGGCATAACATTGGGGCAAACCTGTTCTGTTCACAGAATTAATTTTACAGGTCAATGGACGGATATTTTTCTAGTATATATATATATATATATATATATATATATATATATATATATATATATATATATATATATATATGTTGCATTATCCGTTCTTTCGGGGTACCCGGTAAGATCCAACAAGAATGACAAAGAACAGAACGTATATGGAAACAAAACTTTGGTTTTCTTTATTTACCATCACCGGATGGTTTACGCCGGCTACTCACACACATATAAAAAATCTTTTTACATACTTTTGGCTCATGAATGTCTTTTTCTTGCCGAGGTCGCAGACTTGGTTTCCGCTAGAAACTAGTTCATATATACATTGGAAAGCAATTTGCTCTGCATTGTCAATCCGAGCGTGAACTGAAGCAATGGTTCCACAAGCCCTTTGATGAAATACAAGTCAGATAATTCCTTCACGGTACCAACTTGCTTATCAGTCGCATTTTTAGTCAGCGGACACGAAAGCCTAACAGCAAGACGGGCATGGAGACCATAGCCAATGAAGCTTCATAGGTGCCATAAACATCGGTAAACTCCCATTTTTCCGGTACTTCGATACTCCGATCACCAAGCGCTCCGGCTCTTTGGCTTTCAAGTCTCGCTTGCACTTCGGAACCTGCTCATTTTTAACAGTTATCAAGTCGCTTTCTTTCTCGACGTCCCACCCACAATGGACTAGTCCACGATTCATTTTTGCCACTTTTTATTATCTTACATATATATATATATATATATATATATATATATATATATATATATATGTGTAAGATAATGAAAAAGGGAAAACCAAAAAGTATGTATTTTTTATGTGTTCATCAACGTTTCGCCTTTATTTGTAAGACTTCTTCAGGATGATAATATTAAGAAAAATGTCATGCAAGTACGTGAACATATTGGGTTTACATGATGGGAAGAAATAGTAGCCCCTACTGGAAGCAGTAGGAACGGCGTCCGGGCTTGGTGAAGTCAGTCGCATGGAATGAAAAAATGTTGATGCTTCTGGGTTGAAAAAAGAGGAAGGGTGGGGGTGAGCAGGGATAATGTGGAGGGTTGTAAGTGAAAAAGTGGAGGTGTGGGGGTGAGCAGGAATAATGTGGATGGCAGTGAGTGAAGAAGTGGAGAGGTGGGGAAAGAGGAAGGGGTAGTGTTTGACCAGGTGGCTGCTTCAAGAATGTGAGGGATGAGTGGTTTTTCCTTTTTCATTTCCCATTACGTCGGATTACCTTCATCCTTTTCTTTTCCCATATATATATATATATATATATATATATATATATATATATATATATATATATATATATATATATATATATTATTATTATTATTATTATCATTATTACTAGCAAATATGTGATCCCTCCGGTCGCATATTTTTGCTAGTTGTAAAACGTGTTTGTTTTGTTTTATAAAAAGAATTTTTAAAATCACCCAAACCTTTCCTTTATTTTTATAAATAAAACACGGAATAATAAAAGCATAGTTTTTAAACAAAACTTACCTTTTATGGCGTAAAATGTAAAAAACAAAAAAAATCCAAAACTCACTTAACGTTGTATAAAGATAACATTTGAAGTTTTTCAAATCGAAAAAAAAGGTGTACGTAAAATAAAATCAACAATTAAAAAAATAAAATACAGTGAACACTATTCTAAATTCAGTTATTCAATTGCTTAGTAAAATGTGTTTGTTTTTTTTTACTCAAAAAATAGTAATTTTTAAATCAATTATTTTTTAAATTAAACAATTTGATTCAATAAATTTATGCTTTAAATCATAATTTCTAATAAGATAAAAAATAAAGTTTTAATAAAAAAATCAATGTTAATATATCATTTTTTAGCTACTCGTACGATAAATCTCAGACTATGTGTTGTTTACATGTTATTAAATCATCTCTCTATCTTTTTTCTCTCTCTCTTTTTCTCTCTCTTTCTTCTCTCCTTTTCTTAGAAATAGAACTTTCCCTGCGTTCGAAATAGAACGTTATACCTAATAATCAGAGGCCGGAAACCAAATGTTGGAGTGGACGCCGGCTGTTCCATCATATTCCATTATAATCTAATTTAATTAAGTAACTCAATTATATAGATAAAAACAATGTCTTTAATTAATTCTATTTATAATTTTTATTAAGATTATTATAATCGAGGAAAATATTTTAATACATCTGGAAATCTGAAAAAAAAAACAAAAAAAACAATCATGAATGTATATTTGGGAATATTTACTTTTTAAAAGCTTTAAAACAAATTAATTATGTAAATTTGAAAGACGCGTGATGTTTGGGGAAGTTTTATAATGGATATTAATAGGAACTGATAAGTAGATATCGTGAGTGTATATTTGACAATTTTAATTTATTCGAAACTTTAAAACAAATAATTTATGTAAATTTAAAAGACGCATAATGTTTGGGGAAGTTTTGGAATGGGTATATATAGGAGCTGATAAGTAGATACAAAAAGAGAGCGATCAAAACTAATGGTATAGTTTCGGCTTCTAACAGACAAATAAACATACAGACAGGTACTTAATCTCCCTTATTAATATATCGAAAGATTTTAAACACCTTATCATATATATATATATATATATATATATATATATATATATATATATATATATATATACATATATATATATATATATATATATATATATGTGTGTGTATAAAAAATCAATGTGAAAAATATATTTTTATATATTTTCACAATTTATTTTCTATATTTTGACGTTAGGAATATCAATATAGCTTTTTTCCCAAGAAGGAAGAACAAAATTTTCGGACGTAATCCGTCGGTCTTCGTCAGTGTACTGAAGAATTGTGGGTGCAAGTGGCAGGTGGGTGGAGGCAGTAGGCGAAAAAAAGGGGGAAAACAGTGAAAAGATGATCAAGCAGGTGTCTGTATCTATGGTCGAGTAGACCATAAATTTATTCCATGTGTGACTTGGCATGAGGGTGTGAACAGATGGATAAGCAGATAAAAATACGATACACGTGTCCACGCACACACACAAACACACCGGCACACTTACCCGCGTTCATATATATATATATATATATATATATATATATATATATATATATATATATATATATATATATATATATATATATATATATATATATACGCGCGTGCACATACGCAGAAACATCAAACTGTTAAACATAAAAACGTTTTTCCAAATGGAAAATATATATGAAGAGAGCCGCACGAGGCTCGAAACGCGTTATAAAATCATAAAATTATAAAATGATAAAATAATAGAATAACAAACAATTTTTTTAAAAAAAGTTCTTTTTTACAAATGTTGGTAGCCTCAGTTTTTTAAATATACATTTTTCTCTCGTTGGAACTGCACTGATGCTGCACTACCCTCTGCTATCTCATTCTCTCTCTCTCTCTCTCTCTCTCTCTCTCTCTCTATATATATATATATATATATATATATATATATATATATATATATATATATATCGATTCAAGTCTGTTCGTTGAATACTACACATATATAATATCTATCTATCTCATTCGTCCATATGCCTGTCTGGTTCTTCCTTCCCATATCCTATTATTCCGAACATTCTTTCAATCGATATTTTAAAATTAGGCAAATAACTGTATTCTTCATTGAAATCAATATTTTCACCAGCTTTTTCCAATTCTATTCGTTTCCATCGTTTTTCGGTTAGTTTTGTCTGTCTTTCATTATTGTCTTTATATATATATATATATATATATATATATATATATATATATATATATATATATATATAAAATTATTTATTAATAAATATCATTTTCAAATAAACCCATATACACATGTGTTTCATACCACCCTTCAATCATCAGTATGGGATGAGACAATCCCTGCCGGTCACACGATTCGAACCCGAATACGAAAGTCATATTTGACTCAGTAGTCGGAGCGCGTACCGTTGTGGCCACCGCACATTGCCGTAGAAATGGGAGAGTAAATTCACGTGTAAATGCCAAATTCAGCGGGCATATCGGCAGACTGTCAATATAACTCAATATGCGGGCCTAGAGTATTTCATTACACTATAAATGACTGCCTGTTGTTAACTTACTTGAAATGCCTTGTCTAGCAAGAGCTCTGAACAATTATTTATAAATAAATATTATTTTCAAAAACTAAAGTTATACTCAGTAGTCGGAGCGCGTACCGTTGTGACCACCACGCATTGCTGTAGAAATGGGAGAGTAAATTAACGTCTAAATACCAAATTTAGCGGGCACATCAGCAGGCTCTCAATAGAACCCGATGGGCGTGAACTAGAGTATTGCATGACGCTATAAATGACTGTGTGTTGTAAACTTACTTAAACTGCTCCATCATGCGACAGCTTTGAACAATTATATATATATATATATATATATATATATATATATATATATATATATATATATATATATAGTTATGTAAGTTTCTTGGGCAGCGATAATGTAATATGAGCATTTAACATTATAGTTAAAATTTTAATACTTCAAGCGGTCTTCTGCTCTATATAAGACTTGGGCAGATGCGAAGTACATGGACGACCGCTGGCTTCCGGTGAAAAAAGCTTGAAAGAAGTGTGTACGGATGCCTGAAAGTGATACAACAATTTTTTTTATTTATTTATATTAATTTCAGACTTTTCTTTTTTTCATATTAATTTCAGACTTTTCTTTCATCATATTCTAATAGTTTATATAATACAGACTATTTTAAAAATAATTTATTTGATTGTTTTCAAAACTTAAAAAAAATTTTCATTGAAGAAAATAAACAAAATTTAATGTTTTTTTTTTAAATATTTAGTGAAAATAATGTTTTTTGGGATGGTTAGGGTAAGGGTTTAGGGTTAGGGTTAGGGTTAGAGTTTAAGGTTTAGGGTTAAGGTTGGGGCTTAGGGGTTAGGGTTAGAGTTTAAGGTTTAGGGTTAAGGTTGGGGCTTAGGGGTTAGGATTAGGGGTTAGGGTTAGGGGTTAGGTTTAGGGTTATGGTTAGAATTAGGGTTTAGGGTAAGGGTTAGGGTTAGGGTTAGGGCATTTCCATTTCTAAGAAAAATTTTGATTCCAGAATTTACTCCATTTCCAAGAAAAAAGGTTTTCACTATTATTAAAAAAATGTTTTGAAAACAATCAAATAAAAACAAATAAATTATTTTTTCAAATAGTCTGTATTATGTTAATTATTAGATTATGATGAAAGAAAAGTCTGAAATTAATGACAAAAAGGAAAGTCTGAAATTAATATGAATAAAAAAAATTGTTGTATCACTTTCAGACATCCGTACACACTTCCTTCAAGCTTTTTTCACCGGAAGCCAGCGGCCCTCCATGTACTTCGCATCTGCCAAACATTGTATTATTTAATTTTAAAAATGAATGAAACAAATAGTGTTTTTAAAACCGGTGATTTTCAACCTCGTGATGGGTTCATATCTTGTCTTAACGTTCAAATCAGTCCACGCAAAGACTCTTCACCGAATAGCAAAGAAACTGTTTCTTTTTTTTTAAATGAACGTATTCGCATTCACCTCGTGAGTTACCTTTAAGCGCAAATGATTCCTTTTGCCATCAAAGTTTTATTACCCCCCCCCATAAAAAATATTTTCAGTCTGTGAAATAATTATAAATATCAAAGATTCCAACATCGGAGTTCAAGCCTGTTTTTTTGTGTGTTAACTCCGATCTTCCACAGTTTTTTGGGGGGCATTTTATACTAGTCTAGGATACGCCATCAACAATTAGTCTGACAGAGTTAGCCGCTGCGGCACCATTTTCCCTGTTCCAAAGGGCTGAGTATTGTTCTGATCAGTCCCAGAAGGTTCACCCTTCCAATCTGTACCTCCTCTCTTTGAGAAAGGGTTGGGTTATCGCCAATCGCCTGAGGCACATCTATCGGGGAATACCGACAGGAAATATCATTTTCACTTGCGTCCACAAATATCTATATGATGTTCTGTGCCTCAGTTTATCACGCTGAAGGTTTATATTTTAAATAGCATTTTTACTTGCTTATTACATAGAACATGGCGTTATCGTGTTCTTTTTTACATGTTTATGTTAGAAAAATACTTTTTTCTTTGCGTCCACACATATCTATAAGATGTGTGGTGCGTCGGCTTATCACTCTTAAGGAGAAATAGCTTTATCGTCCTCCTTCCACGTTTATGTTTCAAAGTTCCGTTGTCATGTTTAATCTGGTAGAACCTCTGCCCCCTTTATGGGTTCTTGATAGGGTGCAAAACATATTTGTAATTAATACTGAAGCTAATGGGCATCTCCTGTCTTTGCGATGATCAGCTTTCGTTCCTGTAAGCCCCTTACATATGGTCTTGTTAGCCCCTTGTTCTTATTTGTACTTACTTCTTGTTCTTACTTCTTGTTCTTACTTCTTGTACTTACTTCTTGTACTTACTTCTTGTCATTTTTACTTACTTCTTAATTTTTAATTACTTACTTACTTTACTTACTTACTTCAATTTTTACTTACTTCTTGTAATTTTTACTTACTAACTTTACTTACTTACTTCTTAATTTTTACTTACTTACTTTACTTACTTACCTCTTGTAATTTTTACTTACTTCTTAATTTTTACTTACTTACTTTACTCACTTACTTTACTTACTTACTTCAATTTTTACTTACTTCTTGTAATTTTTACTTACTTACTTTACTTACTTACTAACTTTACTTACTTACTTCTTAATTTTTACTTACTTACTTTACTTACTTACTTACCTCTTGTAATTTTTACTTACTTCTTAATTTTTACTTACTTACTTTACTTACTTACTTTACTTACTTCAATTTTTACTTACTTCTTGTAATTTTTACTTACTTACTTTACTTACTTACTAACTTTATTTACTTACTTCTTAATTTTTACTTACTTACTTTACTTACTTACTTACTTCAATTTTTACTTACTTCTTGTAATTTTTACTTACTTACTTTACTTACTTACTAACTTTACTTACTTACTTCTTAATTTTTACTTACTTACTTTACTTACTTACTTACCTCTTGTAATTTTTACTTACTTCTTAATTTTTACTTACTTACTTTACTTACTTACTTCAATTTTTACTTACTTCTTGTAATTTTTACTTACTTACTTTACTTACTTACTAACTTTACTTAATTACTTCTTAATTTTTACTTACTTACTTTACTTACTTACTTACCTCTTGTAATTTTTACTTACTTCTTAATTTTTATTTACTTACTTTACTTACTTACTTACCTCTTGTAATTTTTACTTACTTCTTAATTTTTACTTACTTACTTTACTTACTTACTTTACTTACTTACTTCAATTTTTACTTAATTGTAATTTTTGCTTACTTCTTTATTTTTACTTACTTACCTCTTGTAATTTTTACTTACTTCTTAATTTTTACTTACTTACTTTACTTACTTACTTTACTTACTTACTTCAATTTTTACTTACTTGTAATTTTTGCTTACTTCTTTATTTTTACTTACTTACCTCTTGTGATTTTTACTTACTTAATTTTTACTTACTTACTTTACTTACTTACTGTACTTACTTTCTTCAATTTGTACTTACTTCTTGTAATTTTTACTTACTTCTTTATTTTTACTTACTTACTTACTTTACTTACTTACTTTACTTACTTACTTCTTAATTTTTACTTACTTACTTTACTTACTTACTTCTTATCATTTTTACTTACTTCTTGTACTTACTTCCTTGTACTTACTTCTTGTACTTACTTCCTTGTACTTACTTCTTGTTCTTACATATGGTCTTGTTAGCCCCTTACATAAATTAGCTTTATGCCTAATCTGGGACGATTTCCATAAAAAAGATGCGTCCATACATATCTATTCTACTCGTCTGTCAATCAGTTCGTTGGTTTTTAGTGCGTAATTTTTGAATAGCTTTTCCGTCGGTTTATCACGTTTAAAATTGAAATAACAATTTCATTGGTAAACATGGAGATGGAATGGATGCGATCATGAAGAATATGTGTTTTTGTTTACTTGTTTCAACCCAATCTTGAAGATCAGTCTCAGATAGGCTGCAACATGTAATCTTGTTTCGTCTGTTTGAGAACTAAGCGAAGATGGCTACTTCAAAGATAATTGGTAAATTCTTTCTGTAGAAAATTTTGCTCAACTATGTAAATAGCAATTTTATCTATCTATCTATCTATCTATCTATCTATCTATCTATCTATCTATCTATCTATCTATCTATCTATCTATCTATCTATCTATCTATCTATCTCCCTCTCTCTCTCTCTCTCTCTATATATATATACATATATATATATAGATATATATATATATATATATATATATATATATATATATATATATATATATATATACTCTAATAGCTTCTTCCCTGCCCTCTGTTTTCCTGACTGTACCGACATGCTGAAATTTAAAACTAATGTGAATAAGCATCTCGCTGCACAGGTCCCAGTTTAGGATGGCCCCCTAAACTTTCACCATAATTCTCACTAGTCCTTACGTCTACAGTTGCAACTTGCCTTGTTTAAGGGGAACTAAGTTTTTTTTAAATACTATTGTATTGTTCTAACATCTACAGGATAGGAATCCAAAGGATTTCAACCAGGTTTATAAAAAGTGCTAAATATCGAATAGAGCTTTTATATATATGATTTTTTCTATTGATGCGTACAGGTTTAAAACTCTGCGACAATTGCATGTCGATGTTATCGATCAACAGCTGTTAGACACTGAGATCTCATCGGACAGAGTTTAAATCCGATCTTTACTGCAGATCATATTTGGGAAGTGTTCAACAGGAAGGCAGATGCCTTATAGCTTTTGACGGCCTTCTTTTATTTGCCCAATAAAGGGCCCAGCTAAGAGGAGGCCACAAATAATTATTTTAATAATAGATATTTAAATAGTATCTACATACGTATACGTTTCATCCTTGTGGAATCATAACATATAATAACAAGCCGCGCGTGCGTGCTCCCCCTCTGTATGTGACTCGATGTGGCGAGTGTAAAATGCAATAAATTTGGGCAATTTGGGTGATTTTTTACCCCCCTTTGGCCCCTTGGGGGCGCGAACCAGAATTTTTCTGAGGTCAAAGATGCTCATTTTATATCCAGAACAATTGCCTTTACATTTTGACCAAGTTTCAGAAAAATTGAATGGATGGATCAAACGTTATGGGAGAAAAGAGTCAT
Source organism: Sepiola atlantica (assembly GCA_963556195.1). Taxonomy (NCBI): domain Eukaryota; kingdom Metazoa; phylum Mollusca; class Cephalopoda; order Sepiida; family Sepiolidae; genus Sepiola; species Sepiola atlantica. Next base: position 60,392,704 of record OY744545.1, on the reverse strand, counting down.
TTTTTGCCATTTTGGGGTCTTTTGACCTCCTGGGGGCGCGAACCAGATTTTTTCCAAGGTCAGCGATACATATTTTCTATTAGGAACAATTGCCTCAACATTTTGGGCAAGTTTTATAGAAATTGAATGGATGGATGAAAAGTTATGGGGCAAAAAATGTCATTGTTTTGCCATTTCGGGGCGTTTTGACCCACAGGGGGGGGGGGGGGGGCTAACCAGATTAAAAAAAAAATCAGAGAATGTCACTTTCTAACCCGACCAAAGTTACAACTTCATGCAAAATTTCAGAGAAATTCAATTGATGGTTGCGGAGAAAAATCCGGACGGACGGACGGACGGATATGCCGCAAAACATAAGTCCCCCGATTTTATAAATCGGAGGACTAATTAACTCATTATATTTAATATATTCTGAATTAAATTTTCGTATTAATATTGCAAAGTGGCTAATACCTAGGTGATATTATTTTTAATTAATTTTTATGACGTTTTATCTTGACGATCCATGACTGTTCCCGTCACGGTTCGTCTACTAGACGAACCGTCTAGACGCATGCCAGTCTAGTTTACTATTAAAACTCTGCGAATTTTATTGTGCGCTATTGTTATCTTGTCGCGTTCACACTTGAAGATGTGACGTCGTCCATTGCAACAGAGATAACCGCGCATAGTGGATTAGATCTATCAAGAAAGCGAGATGGGAATAACCGTGCGCAGTGGATGACGTCACTATATGCTAATGACGTCCATCAAACCAGAGACAAAGAGAGGAGGGATGGATCCTTTTTTTGACGTTTGATCTAAACATGTAGGTCGTCAGTCCGTGTTGTAAACCATCTAGCCACCGTCACCTCCCATGCCAAGCTAATGAAAACAACATTTAGGTTTGGTTTGGTTTGGTAGTTTTGTTTTACGGCATATCAACCCTTTTTGGGTTATTTAATGCCGAATCTGGTCTTGTTTTCTTCTCTTTTTTGTTTCTTTCCCCTTTTAATATCTGTTTCTATTTAACCCATAGTTGGGACCCTAACAGGTACTACCACTCCGGGTCAGGGTGGACCTGGGAGCAATGGTAATTAAGAGGAGGCTCCACATTCCCCAAAGTCCGTAAGCCGGATCTCACCATCGGATGTAGTTTAAGGTCATATCCAGGACCGGGAGTAGGGTAGGAAAATAAAAATAAAAAAGGGGAGGGAGAAAGGGAGAGGGGCTGTTGTTTTTGTTTTTGGTTTTGTAGAACATAATTAAGTTTTACAAAAAAAACAAAAAACAAAAAAAACAAAACAAAAAACAAAACAAAAAACAAAACAAAAAACGTCAATGTAGGTGAATTTCGTCTCAGGGAGCCACAGGGCAGCCTGCAACATTTAGGTAAAATTCGATTTTATTCAGTAACATAACCCACTTCTAGGGTGATACACCGATTCCAACGCTTCTCTTACACGTTGATACCTTTTTGGGCAGAACAATTTGTCTTTGGCCTCAAGATATGCCTCAGTTTTTAGTATAACTTCTTCATCGGGGCAAATATCTTTCACTTGAGTACTCTTTTCAGCTCTGCTTACCGCCAGTAGTCGATGGAGGCCAGATCGAGAGGATAAGGTGGGTGCGAAAGTCATTCGAAGTGCAATTCATTTATTTTTTCCCATAGTTTCGATCGACTTGTGATACGGTGCATTGTCTTGGTGAAAGAGAACGTTTTACTTCTTCATTTGTAGCCTTCAGACGAACTAATAATGCTACATATTGATGGTCGTCCTTTCTCAAGGTAATCGACGCATTTCAAAATAAAAAAAAGTATTTTCTATAAATACTATTATGACAGAATTATGTGATCTATTCCCTGCTTCTTTTGTTTCAGCTCGTTTGACTCATTGGTCTAGTAGTCTCCATCAATTCTCTGTTCTGATACCTCATTGTAATACAGCTTTCTATTCCAGTAGCTTCTTTCCAAGAACCGCAAGCCTGTGGAACTCTTTTCCTGCTGACTGTTTTCCTCCTACCTATAACCTTGGTCTTTTCAAAACTAAGGTCAATAGGCATCTCCTGTTTTTGTGATAATCATATTTGTTATTGTTAGCTCCTTACATCAAGTGGCTTCATGTCTTGTCTGGGGCAATTTCCATTCAAAAATGTAAATGTTTAATAAATGGCCAAGCTGTGACCCACTTTTACCGATAAGCAACTGGTTATTGCGCCCCTTTCGCTCGTACACTTTGCCCCGAGTACCTGGATGATATCTCCGGAGTTGGTTTATATGGCGTCACCGACACTTGACCGTCTTCACAGGATGCCAGTGCTTATGAATTGACCGTCTTCACAGGATGCCAGTGCTTATGAATTGACCGTCTTCACAGGATGCCAGTGCTTATGAATTGACCGTCTTCACAGGATGCCAGTGCTTATGAATTGACCGTCTTCACAGGGTGCCAGTGCTTATGAATTGACCGTCTTCACAGGATGCCAGTGCTTATGAATTGACCGTCTTCACAGGATGCCAGTGCTTATGAATTGACCGTCTTCACAGGATGCCAGTGCTTATGAATTGACCGTCTTCACAGGATGCCAGTGCTTATGAATTGACCGTCTTCACAAGATGCCAGTGCTTATGAATTGACCGTCTTCACAGGATGCCAGTGCTTATGAATTGACCGTCTTCACAGGATGCCAGTGCTTATGAATTGACCGTCTTCACAGGATGCCAGTGCTTATGAATTGACCGTCTTCACAAGATGCCAGTGCTTATGAATTGACCGTCTTCACAGGATGCCAGTGCTTATGAATTGACCGTCTTCACAGGATGCCAGTGCTTATGAATTGACCGTCTTCACAGGATGCCAGTGCTTATGAATTGACCGTCTTCACAGGATGCCAGTGCTTATGAATTGACCGTCTTCACAAGATGCCAGTGCTTATGAATTGACCGTCTTCACAGGATGCCAGTGCTTATGAATTGACCGTCTTCACAGGATGCCAGTGCTTATGAATTGACCGTCTTCACATGATGCCAGTGCTTATGAATTGACCGTCTTCACAGGATGCCAGTTCTTATGAATTGACCGTCTTCACAGGATGCCAGTGCTTATGAATTGACCGTCTTCACAGGATGCCAGTGCTTATGAATTGACCGTCTTCACAGGATGCCAGTGCTTATGAATTGACCGTCTTCACAGGATGCCAGTGCTTATGAATTGCCCGTCTTCACAGGATGCCAGTGCTTATGAATTGACCGTCTCCACAGGATGCCAGTTCTTATGAATTGACCGTCTCCACAGGATGCCAGTGCTTATGAATTGACCGTCTTCACAGGATGCCAGTGCTTATGAATTGCCCGTCTTCACAGGATGCCTGTTCTTATGAATTGACCGTCTCCACAGGATGCCAGTGCTTATGAATTGACCGTCTCCACAGGATGCCAGTGCTTATGAATTGCCCGTCTCCACAGGATGCCAGTTCTTATGAATTGACCGTCTCCACAGGATGCCAATTCTTATGAATTGACCGTCTCCACAGGATGCCAGTGCTTATGAATTGCCCGTCTCCACAGGATGCCAGTTCTTATGAATTGCCCGTCTCCACAGGATGCCAGTTCTTATGAATTGACCGTCTCCACAGGATGCCAGTTCTTATGAATTGACCGTCTCCACAGGATGCCAGTGCTTATGAATTGCCCGTCTTCACAGGATGCCAGTTCTTATGAATTGACCGTCTTCACAGGATGCTAGTGCTTATGAATTCCGACCCTCCTGAAGAGGTCCGGTTTAGTCTTCATCGAGCGGATAGTACCTTCCTACCCGTGTTTATTTGATCGGGAAATACATTTCTGTTTCGTCTAGGGCGACTTACTAACGAAAGCAAGAATGATACACGTGAAAAAAAAAAAGAAGAGAAATTAACAACACAACAGTATTCTTGGTTTTGTCTGAAGATAAGAATATGTATTTTCCCTCGAAACTACTATTTATAAGAACTCAATGCCTTTCGTGTCGCAGAGGGGGTAATTATCTTTTGTTCTGAATGTAGCTTAGGGATTTTCATCTTCAACTTTGCAACGCGCCTATTTATAAATCACCGACGTGAAATCTTTCCACGTTTCCAGATTTAGAAATGTTATTTACCGAAAGTGGGGGTGGGTGGGGGGAAGCCGCGGCAGTTCTTCCAACTTTGTCTGAAACTCAAACTCTCTCACACTCTTTTCTTACTTCGTCTAATTCGCGTAACATTCGACCTTCTTCAGATGAGTCTTGTCGAACTCGGGAATCTGTACGCAGTTTCGAACGGAGCCCTTTATTGAAACCACGGGGGTTGCTTGTTCTCGTTTCGTCAGCACTGACAGAGGAGAAGTTTTAAGTAATTCGTAATTGTATTCTTAGTATCGCCTGCACCGAGGATTGAACCTTCAACCACCAGAAGACTGTGACTTAGAACTGATTATTACTTAGCACTTTTATCCGTTGCTCCACTGGTCATTGTGTAGGTTACACCGGCCGAAACGTTGTGAGAATAACATCCCAGATAAGAACAGTTGTTGGAATAATCCAAATAATACACCGTCTCTGGTGTTTACGGATACCCAGCATGAACGAGAGAGAGAAAGAGAGAGAGAGAGATATAGAGATAGAGAGAGAAAGAGAGATAGATAGAGAGAGATAGAGAGAGAGAAAGAGAAAGAAGGAGAAAGAGAGAGAGAGAAAGAGAAAGAGAAAGAGAGAGAGAAAGATAGAGAGAGAGAGAGAAAGAGAGATAGATAGAGAGAAAGAGAGAGAGAGAGAAAGAGAGAGAGAAAGAGAGAGAGAGAAAGAGAGAGAGAAAGAGAAAGAGAAAGAGAAAGAGAAAGAGAAAGAGAAAGAGAAAGAGAAAGAGATAGATAGAGAGATAGAGAGAAAGAGAGAGAGAAAGAGAGAGAGAGAAAAGAGAGAGAGAGAGAGAAAGAGAGAGAGAGAGAAAGAAAGAGAGAGAGAGAGAGAAAGAGAGAGGGAGAGAGTAGAACCTCGCCATATTTCAGTTTTTCTCCCTGTTGTGTTAAGAGCTGCTTCTACCCGGTGTTGTCCAGGTGTCTTTTTACGTTCGTGTTTTTTCCCACTTTTTTTTCATTCACTATTCCGTTTCTTATTTCTGATGTTTTTAAAATCATTTTCGGTTGAAATAGGTTTCGTTAATAGTTTGGTTTCGTGATTATATAGAGTGGTCGTGATGGGTGTGTGTGCTGATGATGTCGATAAGGTGTGACGTAAATGGGACATTCAGACGAGAAAAAATAGCCACGAATCTTCTCTTGCGACGACAATGATCTCGGTGTCATCAATCTTCTTCACCCGGCAGTGTACCAAAGACCACGACACATGAAACTTTCTAAAAATGAAACCGAAGTTGTTATTAGATTTTTTGTCGCCGAACTTTTTCAATTCCAAGTCTGTATGTTTTACTCTACACACTTTACAAATATATAGAAGACCCTAGGTATGTGCAAAAATGGCCGCCTCTTGTACGGACTATGCTTATTAAAAAGCGCTTATCATTAATTATTTAATTAGTTTCCGTGTAAACTTTGATTGTGTTTGAAAGATAAAAGCCTAAACTTTATCTCTAAACGAAAAAAAAAAAACTGCCTATTTACGTGTGAAAAATAAATTATAATGAAATATATAATCACGGCCGCTGAAAAACCTAAAAATTCAGTGAATTTTGAACTTTGAAAAAATTACTTGTAAAAAT
>OY744545.1:60379489-60381989 GCA_963556195.1 Sepiola atlantica | reverse complement strand
ATGATAGGAATAGGCTGGAAATCATTGTAATAGACATTATCCTAACCCTAACCCCAACTCGAACCCCAACCCCAACCCTGACCCTGACCCTGACCCTTACCCTTACCCTTACCCTTACCCTTACCCTAACCCTAACCCTAACCCTAACCCTAACCCTAACTCCAACCCTAATCCTAACCCCAACCCCAACCCTAACCCTAACCCTAACCCGTACCTTACCCTAACCCTAACCCCTAACTCCAACCATAACCCGTACCCTAACCCCAACCCCAACCCTAACCCTAACCCTAACACTAACCCTAACTCCAATCCTAACCCCAACCCTAACCATAACCCCGACCCCGACCCCGACCCCCACCCCGACCCCGATCTCGATCCCGACCCTAACTCTAACTCTAACCCTAAACCCTTACCCTAACCCTAACCCTAACCCTAACCCTAACTCTAACCCTAACCCTAAACCCTTACTCTAACCCCAACTCTAACTCTAACCTTAACCCTAAACACTAACCCTAACTCTAACCCCAACCGCAACCCTAACCCTAACCCTAACCCTAAACCCAAACCCTTACCCTAACCCTAACCCTAACCCTAAACCTAAACCCTAACCTTAACCCTTACCCTAACCTCACAGAATAACACCTCTAACTGATGAGACGATCACCAAATCGTCCCCCATATCATTAAACGGCGATACAAAAAAAAACTGTAGGACATTTACGACTGAGACTTGATGGACAAGTCCGTACCAAATCTGGTGTAATTGCAGAAAAGAATTGTTTATGTTATTACTTTTTCGTTAGATGGCGTTTTCTGTTGGGGGGGGGGGGTGTACCCTGACAAAAACTGTTAATATTATCTCTCGGCTTCTCTTTTTAGTCATTCCGTACATATAAAGCATAGATCAATGGCTTTAAGCTATTAAGAACTTAAAATATTTACTAAAATCACTTGATTAAGCATTAAAGTAGCCGAGAGGGTTGATATGCCGTAAAACAAAACTATCATACAAAACCGAATCTACCACCGCAAAAAGACATAACACGATTTATTTCTTTTGCAGCTTACTTTTCTATTTCATGGGGTTTAGTATATGACGAATGAACAAGGAAATGCTTATTGACACGGAGGTCATTGTCATCAAAGAGGATTTGACGGTTTTCAAGTGATGTCCGTGCGACTAACGTGTGCGTCGGGGTCAAATACAACAGCCAGCGCAGATATAAACGTTGGACAGTGTAATTTAAGCAATCGGACAGTTCACACGGAGCAGAGCAGACGGACACATATAACACTGCCCTACATTCAAGATTGCAAGTCTGTTCTCATTCCCAATCAATTTCTGGGTTATGTTGAGATTGAAAGTGCCGCCACACTCCTCTGTCAGATCTAAGAAAACGCTTACAGCAAAACTTTCTCCATCAATCACACACTCTCTCTGCCCGCTCCCCCCATTCTTCTCTCTATATTTCTCTCTCTCTTTCTATCTCTTTCTCTCTCTCTCTCCCTCTCTCTCCCTCTCTCTCTCTTATTTATTGCTTTGTGGATACCTTTTTACCTGCTTTCGTCACTAGGGCAGAGTTAGACACAATGTCGGTTTTTAATGTGGGGGTAAATATCCAACTCTCCAAAACGGGGCACTCTGGATTGAGACAAAAAAAAAAAAATTGCCTCAGTCTAGAAGGATTTCTCCTTCACTGAGCAGGTACAAAACAGATACTACTTGCCTCCCCACGAGGGAAGCATTAGAAACGAGGTTAGTTTGTTATGTTGGAAACTTCCACCTCTTCAAAACGGGGCACCCTGCAGTGGGACGAAAACAAACAAAAAAATTGCCTCAGTCTAGAAAGATTTTCTCCTTCACTGATCGAAGACACAAAAAAAAAAGTTGAAATAGCATTAGAACGAGTACTACATGTTGCTCCTAGCTAAAAGGCTAAAGAGTATTGCTTTGTGGATAAAGTAATGCTAATATCTATAATCACTTATATCCCCCGTTTTTAAATATCACTTTTGATTGGTACATTTAATTAAATTTACTTTATTTTATTTCAAACAATTCTTGTCTCTTATATTTCTGAATTTTTGAGATGAGGATTGATAATTTGTATAATTTTGGTTATTCGGACTACATTTCTCATCTTGAGTGTTATCATCACAACGTTTCGGCCGCAGTGGATATACTACTAAGTTAAATTCAGTTCTGAGTGATAGTCATCTGAAGGTTGAAAGTTCAATCCCCAGTGCGGGCGATATGAAGAATTGCGAATTACTGAAGACTTCTCCCAGTCATGGCTGACGGAACGAGAGCATGCTACCCCCGTGAATTAAATAAAGGTATGGTTTGGTAGTTTTGTTTTACGGCATATCAACCCTTTTTGGGTTATTTAATGCCGAATCTGGTCTTGTTTTATTCTCTTTTTTGTTTCTTTCCCCTTTTAATATCTGTTTCTATTTAACCCATAGTTGGGACCCTAACAGGTACTACCACTCCGGGTCA
>OY744545.1:60304489-60374489 GCA_963556195.1 Sepiola atlantica | reverse complement strand
TGACCGACCATAATTTATTTGATCCCCTTCGAGGGCAGAATTAGACACAAAGTCGTTTTTCTAATGTAGGGGAAAATACAGCTTCCCTAAATCGTAGCATTCTGGATGGGGGGGTGAAAAATAAAAACTGTGTAAGGCAGGAAAGATTTCTCTTTTACAGACCGAGGACAGAAAGGATAAAATGTAGTATCAGAACAGATACTACACTTTGCTCCCAGCCCAAATGCTAGAATTTAAACTAGTCAAAGATAAGGAAATCTCTGAGATAAAACCCGTTTTTTTTTTCTTCTGCTTACTGTGGCATTGTTTCTTGTTGTCTTACATCTTTCTTCCTATTTGACGCAAGCGATGCAGGTCAAAGAGATATGCGGTTGGAAATTTCGAAATACTTGCAATGCTTTAGACTCCCCGCGCAAAAACCCTTACATGTGGTACCCATTAAAAGTCTCGAAAAGGACGTTTAATTCCATTGAAATAATATTTCTAACAATTTTATTTTACTAAGTAATGGTGACCATTTTTCAAGGCCAGATGCGACTCGAGGATGAAGGTTAATGTGATTAATAGATTGTCGGAATACTTGTGAGGACGGTTCTAGAAAGGAATCTGTTGACATTTGCTTTGAAGACGACCAAGTCGTATCAGCATGAAGGCAGTCCTGCGGCAATGTGTTTCACAGACGGGAAGATATGGCGAAGAAGCTCTGGTCGTGGAAATTTCGACTGGTGGAAAGTTTTCCCTTGTTTTTCATCCAATCATTGCCTTTTATCATTAAATACAAATGAATAAGCTTTACAAAGAAATTGTAAAAATAAAAATAAAAATTCCAAAAAAAAAGTGAAAGAAAAAAAGGATAGATAAGATAAACCTGTTTCCTGTCTTAACAGAATAAACTTCGAATTCTGGTCTGGAGTGATCTTATCTTTTCCCTAAAAAACTCCTTTCTCACAGACAAAAATGTTGCTATTCTCTCTCTGCTCTATCGTTATCGACACAGAAGGTGCTCGACTGAGCTCTAATCATCGGGTTCTCTTTGTAAGACATTCGCAGTAGGAACTCGTGTTGCTTTCCTTTCTTAAATCATTTAATTAGCGTCAAGTTAAATTTTCATTGATTAAGTTTCTGTACAAAGGCTTCCCGTTTGCGGAACACATTACCGCGAGACTACTTTCCCGCTGCTTACAGCTTAGTCGTCTTCAAATCCAATTTTCCACCCAAAACTACCCCAATAGTTAACCGTTCATACCATTGATCAATGTAAGTACTTCCATATATTTCTTTATCTTTCAGCTTATGATTTTAATCTCATTAACCCTTATCCTCGAGTGGCTCTTAGCCTTGATAAGTGGTGACTTTATAGTTAATATATAAACCAAGTTAATGAAACTTCCTAGATAATATATAAACGCATATGTATAATTGGGTTATCATTAAATCCATGGAGTACTACGTGACTGTTTGGGTGATAAATGGACGCGGTGTTTAAGAATCTTTATTCAAAATAGATTAAATCTATGAAAAAAATATCAATCTATGAAAAAAATATTAAATCTATGAAAACAATTTTTTTGTCTATAAAAAATCTATTCAAAATCTACTAAGAATGATTAAATCTATGAAAAATCTATGAAAAAATATTTTAACTATAAAAAATCTATTCAAAATCTCCTAAGAATGATAAAATCTATTAAAAATATATTAAAATCTATGAATAAAGTATAAAATCTATTAAAGATTTATTTAGAATCTATAAAAAAGTATGAATTCTATTCAAAATCTATAAATAATCCATGAAAAAATATTAAATTTATTTAAAATCTATTCAAAATATATGAAAATGTATTACATCTATTAAAAATATATTAAAAATCTATTAAAATGTATCAAATTTATTAAAAATCTATAAAATATATATGAACAAAGTATTAAATCCATTAAAAATATATTCTAAATATATTCAAAAAGTCTTAAATCTATTCAAAATCTATAAAAAATCAATGGCAAAAGTATTAAATCTATTAAAAATTTATGAAAAAAGTATTAACTCTATAAAAAATCTATGAAAAATCTATCAGATCTCTTCAAAATTTAATTAAAAATATATAAAAAAGTATTAAATAGATTAAAAATCTAGGAAAAATGTATTAAATCTATTAGAAATCTATGAAAAACGTATTAAATTCATTAAAAATCTATGAAAAATGTATTAAATCTATTCAAAATCTATGAAAAAAGTATTACATCTATTCAAAATCTATTAAAAACCTATGAAAAACGTATTAAATCCATTAAAAATCTATGAAAAATGTATTAAATCTATTAAAAATCTCTGAAAAAAGTATTAAATATATTCAAAATCTATTTAAAATCTATGAAAAATGTATTAAATCTATTAAAAATCTATGAAAAAAGTATTAAATATATTCAAAATCTATAAAAAATTTATGAAAAAAGTATTAACTCTATAAAAATCTATAAAAAAGCTATCAGATCTCTTCAAAATTTAATTAAAAATACATGAAAAAGTATTAAATAGATTAAAAATCTAGAGAAAAATGTATTAAATCTATTAGAAATCTATGAAAAACGTATTAAATCCATTAAAAATCTATGAAAAATGTATTAAATCTATTAAAAATCTCTGAAAAAAGTATTAAATATATTCAAAATCTATTAAAAATCTATGAAAAATGTATTAAATCTATTAAAAATCTATGAAAAAAGTATTAAATCTATTCAAAATCTATTAAAAATCTATGAAAAACGTATTAAATCCATTAAAAATGTATGAAAAAAGTATTAAATCTATTCAAAATCTATTAAAAATCTATGAAAAACGTATTAAATCCATTAAAAATGTATGAAAAATGTATTAAATCTATTAAAAATCTCTGAAAAAAGTATTAAATATATTCAAAATCTATTAAAAATCTATGAAAAATGTATTAAATCTATTAAAAATCTATGAAAAAAGTATTAAATCTATTCAAAATCTATTAAAAATCTATGAAAAACGTATTAAATCCATTAAAAATGTATGAAAAAAGTATTAAATCTATTCAAAATCTATTAAAAATCTATGAAAAACGTATTAAATCCATTAAAAATGTATGAAAAATGTATTAAATCTATTAAAAATCTCTGAAAAAAGTATTAAATATATTCAAAATCTATTAAAAATCTATGAAAAACGTATTAAATCCATTAAAAATGTATGAAAAAGTATTAAATCTATTCAAAATCTATTAAAAATGTATGAAAAATGTATTAAATCTATTAAAAATCTCTGAAAAAAGTATTAAATATATTCAAAATCTATTTAAAATCTATGAAAAAGGTATTAAATCTATTAAAAATCTCTGAAAAAGTATTAAATATATTCAAAATCCATTAAAAATCTATGAAAAATGTATTAAATCTATTAAAAATCTCTGAAAAAAGTATTAAATATATTTAAAATCTATTAAAAATCTATGAAAAATGTATTAAATCTATTAAAAATCTATGAAAAACGTATTAAATCCATTAAAAATCTATGAAAAATGTATTAAATCTATTAAAAATCTCTGGAAAAAGTATTAAATATATTCAAAATCTATTAAAAATCTATGAAAAATGTATTAAATCTCGAAAACAAAATGAATTATTTGTAATATTTGAGATGATGATTGATTATTTGGATTATTAGGATTATTCAAGTTTCTATTATTTATTATATTGGATGTTATTTTCACAATTTTTCGATCGATATAACTTCCGACATTTTTCAAGTTCGTCTTTCCAAGCTCGGCTGTCGGTTGGTCGGACGGTCTGCGTGTGTGAAATTTGAAATTTCCCTTTTAGCACGGAAATCACTTATCAAATACATGCAGCTAAAAGTATGGTTTCTTTGAAAGAACCCCCGGTCCATGAAACGGTGTTCATTTTGGTTTCTTAAAAAATATGTCTTTACTGTTGAGTTTTTGTTATTATTATAACGGCCAGTAATTTACAACTTTAAATGACGTCTATAATATTGAGATGTTACATGAGAGCATGATCACGTGCTAAAAGCGTGCAAGATTCAAAAGTTTGATTGAGCCATTAAGCAATTATACGTGTGAATCTTGAACACGCTCAGAACGTAGTTAAATTTTTAACGGTGAAGCAATCAAACTTTTGAATCTTGCACGCTCTTAGAACGTAATCACGCTCTCATGTAACATCTCTATGTTATAGACGCTCCTTTTAAGTTGTAAATTATTGGTCGTTATAATGAAAAAAACAAAAACGAACTCAACAGTAAAGACATATTTTTTAAGAAACCAAAACTAACACCGCCTGAAGATGATTTGACGAATCAAATCGAAAGTACTCGCTAAAAATGGAAAGAAAATGGAACAAGAAACACATGGAACTTACATACAGCAATTTTACCGAAACACTAAATGGAACATTCGGAAAATTGAAAAAATAAAATAAAAAGTCTTATCAAGCAAAAACACTCCGTGTTATTTAATAATGTTGCATATATATATATATATATATATATATATATATATATATATATATATATATAAATAATTTATTTAGATACTGTATATTACATATTTCAGCAATGTACCGCGGTTTCATCCAAAAGGGCAGATTTAGACATCTTTAGTAAATCTCCGTGCCCAGTGGAATCATCGGCTAGCTGAAATGATTGTAGTCACGCCCGACAGGGAATTGTTGACGCCATTCCCTTTTGGGCGTGACTACAATCATTTCAGCTTGCCGATGATTCCACCGGGCACGGAGATTTACTAAAGATGTCTAAATCTGCCCTTTTGGATGAAACCGCGGTACATTGCTGAAATATGTAATATACAGTATCTAAATAAATTATATTAGCTCTCTTATATGATTTATTTTCATATACAACCTGACACACACACACACTATATATATATATATATATATATATATATATATATATATATATATATATATATATATATATATATATATATATATATGTATATACGACAGGCCAGTACATGTAGAAATTTAGACGACCCGTCTAGATTGAAAAATTTGAAATCCTAAACTTTAAAGATCCCCGAAATCTATTTAACTGTAGAAGTAAGATAGCAAACAGCTACTTACACAGAAATAAATTTACTTTAGACTAATGATAGATAAATAAGTAAACAAATAAGTAAAAAACAAACAAAACTAAACAAAAACATAACAATTACTAAATTAAAACCTAAAATAGAAATACAAGGAACCACGTGTTAAAATAAATTCACCCATTATATTGACACAACAAAGGAAACAGGATATAGGCCAATCTATAGAAAACAGAACAATAGAACAGGATATAGGAAGTAACACCAACAAGGCCTTTGTTCGCGGGAAGCCCAACGATTGGCTGAGAGAACAAAAAAGAATCTGATTGGTTAACTAGCTAGCCGTGTATATAAAAACACCCGGCAAAAATAACTCCATGCATTTTAACCTGAAGATCCCCCCGGAGATTAAACGCGGGAGCTTCTGTGTAGCTTAATTACCATAAATATGTTTTCATAGCTTACTATATATATATATATATATATATATATATATATATATATATATATATATATATATATATGACGTCACTTGCTTTATATGCCTCATTCTTTCCCTTATAGAAGTAGAATGCCTGTACGTCTCGCCGCTTTAAATGTGTTAAAATTATCATTGTTTATAAGCTATTCAGAATTGGCCGATCGGTTAGCGACGTTGGATTTGGGTTGAAAAATACTTGTAATCCAGGGTGTCGAATCGTGTGACCGGTAGTGAATAGTCATACTTCTATGCTGATGAGTCTCGATTGAAAAGAGACGTAACATATTCGTCCATAGATAATAAACAATAGCAAATAGGACCTATAGTGAAAAGGTTAAGCTCAATATACGAGATAGAGCAATTATAAAGATAGAAGAAATAAGAGTGATAAACATGTTCGAATGTCCAAATTTATTTCAAATTTCGATTGTTCAATGCAAGGTGTATTCTGTAATAACTTTGTGTTTGAATATTAATTGTTATTCACAGTTTTTTTTCTCCGCCTAGTGAATGAAGAAAATTTAAATAATAATAAATTCTGTCTGTTTATTTGATCTCATCCATGACCGGCTTAGATTTTTACATTCTCTAGCCAAGATAACTTTTTAATTTTATGTTTTTTTTTTTAAATTTCATAGTTTTCTTTTCATATTCAAATGTCGTCTGTGAAAGTCTAATGGTTTTTATTTCTATTTCCAGTGCTTTGTTTACAATTTCAGATTCAGAAAATAATGAAAATGTTGCAGTGTCTATTACTGGAACGAGGGGTTAAGTGGTTGAGATTTACTTGCTTACCGCCAAAGCAATATGTGGCACAAGGATCGGAAGGCGGAGATCCCACTATGTCTGGGTACATTTATTGCCACGAAGGGAACCTTTTTTTAGATGGAGGCGCCTCACGCAATCGGCAATAAACAAACTCCTCTTCAAAGCGGAATTGGGCCATTGTGACGGCGGTGGTCCTTTGCCTGGCAGACCATAGTATGTGTTCTGTTTAGTTCTAGAAAGTCCGCCCTCCCAGACATTATCTTCGCGCTTTCGGAAAAAAGTTAGTTTAGTGCTAACTACCTGAGACATATTCGCATGGGAATGTCGCCTAGGAGGATCAAGGCAATTTTAGGGGGCCAGAGTGCACGATCTATTGTGCGTTTCTAACCTTCCATACTTGTGCTATATCTTCCTGCGATGGGGTGGTGATGAATACCAAAAAAGTACTGCATCGGAGGGTGAACCTCCTAGGGCCGAGGTAGACCGTATCTTATCCCGACACAAAAAAAGTCTGATACTGCTAAAACAGTCTCTATCGGGGTTGGACTGACTCCCGAGAACGATCCCTTAACGAGTATGAAGACGCCACGGAGGCAGGTGCGTAGGTAGTTACGTGTGTTAGTTCTGACAACAGAATTAAGACAAATTTGCAGTCTACGTTCATTGACGCTGACTTAACGTTTTGTTGATGTGCATATTCAATCGTCAGGCGTTAGCTATGACAATAGAATTTCCAACAGAAACGTTACGGACCAACGGACAAATATTTTATTCATATATGGTTGGACGCATCTTATTTAAGATGCGTCCACTGAATCTGAGCGTTATTGACAATGTTATTTCAGACCAACTGTTGCATTATTGACGTGCTTAAAGGAATGACGATAAAAACTGATGTATACAAGTATAATGATATATTTTTTTATGGTCGGTGGCAGTGAACGAGTTGGTTAAAGAGTAAGGTGGGAAAAGCACGTGAATTAACGGAGATTGATGTCTCGAACTCACTAGCCAGTACATGCACCTGTAAACGCACATTATGATAAATTCCTATTTGCTCTAAGTGTCGTCCACGCCCTTTAGGGCGTTTATTAAGCAGCGGGTGTATTGCCGTCTGCAGGTATCCTTTGAATATGAACCTCGAAACAGTTTCTGCATCAAATCAGGAGAGTAGAAAGTGACTAACTTCGGTTTACTCTCGGCATCCGCGTAACTCTCGCTTCCCTTATTCTGCCCTTTAGTCTTCACATTCAATAAGTGGTGTTTCTGACAAAGGGGGGGAATTGCTGTTTTCTGAGTCGATATCTATCCATTTAACACTTATTGTTGGCTAGGGTTTTTACCTAGAAGTAGTATTGTTTTATCTCCTTACATCAAGTGGCTTCATGCCTTGTCTGGAACGATTTTCTATAAAAAAAATCACTTTATTTTCGGAACAGTTGTGTCTCCGTGTCGATCACTCGCGTTTACTTTCTTCCGGCCAGGTGCGTGTCTGTGTCAAGTAGGTTTTATTTATTCCTGCCAGGTTCTATTTGCGGTATAGCTGACCGCATATTTAAGACGAATTGCCAACTCCGACTGTAACCCAAAAGTATTATTCAAATTTGTAGTCACTTTCTGACGCTGCCAAACTCTTAGGTCCTGTACTTGTCCCCGGTGTTATAGCTTTAAGCGGAACTATTAATCTACGCGATGCCGTGACAGTACGCTAGTCTGTCGTCGATTATATTTCCCAGCCAGACTCTTACCCATTAATACACCTGGAAGGACTGTCTGCTTACAGCATTTGGCATTTCTAAATGGTCACCCATCTAAGTGTGACCACGCCAAACGCATCTTATGCCGAGAAGTAAAACGTCACTTTATTACTTAACCCATATATAATAATATAAACTTACCAATTAATGGATATACGACATATTTTATCGGATTAAATTTTGAAATAAATAAATTACTATAAGCAGGAAAATTATTCTTTTGTATATAGAATTATATTAACCGCATTATATATTATTGGTTCAACATGCAGACACCGCTATAGAATTCGAATATGCGCGCGAAAGAGAGTCTGTCTAATGTCCAGAATTGCCATTTAAGCCACTCGATAACGGAAACAGGATTCATGTACATCCGTTTTATACTCAATATGACACAAGGTCATATTTACGAGGTTATATTCAGCTCTCCAAAGTTAGCCGAGGACGAACTTGTCGGCATTCTCAGGTAGGTTCGCCTCAGGCGACTTGCAATTAAGTAACTCCTGAAGGAGGAGGTAATGCTTCGGATGGTGCACACTATAGTATCGAGTCGAACCATACCGCATCTCGAACTGGAGCTTCGCGAGCCAGACCCCTAAACGAAAGGATGATGCCAAGGTGAATGCCGGCGAGTATAAACCCCATCTCCCAACACAGAACGGACACTAAGCATTTTGTCTAGTTTACCATTTCTTGTGGTACTACACTTGATAGATTCTCTCTCCAGGCGGTGTTTGTTTCACATTGATTTCGGCTCAGTAGTTTTGTATATTAACGTAAATTTAACACAAGTTCTATAGTTTAATAAATGTCGACCGCTAGATCTTTATCACCTAAACTTTTCCCGACAACACCGTATTTAATGTAACAACGTATCTGCTACTGGACCTTAATCGCGTAGTGCACTTTTCTTTAACTACACCGTTTTCAATACTGATCTTTATCGCCCAATGATCTTGAACATTTTAGTGCCTTTTATCGTCTTCTATTAAGCCCATCTTTTATAGACGACCAAGCTCGAAAACATAAAAAATAAGCTACATTCAAATTCAAGTGAATGAGATTGACAAGCAACGGACATGTTTAAATGTACAGTTTGAATGGACGCATCTTAAGAAGGCCCGTTTTTATTTTTATAGATTTATAGAACAAGAAACGTTTATTCGCAAGATGCGTCCATTTTATTTGCGCGTTTTACGATGGAAATTCTATTTGAAACTTAATCGTGACAGATCGACCGACATCCAGAGTCTTTCATAAGAATGCGAGGATACTTTTAAATACGATCTTCTCGTTAAATACGATGTAGCTACTTTTAGAACCGTTCATTGAGTAAAAACGATAAAAATAACAACAATAATAGTCGAATAACTATTAAAGGGCTGTTAAGTCGATTCCTCGTTCTCCCCCCCCCCCATTACGTCATTCTGAAAACAAAGATGGCGTCCCGTTTAACACTTAAAACACACCTTTACACTTTTTGACCGAAGAAAAGACGTGAAGATTCCCGCGAAATGGTGCCAATAAAAATCTGGTATAAAATTATATTATGCTAATTATAAATAATGGCGATCGATTTAGTTCGATGCGTGCAAAGTTTGAAACATTACGAGATTATAATTGACGTTGCTGGACAGCGATGACGCAATTAAGATGATTCGTTTATAAAACTTTGAATTCTTCAAAATTAAACAAACATTGCTGTATCTAGTGAATCTATGTCTCATCTCAGTATCACACGCAGTACATCTAAACGATGTTTTCGAAAAAGGGGGAAGAATTGCTGTTTTCTGGGCTGGAATCTATCCATCTAAAATTATCGTTGGCTAGTATTTTGATCTTGAAGTAGTATTTTTTTAGCTCCTTACATCAAGTGGCTTCATGTCTTGTCTGAAGCGATTTCCATTAAAAAAAGTAGTGCAAAACTGTTCTGTTCGTGGAACAGGTATTCTCCTAGTTAATATGTATTTCACTCCCCCATTTCTATGAACTTGCTCCACCCCCATTCTCGTTTCGGTTGTGACTTTGACCTTTAACCCTAATAGCAACAAAAACGCATTTCTCTTTTGCTTCAGCCGTTTTCGCCTTAATTCACTTTATTTAACCCTAACCCTAACCCTAACCCTAATTCGCTTTTTTTCTCATCGCTTTACTTTATTTTTCTCAATCAATAATATTTCCTTATTTATTATTTAATGTCATTCAACATTTGATGTAGAGAAATTCTTTTCTCTATAAAGTTTTTTTCTATCTAACTTATTTAAAAAATTTTTTTACGGGCGGAGTAAGTTGTGGTAGGCGTATCCCTAAATTGTAAAGTTTACAAAAAATGAATCTGCCCATGTAAAAAAAAATTAATAAATGAAATATATATATATATATATATATATATATATATATATATATATATATATATATATATATATATATATAATATTAATTATTAAAAATAATAATTAGCAATTAGAACGCCAGACAATGCATTTTAGTTTTATTAACTTTTTTTCAATTTAATTTTCGAAGATATACTTCATCCTCAGAATTACTGAATTTCAAATAAAGATATATAAAATACCTTTCTTTTTTTTTCTTTTAGTCCTCATCTTGTTTTTTTGGTGTTATCAGTTCGATGTTAATGAACGAATGAGAGTCTTTTTTTTTTGGACGGCACATGGCGGTGCAAATTGTAATAAGTTATGCACTCTCTTACGAAAAGGCGACCAGAACTTTATCATATTTAGAACTTGGTACATACCCTATTTTCTTGCTACCTTACGAGGGCAATGGTAGACACCAGGTCGGCTTTTGATGTGTAAACAATTCAGCTTCCCCTAATAAAGAAGCACACAGGATTGGCATAGGAAAAAAATTGCCTCAGACTGGAAGGATTCCTCCTCCACTGACCGAGGACAGAAAAGATAAAGTGTAACATAGGAAGAGATACTACACTTTGCTATTAGAAAAATGCCTGTCTTTCGCGTGATGATATTACCCCATTTCAACAAATCTCTGTAGGATATTCACTGCAAGACCCCAACACACCATGTAGTATTTGGAGTGATACTACACTTTGTTTCTAGCAAAAATGTATGCTTTTGCGTAATGTTGTCAATCGCCGCAAGACCCCAACATACCATGCAGTGTGATCAAATCATTTACACATTGGAATCGCAGGCGTCAAACATATACATGCATAAACAGAATCTATACACACACACGGGTCATAATACGCACATACATTTCTATCTAATATTAAATCAGTTTCACCTACAGGTTTCGCTATCATCAGTGACGGGATGATAATCTCGGACGGTCGCACGGTTCGAACCCCTGCCTCAGAATCAACCAAGTATCCGTAAGCAAGCGCTGTAACTATTAGGCCACGTGTCATTACCATCGCTTAAGGTAGGATCCTTTTTAAGTTGTATCATTTTGTTTTGGCCAATTGCTTAGAGGGCGTATCCTTATGAACACAACAATGATAAAATTGATATTTCAATTCGTCTAATTAAAAAAAAAAACTATTATTTAATACCCGCTCCTTGAGCGGTGATGGTGCAGTACCGTGGTATGTCAATTCCCATCTTTACCTCGAATCTAGCGCTTTAAAGCTAGAACAAAAATATTTGCGAAATTTCGTAGTAAAAATACGCTAGTTTTTATTTGTATAAGAGAGTAAGTAACTATGATGAATGTATTTCCTCATTATTTTTACAGGCACAAAATATTAAAGATTATATTTATAAGCAAAAAATATTACACTTTAAACTATCGTCGGATACTTTTTATGTCTACTTTTGGAGGTATTATTCGAAAAGGTCACTTCATCACCTCTACTGCCAGGGTTCTTTTATCACCCCTGGAGGATCCCCTCTCTGGTTTCCGTCTACCTTATTGGTGACTGTCATTTAGAGGGATTTATTATAGTCGCCACGCTATGCATTGCGAGTTGGCGACGTTATTTGCCCATAGCTAGGTGTCCACAACTTTGCCTTAGTACACACACATACCCACTGTACTGCCAATTATACTTTTAAAATATTATATTACATTTTACATACATTAAACGAGAGAGCACAAGTAAGCTTAACAAGGAACAGACGAACATATAAGAAGTTGGTAATCTTAATTCCTGCTGTAAATCCAACTTTAAGTCTTAAATTCTAAATAGGTTTGTAGATAAATTTTATAATTCTTTAAACTTTGGAATTAGTACTATTTCTAACTATTGCTAGGCCATCATCCCTGTATACACCTATATCCTTAATGTTACTCGCACAGTAAGTTTATACAAAGTAAAGAGTCCTACTAAATGAAACATCTCAGCAAAGCCAGTGAGCCTATCGCAACATCAAATGAGTATGTTCAGGCCACGACAGTTTTGCATTATAAAATTTAATTAATGACTTAAGGATGAAGGATTGCCTAAACATTTTAAAAAACCAGCTTTACATTACAAAAAATGTTGTGTTTATTGTTTAATGACAAGGGATCATCAATTATTCTATTCTTCAGACAGGAAAACGAAGCAAAATGAAAACGATTTATAATCATTATTTATTAATCAAGAATGTCTCCCAAGATGAATGGAAATGTTGTTGAAGATGATGGAGCCTATTTTTATTAATAAATGATCACTATAATAACATTTTTTCTCTATATAGTCATTTCGAAATTGTCATTTCCGGTTGAACCACATAATATTAATTGGGATTACTTTAATTTCAAAATTAAACTTTCTAAAACGTAAAAAACTTTTGTTAGAATTGTATTCACTCGAGGTTATTTGAATTATAATCCACTCATTTGATCAATTAATATTGCACTAGTAAAATACCTCATCGTGTCACACCATTTCAGTTATAATGAGACTACATGTTTATATCTTTAACATTTTTATTAATAAATGATCACTATAATAATATTTTTTCTCTATATAGTCATTTCGAAATTGTCATTTCCGGTTGAACCACCTAATATTAATTGGAGTTACTTTAATTTCAAAATCAAACTTTCTAAAACGTAAAAATTTTTTTGTTAGAATTGTATTCACTCGAGGCTATTTGAATTATAATCCACTAAAACTTATTTGATCAATTAATATTGCACTAGTAAAATACCTCATCGTGTCACACCATTTCAGTTATAATGCGACTACATTTTTTTTATATCTTTAACATTTTTATTTTTGAAATAAGAACCATTTATTTTCAGCAGTTGTTTTGCCCGTTTTTTTTTTCTTTTTAATAAAAATATTTTTAGATTAAATTTTTTTTTTTTGATTTATTTCTTTGAAAATTGATATTATGTATATTTTACTAATACAAAATCAGATAAGTAAACTAACGAGTTTATGTAAAGAATAGAAAATAAATATCTAAAAACTTATTTGTAATTAGACTAATTATTATTCTTATTGTGTCCGGTAGACTATATTTGCTAGTATATATATATATATATATATATATATATATATATAACTATGTAACGTAAGTGTGAAGGTTTCTAATGAAAAACCGATTGTGACAATTTGTTGTTGAAGTACACCCCACCCGCCTCCGAAGGAAGAGGTAATTCAATGAAAAAATAGTCTCATGACAACAGAACAAATACTGCACTTCCTCCAAATGAGGACGTAATGCCTGGCAGGATTGTCTGATAAGAACAGAAAAAAAACTCACACGACTCCGTAAGGACATAAAAAGAGGTAATGCCTAGGAGGATTGTATCATGACAACAAAACAGATACTACGATGCCTCCTACAAAAAAAGAAGACATTAATTCCTTGGAGTATGGCCTCCTGATGAACAGAACAGGTACTGCACTATAACCAACCGAGGAAGGAATGCCTGGGAGGACGACAAAGCATATACTACGCTACTCCCAATGGAAGACGTAATACCTGTGATGATTGTCTTCTGACAACAGAAAAACACTACACCACCCCAAGAGTAAACAAAGGGTGTAACACTGTTGAATATGATCTCATCGCACGGATTTATATACTACACTACCACGTGACAAGGAAAGAGTATGTAATGCCTGGGAGGATGGTATCATGACTATAGAATATATGCTACACAACTTCCCCCTACATAAAGAAGACAGTAATCCCTGAGAGCATAATCTCCGGAGAACAGAGAAAATACTGCACTGCCTCCAAAGGAGGAGGTACTGCCTGGGAGAATGGTCTCATTGTAACAGAAGAGATGCTACGCTATCCCACCGCCGAATTAAGCAATAGTTTATTAATAGAAGTAATACTCTGGTTTAGGCCTCGGACAAACACAAAATATTCGTTAGTAATAGACAGTGTGTCTAGTATAAGAGGCCTGTCTAAAATGTATCCGACCTTAGGCTAGACAAACATATTTCAAATACGTGACGGGGTTGGGACCCTACTCCCCTTCAAAGTAGGCCCCATTGTGCTTGCACACACTTAGCCCACCGATCCATCCACTGCCGGAAACACCTTTTGGAATGGTGTTCATCTCCACCGTTGCGTTCAGCATTATCTCTTTTTTTCCGCACCCTGTCATCAACAGCTGCACTCCGAGTAGTTCATTTTATTTAAACAAATATAACACTTCACGAGTTAAGTCTAATATGAACTTTTGAGAGAAAAAAAAATTTAGTTATAGTTTTATTATCTTTGCTACGGATATTAATATTTTACTGCATATAACAATATTACCATTCCGCACGTGTTTTAGAGATTTGAAACACCCACGATTTGATAAAGAGGTATTCCTCGAAATATGTTATGGAACACAGTCACACACATTACATCACAGTGTTGAAGTATTGCCTAATCAAGTAAGATTTGCTATAAAATTTTTTTTTAAATATATAAGAAAAAAATCCAAATCACTTGTTTTTGTCTTACTCTTGAACGCCGACATATTTCTAATATAGTAGATATTAAATAGTTTTAAACGCCAATAAGTAGTTAAAGCGAAATAAATTGTTTTGGACTGTTAAAATGATTTTCAACGCTATTGATAATGTTTAACCATTCGGTTATTCATTTTTATGATCCTTTATGTTTAAATTAATGTTTAGAAACATTAATCCTAAATCTATGACGTCACGTTAAAGCTATAGTTATTTTGTTATGGTAATGTTTAAAGATCTATTTAGAAGGAAATCTAAATAACTCAGTGGACATCTCAAGGTTTCGGTTTCGATTTTCGGTCATGGCATCCGCTTAATTTGTTGTGAATTTATTATTTAGTATTGCTGCAATATTTTTCATTTCTAATAGAAGTTAAGATATTTCTTAGAAAAATTGTGACTGACAAACAGACAGACAGATAGACAGGCATAGAGAGTGCCCCCTTATACAGGGTGGGCAAAAATAAGGGTCCTATTTTTAAAAATTCATAACTTTTTTATTTATTGATTTTTTTGTTTTTTTTTGTTTTAGAATAAGTGAAGGACCCCTTCCGAAGCAAGCATGAGCCGTATTAGCCCTAAGGAACGTACCCTCATTTAGAAAACATTATTTTTGCTTAAAAAACTCAAAACCGTGTAAAAAACAATACTTTAGTTTTTGTAAGTTTTAAGAAGTGTTTTTCGGCTAAAATTTGTTTTGTTTATTTCAAAAAATCTCGGAAGGGTCAGTCTACACACACATAAAGTTTGGTGAGTTTAACTTTTATTTTGTGGAAGTTATTCAAATTCAAGTTATTCAAATTTAAAGATACGACCCTTATTTTGGCCCATCCTGTATTATGAGTAGATAAAGTAAGAACTGGCTCATGTTTTGTAAATGTGTTTCGTTTTAGATGACGCTTTCCTTAATACTTTCTTTAAACACACATAGATACATATCTAGAAAACGGAGCTGTTAAACCTGACATCGTAATATGGGACAAAAGGGAGACATTAGCAACCCTAGTTGAAGTCAGTGCCCCTAATGATGCAGGATTAAACAGAGCTGAAAGGGAAAAGATTACGAAATACCAAGGTCTTATGTACGACATGAAAAGAAACTTGAATCTTAGGAAAATCTCCATCATACCAGTAATTATAGGAGCAACAGGACATGAAAAAGAATTTCAAAAGCTATCTGGCAAGTATACCCGGCGAACCGAGTGCAAGAGAATTGCACTTAAAGGGACGGTTAGAATCTTAAAAAGATCTCTAGGCTGGAATGTCTGAAATAGCCGGTGAATGTCTGGCATCCGGTAGGATGCCCCATCTCCAGCAAAAACGGAAAGATAAGAAAAATAATAAAAAAGGAAAACTGTTCAGAATTTAAATAAACATTTTGTTTAATTATCAAAATAAGTAAAAAAAACTTTTTAATTAAATTGTGTTAACATTGTTAAAAATGCCTCAACTATTCCTGTGATAATGGGTAGAAAATTTACCGACTTAATTACGTTTAAACACGTTATATCTGCTGTCCATGTTGCTAGAGCACACAAGTTAAGTGTTGCTCTCCAGAGAGTTAAATTAGAGAGCACATATAGTATGTGTTCTCTGCATAGAACTTAGAGAGCACATATAGTATATGTTCTCTGCATAGAACTTAATACACATATAGTATGTGTTCTCTGCATAGAACTTAATACACATATAGTATGTGTTCTCCGCATAGAACTTAATACACATATAGTATGTGTTCTCTGCATAGAACTTAATGCACATATAGTATGTGTTCTCTGCATAGAACTTAATGCACATATAGTATATGTTCTCTGCATAGAACTTAATACACATATAGTATGTGTTCTCTGCATAGAACTTAATACACATATAGTATGTGTTCTCTGCATAGAACTTAATACACATATAGTATGTGTTCTCTGCATAGAACTTAATGCACATATAGTATGTGTTCTCTGCATAGAACTTAATGCACATATAGTATGTGTTCTCCGCATAGAACTTAATACACATATAGTATGTGTTCTCTGCATAGAACTTAATACACATATAGTATGTGTTCTCTGCATAGAACTTAATGCACATATAGTATGTGTTCTCCGCATAGAACTTAATGCACATATAGTATGTGTTCTCTGCATAGAACTTAATGCACATATAGTATGTGTTCTCAGCATAGAACTTAATACACATATAGTATGTGTTCTCTGCATAGAACTTAATACACATATAGTATGTGTTCTCCGCATAGAACTTAATACACATATAGTATGTGTTCTCCGCATAGAACTTAATACACATATAGTATGTGTTCTCCGCATAGAACTTAATACACATATAGTATGTGTTCTCCGCATAGAACTTAATACACATATAGTATGTGTTCTCTGCATAGCACTTAATGCACATATAGTATGTGTTCTCCGCATAGAACTTAATACACATATAGTATGTGTTCTCTGCATAGCACTTAATGCACATATAGTATGTGTTCTCCGCATAGAACTTAATACACATATAGTATGTGTTCTCTGCATAGCACTTAATGCACATATAGTATGTGTTCTCCGCATAGAACTTAATACACATATAGTATGTGTTCTCTGCATATCACTTAATGCACATATAGTATGTGTTCTCCGCATAGAACTTAATGCACATATAGTATGTGTTCTCCGCATAGAACTTAATACACATATACTATGTGTTCTCTGCATAGAACTTAATGCACATATAGTATGTGTTCTCTACATAGAACTTAATGCACATATAGTATGTGTTCTCTGCATAGAACTTAATGCACATATAGTATGTGTTCTCTACATAGAACTTAATGCACATATAGTATGTGTTCTCCGCATAGAACTTAATGCACATATAGTATGTGTTCTCCGCATAGAACTTAATACACATATACTATGTGTTCTCTGCATAGAACTTAATGCACATATAGTATGTGTTCTCTACATAGAACTTAATGCACATAGCTGATCGTTCAGCTACTGATAGGTATACTTTGGCGCACAGCTCTAACTGCTCTGAGCAATGGCGGTTCGGATTTATTCCTTAAATTCAACGATCTTACGAGGTTTTGCTGAGTAGACTCTGTGTTTGATAAGGTCCCACCGCTAAAAAAGTCAGCAGGGGTAAAATCTGACAAACGAATACACAGTTTCTTATGTTGTATCCTGTATTTAAATAAATTACTTTTTTTTAATTAAAAATCTAAAATAAAAAATGCTCAGTTTTTTCCCCAATGTTTCCCAAAGTCTTTAAAATTATTGAACTGAAAATATATCTAAATATGTTCACAAAATGAATGTTGCGTCTATATTAATAACATGTTTACCAGTTATCGTCTGTCTGTCTGTCTGTCTGTATGTATGTATGTGTGTGTCGTTCTCGCCTTTACGTTACTTACAAATTGTTTTTTTTTTAATTATTTACCATGGATCAATTATTTATTGAAATAAAACGTGCAATAGCGTGAATCACGAAAACAAACTTTTGAAAATGCTATTTAAAAAATAATTAAATTATGGAATAAAATCGACCAGAATGCATTTCGTTTTCTTTGTAAACAAGTCAGCTATTTTTAGTTTGTCTTAATATTTTAAAAATAAAATTAGTTACTTGTTGACTTAGGAATTTGGAAGGAATTTGAAAGCTATTAAACTCTCGAATAGAAAGTCATTTCTTGCTTTAAAATTCTTAAGAAATCCTCATGTATTAAAAGATAAACATTTTTGGAAGCTATTTTCAACTACTCAAATTCCAATATTCCAAATTGCATAAAATTTGACCCATAGTCATTAGACACCAATTAAACAAGATTCCCTGAAATTAAATTTCTTCTTAAGACCTCATAATGTTAAGCCTTAAACTTGAGACAATAAAAATCATAGAATAGATTTTAATCAAAATTGGAATAAGTATTCCCGACATAAGGTTTAGTATCAATATATCCTGCTTTTAATATTCGTAAAGGGACATAAAAGTGGTGCAAAACTGTTCTGTTCCGGCAATTAATTTTTTCCGCCACTGTACCCCACTCCTCCAGCTTTCGTGACGTCACCAGTTCGGCCGTTCCTTGGTTTGGTGGGTCACCCGATACTGCGCGGGAAAAGTCGCCGCCCTGATGAAGGTCGCAGATGTCGAAACGCTTGGTCCAGCGATCACTCACTCCCACGTTGTGTTGGTTTAGATCAGTGAGCGATCAGCCGGGTTGGATCCGCAACTTGGTATCGCTGTGAAGTGAAGGGTCATTTCATGCAGAACAGTTGAACAGAATGAATTAAATCTGTAACGACGTGGTCTGTTGTGGTTTTCTTTAAAGAAAAATTATTTAAAAAATAAAGAAAAATATTTTACACTTGTTTGTCTACAAAGAAGGCAGTTCGGTAATATTAAAGTTCAGCTCCGTGTTTTTTAGTTGGAATCTAAACTCTATTTATATTAATATTAATATTAATATTAATGGAATCTAAACTCTATTAATTCAACTCTGTGTTTTTAGTTGGAATCTAAACTCTATTAATATTAATATTAATATTAATGGAATCTAAACTCTATTAATTCAACTCTGTGTTTTTAGTTGAAATCTAAACTCTATTAATATTAATATTAATGGAATCTAAACTTTATTAATTCAACTCTGTGTTTTTAGTTGGAATCTAAACTCTATTAATATTAATATTAATATTAATATTAATGGAATCTAAACTCTATTAATATTAATATTAATATTAATATTAATGGAATCTAAACTCTATTAATATTAATATTAATATTAATGGAATCTAAACTCTATTAATTCAACTCTGTGTTTTTAGTTGAAATCTAAACTCTATTAATATTAATATTAATGGAATCTAAACTTTATTAATTCAACTCTGTGTTTTTAGTTGGAATCTAAACTCTATTAATATTAATATTAATATTAATATTAATGGAATCTAAACTCTATTAATATTAATATTAATATTAATGGAATCTAAACTCTATTAATTCAACTCTGTTTTTTTAGTTGGAATCTAAACTCTATTAATATTAATATTAATGGAATCTAAACTTTATTAATTCAACTCTGTGTGTTTAGTTGGAATCTAAACTCTATTAATATTAATATTAATATTAATGGAATCTAAACTCTATTAATAGTAATATTAATATTAATATTAATGGAATCTAAAATCTATTAATACAACTGTTTTTTTAATTGGAATCTAAACTCTATTAATATTAATATTAATATTAATGGAATCTAAACTCTATTAATATTAATATTACTATTAATATTAATATTAATGGAATCTAAACTCTATTAATTCAACTCTGTGTTTTTTAATTGGAATCTAAACTCCAGTAATTCTGGGCGACTTGATTGTTAGTCAGTGAAATATGTTCTAAGTGCTGGGCTAGAAAAGAATACAAACGGACTGATGTGATGTTATCGGTGGGGGAACAGAAGCGAGCCCTTTCGCCCGGTTCTCTAGCATATTGCTTTTTTAAAAGCTGATTTCAATAAATAGTTACGGTAATAAATAATTTTTAATTGTTTGGTTATATTTTTATGCATATTAAAATAATTTCGTGGATTAATTCTGAAATAAATAAGTAAATAAAAAAAATGTAACTGTGTAACGTTACGAGGCGCAGGTATTGAACCCGGATCGCCTGCACACGGGTTTGAGGACTAAATAAAAAACAAAAGAACAATGGAATTATTTTGAAAAGAAACGAATAAAGCGAAAAACATTCCTGGACTATTACGTAAATAAGTCATGAGAATACGGCCAGCAAAGAAGTATATTGTCTGAAAAAAAAAGCGGGTAGCGGGGAATAGGTCAGCTGTTGATGCAGAGGCGAAATCGGATGAAGTAAGCAAACGTTATTTTACCTGTGCGCGATGGACGCCGAAGACAGAGATACCCTAAAAAGTGTCTGAACGGTATAGAAGTAAAGGAGGTCGGTGTGCTAACCGTTTCAGGTCCGAAACTGTCTCGTTGGCATTTTTTTCGGTCAGATCAAGTGGGAGAACTCAGACAAAAAAAAAAAAAAATCGAGAAAGTTGTCTTACATTTTATGATCAGGATTACCCAGGCGGACAGTCAAAACTGGGTATATAAAGTAGCAATTGAATTATTTACTTTCCTTAGAAAAATTCATAATCATTTCACACTTCTTGAAGTTAAGTTTGAACTCGTATTCTTTTATTTTTTGGAATACTTTTGTATATTCGCAGTGTTGCTTTGTATCATGACTTTTTATTAACACTTTGACAGCATCATCAATGGCAACATTAATATCCGAGGCATACTTTTCATAATTTGTTCTTGAGAATTATGTAATCTGTTCCCCGCTTCTATTGTTCCAGCTCGTTTGACTCGTTGGTCTAGTGGTCTCCATCATTTCGCTGTTTTGATACCTCATTGCAGCTTCGCATTCCAGTAACTTATTTCCAAGAACCGCAGACTTGTGTAACTCTCTTCCTGCTGACTGTTTTCAAGACTAAGATCAATAGGCATCTCCTGACTTTGCGATAATCATATTTTTTCTTGTTAGCTCTTTACATCAAGTGGCTTCATGCCTTGTCTGGAGCGATTTCCAGAAAAGAAATTGTACAGGTTAATATGACCGCAATCGCAAGACGATTTAAATTCAAATAAACCTGTTGAGTGTTAATAGTCTATAATTTTCAAAATAGTAGTAAGCGGTTCTATTCTATCATTTGCGTAAAGTGAATAAAATTTTCTATTCAAAGTATTAAGAGAAATTACGAGGATTTTTCTGATATGCTTCGTATCATTACCGTAGATATCAATTACGAAAAAAATAAACACACAGTTTTACGTTTAAAAACCTTCTGTCACTACTACTACTACTACTACTACTACTACTACTACTACTACTACTACTAAAGAGATGATCGAATTTTTTATATTTTAGTTCTACACATTGTATGCATTTTATATCATTTCTTACTTTTAATAATAACATTGTATTGATTAATTTTTACCTCCGAAAAGGAGGTTATGTTTTCCGTCGAGTTTTGTTTTTATAACTATGCGTGTTTGTTTGTGTACAGCTGGGAGTCTATATTGCTTTACCAATCGTCACAAAACTTGGTCGAAATATCGGACATGGATAAACCTCACATTGGTTTAATTTTGGGATATCCAAGTCAAAGGTCAAGGTTCAATTCACGAAAAAAAAAGTGAAAGTCGCACTTTTGACGAGAACTTCGGTTCTCTTCATCGTAGAGACTCGCTACCTGGCCCATATTGGAGTCCCGCATCTTATATCACATTCAATTGACCATGATCACGAAAAATTCGGTCATAGTTGAAGTTTTGACGGAATTTCAACTGATTATTCCAAATTTGATGTATGGATCTAATGCTCTTAGATAACAGTAACCACCATGCCAATCTCAGTCAGTCTGTGTCGATATCCACTTAACCACCGTCACCTCCCGATTAAATGCTCTTAGATAACAGTAACCACCATGCCAAATCTCAGCTAGTCTGTGTCGATATCCACTTAACCACCGTCACCTCCCGATTAAATGCTCTTAGATAACAGTAACCACCATGCCAAATCTCAGCTAGTCTGTGTCGATATCCACTTAACCACCGTCACCTCCCGATTAAATGCTCTTAGATAACAGTAACCACCATGCCAAATCTCAGCTAGTCTGTGTCGATATCCACTTAACCACCGTCACCTCCCGATTAAATGCTCTTAGATAACAGTAACCACCATGCCAAATCTCAGCCAGTCTGTGTCGATATCCACTTAACCACCGTCACCTCCCGATTAAATGCTCTTAGATAACAGTAACCACCATGCCAAATCTCAGCTAGTCTGTGTCGATATCCACTTAACCACCGTCACCTCCCGATTAAATGCTCTTAGATAACAGTAACCACCATGCCAAATCTCAGCCAGTCTGTGTCGATATCCACTTAACCACCGTCACCTCCCGATTAAATGCTCTTAGATAACAGTAACCACCATGCCAAATCTCAGCTAGTCTGTGTCGATATCCACTTAACCACCGTCACCTCCCGATTAAATGCTCTTAGATAACAGTAACCACCATGCCAAATCTCAGCTAGTCTGTGTCGATATCCACTTAACCACCGTCACCTCCCGATTAAATGCTCTTAGATAACAGTAACCACCATGCCAAATCTCAGCTAGTCTGTGTCGATATCCACTTAACCACCGTCACCTCCCGATTAAATGCTCTTAGATAACATTAACCACCATGCCAAATCTCAGCCAGTCTGTGTCGATATCCACTTAACCACCGTCACCTCCCGATTAAATGCTCTTAGATAACATTAACCACCATGCCAAATCTCAGCTAGTCTGTGTCGATATCCACTTAACCACCGTCACCTCCCGATTAAATGCTCTTAGATAACAGTAACCACCATGCCAAATCCCAGCCAAAGATAAATTGTTATTGAGTTATCACTAGATTTTCCATGGCATAACTTCAGAAATACTCTATACAATATGGGGGAGTAAGGCTCAAATAAGACTTTAGCTCATCCGTACGTTGTCAAGCGGAAGTATATAGTCTCTCGAAGAACTCATGCTCTTGCTGAAACTATGTTTGTTTTTATTTTTTAAATTGATGAATGCAAACCTATTTTCCATTCAATATATTCAATTCATTATAAATAAATTCATTAAGGACAGCTCAAGAATTTTTCCGCGTCGCAAGCGGTAAGGTTTAAAAAAAACGCGGTCCCGCTTGAGTAGAATCACTTCATGGCAAAATAAGCACTACATTCATTAGTAAGAATATATGATAGGTAAGAGTTTATTAGCTAGTAACTATAATTATAAGAAATTCAAAAAATGTTAATTAACCGCTAAGTTGTCCAGGAATTTCAACCGCCCAGTTATTCGTCATCATCCTAATAACGATTGGTTCTTCTGGTTCTTCATTGAGTTAATTGCTGCCGGGTTGACGCCTGCCCATATACATCCACACCTTGAAGCGAAGACAGTAATGAATACACTTTTAATGTAATTACTATTTTTTAATTATTTATCGAACGACCGTCAGGTGTCTTTTCAACCGGGCCTGTGTCTGGCTACATCTCGGGTGTTTTAATTCATTTCTAATTACATCCGTCTGTTCGCTTGTTGAAAAGAGGCAAACCATTCACTTTCAACATTTGGACTTTTGTTTTATACCTAAGTGTATTAGGTATTAAAAAAACTTCTTGTCAATTTTCTGTCAAAGAAAACGGAATTGATACTTAGTTAATAAAATTAATTACTATTCAATTGATACTTAGTTATTAAAATTAATTACTATTCAATTGATACTTAGTTAATAAAATTAATTACTATTCAATTGATACTTAGTTAATAAAATTAATTACTATTCAATTAATACTTAGTTAATAAAATTAATTACTATTCAATTGATACTTAGTTGATAAAATTAATTACTATTCAATTGATACTTAGTTAATAAAATTAATTACTATTCAATTGATAATTAGTTATTAAAATTAATTGCTATTCAATTGATACTTAGTTAATAAAATCAATTACTATTCAATTGATACTTAGTTAATAAAATTAATTACTATTCAATTGATACTTAGTTGATAAAATTAATTGCTATTCAATTGATACTTAGTTAATAAAATCAATTACTATTCAATTGATACTTAGTTAATAAAATTAATTACTATTCAATTGATACTTAGTTAATAAAATGAATTACTATTCAATTGATACTTAGTTAATAAAATGAATTACTATTCAATTGATACTTAGTTAATAAAATTAATTACTATTCAATTGATACTTAGTTAATAAAATTAATTACTATTCATTGATACTTAGTTAATAAAATGAATTACTATTCAATTGATACTTAGTTAATAAAATTAATTACTATTCAATTGATACTTAGTTAATAAAATTAATTACTATTCAATTGATACTTAGTTAATAACATTAATTACTATTCAATTGATACTTAGTTAATAACATTAATTACTATTCAATTGATACTTAGTTAATAAAATTAATTACTATTCAATTGATACTTAGTTAATAAAATTAATTACTATTCAATTGATACTTAGTTAATAAAATTAATTACTATTCAATTGATACTTAGTTAATAAAATGAATTACTATTCAATTGATACTTAGTTAATAAAATTAATTACTATTCAATTGATACTTAGTTATTAAAATTAATTGCTATTCAATTGATACTTAGTTAATAAAATCAATTACTATTCAATTGATACTTAGTTAATAAAATTAATTACTATTCAATTGATACTTAGTTATTAAAATTAATTGCTATTCAATTGATACTTAGTTAATAAAATCAATTACTATTCAATTGATACTTAGTTAATAAAATTAATTACTATTCAATTGATACTTAGTTAATAAAATTAATTACTATTCAATTGATACTTAGTTAATAAAATTAATTACTATTCAATTGATACTTAGTTAATAAAATTAATTACTATTCAATTGATACTTAGTTAATAAAATTAATTACTATTCAATTGATACTTAGTTGATAAAATTAATTACTATTCAATTGATACTTAGTTAATAAAATTAATTACTATTCAATTGATACGTAGTTAATAAAATTAATTACTATTCAATTGATACTTAGTTAATAAAATTAATTACTATTCAATTGATACTTAGTTAATAAAATTAATTACTATTCAATTGATACTTAGTTAATAAAATTAATTACTATTCAATTGATACTTAGTTAATAAAATTAATTACTATTCAATTGATACTTAGTTGATAAAATTAATTACTATTCAATTGATACTTAGTTAATAAAATTAATTACTATTCAATTGATACGTAGTTAATAAAATTAATTACTATTCAATTGATACTTAGTTAATAAAATTAGTTACTATTCAATTGTTTGCCATCTGTTTTAATAAAACATCTAGGATTGATTAAATCTTCCACTGTATTATAAATAGCAATGTGTATGTATTTGTAAATATAAATCCGTACGGTCACACAAAAAGTTACTCGACGAAGTAAGGGCGCAAATTTATTTCCATAGTCAGACGTTTTCTTTATTTTTTTACTTTATGTTCTCTACACCGATTTATACGTTTTTTTTAACATTTCCTTTTGATTCTTTAAACCTTCTAATATAGGGCGTTTTATTTCTTATTTTTTCAGGTGAGCGAAGATTGTCCTCTTTAAATTTCATTTTTAACTTCAGCTGACATCTTTGATGTAATCCCTAGTAATAAATGTTTAATGCTCTCCAAACAGCCAATAACATTCAAGATAAGAATAGTAATCTGAATAATCCAAATACTACATGTTATTGATATTAGTATTATTATTTGTTATGCCTTTTAACTTATTTTTTATTCAATCCTTGAAAGTTGTTAGACACTATTAATACAGCATCAATATGCAGATCAAATGCTGTTAAATATTTCATACGAGAGCTCCCAAAAGTATTCCATTCATTTTTTTCTTCTTTACCATTATTTCTGAATTCATCCAATTCCATCTTAAAATGTTTTCTGTTTTTTCTCTTCTTAATCTGATTCAAATACTTGTTCCAAAAATATATATCTCTATTAGCAAAAAAAAAAAAAAATTCAATTTCGTTTTTGAAATCTGTCTTGACAACTTACCAAACCGAGGATAAATATTAAAGAAAAAAATAATAACACTGCAAAATCAAGATAGGTTTTTTTCTTTTGTAAGTTATCAGTCATGACTCGCGTTTTTTTTTCAACTCGCGATAATTCAGTCCTATCCAATTAGAGTTTTAAAAAAATATTACAAAGACCTACATTGGAAAAAAAACGGCAAGTCAGACCTACCCCGTTGTATGAAATAAATTCGGAAAGCATTCCTTCACTCTCAATAAAGTCAACAATAGCTTTTTTTTTCTTTAGATTATGAAATAAAATTATAGGTAAAAATGAATTAATAACGTAATTGGATGCTCTTATATATAAATATTAGTGCAAACACTGGCGAAGCAACATCTTTTACGTAGGGTGTATACTAGTGTTTATATAATGTCCCATTCATGCAGTGACTAGTTTATCTATTGATTTATCCTGTCTCACAATTGTTTTTTGCTATGGTTGAGTTCTTTTTTCAGAATGGATAAAAAGATATATATATATATATATATAGAACAGATATTTATTATATTCCAATAACCATGGTTAGTTTTATTATTTTTATTTTTGTTTTTATTTTTTTCACATTTCCAAAAATTCCAAATTTCTGTGAGATATATTTAACGGTCCGTTTCATTTGTTTTGTGCCAAACAACATTTGTATGTCAATATCGTCTCTGCAACACTACAAAATCATCAGAAAAAGTTCACAAATAATAAGAGTTCTTAGAATTAGAGTGTCTTGAAAAAACACCCACATCATACATCAGTTTCATTTTAAGGTGAAAACAAACAAAAGAACAAACGAAAACTACAGAGCAGTCACTCACGTGTGTACTATCAAGTTAATCGGCCATTTTGATTATATATATATATATATATATATATATATATATATATATATATATATATATATATATATATATATATATATATATATATATATATATAAAGTAAGCTAGGAAAATATATTTATGGCCATTAAGCTACACAGAAGATCTCGTGTTTCATCCCCGGGGGGAATCTTCAGGCTAAAAGATTCAGGCCTGAAGATCCCCGCCCCCGGGGATTAAACGAGGAAGACTCTGTGTAGCTTAATTGCCATAAATATATATTCATAACTTACTACCTAGCTCTACTTACGTATCGAGCACTGTTGAAGTGAATACTGAAAATTGATACATAAAAAATGATATCTCCTTATAAAGTATTATGTGGATACATGAAATACTAATATATATATATATATATATATATATATATATATATATATATATATATATATATATATAGAGAGAGAGAGAGAGAGAGAGAGAAAAGAGGGTAGTGCAGTATTAGTGCAGTTCCAACGCGAGAAAAGTATATATGTAAAGGAGAAAGGCTACCAACATTTGTTTAAAGTTTTTTTTTAACATTTATTTATTATTTTGTTATTTGAAATATATTTTATTTCTTCAAATGGATTTACATATCTGATGAGAGCGGACCACCGCTTAAAACGCGTTTTATAAAATTATAAAATGATAAAATAACAAAATAATAAATGAATGTTGAAAAAACCTTTTTACAAATGTTGGTAGCCTTACTCCTTTACACACACACACACACACACACACACACACACACACACACACACACACACACACACACACACACACACATATATATTTAATATTTAAATGTTGAATTAAATAACGCTAATTTAATTATCGTTAAATAATAATAATAATAATAATAATAATAATAATAATAATAATAATAATAATAATAATCTATCGTGATAATATAAAGCTCAATATATTGAATAGAGCAATCAATTTTTTATTCTCATCTTTCACCTCTAATATATATATATATATATATATATATATATATATATATATAATGTCAGTCTTTTTTTATCATTTTCCAAAATTGTTTAACAGACGTTGGAATTTTCAGAATTGTTAACCTATCATCGTAATAACCTTTTAAATGCCGCAGACCGTATCCTAAGGCGATATCAATAATTCTAAAACCTGATTCAGAGAAATTAATTTAAAATTAAATTAAAAAAATCTTTAAAAAATCTAAATAAAAAAAATCCAACTGTTGTAGACTTCGTACTTTTTCTTATATGGTTAGATCTTGGAGCAACATTTACGAATGTTAGTGACGTGTTAGTGACGTGTTAGTTTCACATTGGAGCAACATTTACGAATGTTAGTGACGTGTTAGTGACGTATTAGTGACGTGTAAGTTTCACCTTGGAGCAACATTTACGAATGTTAGTGACGTGTTAGTGACGTGTTAGTGACGTGTTAGTGACGTGTTAGTTTCACCTTGGAGCAACATTTACGAATGTTAGTGACGTGTTAGTGACGTGTTAGTGACGTGTTAGTTTCACCTTGGAGCAACATTTACGAATGTTAGTGACGTGTTAGTGACGTGTTAGTGACGTGTTAGTGACGTGTTAGTTTCACCTTGGAGCAACATTTACGAATGTTAGTGACGTGTTAGTGACGTGTTAGTGACGTGTTAGTTTCACCTTGGAGCAACATTTACGAATGTTAGTGACGTGTTAGTGACGTGTTAGTGACGTGTTAGTTTCACCTTGGAGCAACATTTACGAATGTTAGTGACGTGTTAGTGACGTGTTAGTTTCACCTTGGAGCAACATTTACGAATGTTAGTGACGTGTTAGTGACGTGTTAGTGACGTGTTAGTGACGTGTATTGCTTGTTGTACAGGAATGTAACGTGGTGTGAACACCTGCGGCTTCATTAAACAAAAATAAGTATATATATATATATATATATATATATATATATATATATATATATATATATATATATATATATATATATATATGTTTTTGTTTTATTTTACTTGTCGAAGTTCTCAGGAATCAAGGGACCCCTTCCTGGAGCTAATACTTGCTCTCTATATGAGATACTGGAATATTCCATTAAAATTCCTCTTCACCTATCAAATGTTGAGTTAGTAAAGAAGTTAAGAACATTAGTTTTCTCTCCCTAATTGACCTGTGAACTCTGTTATAGTATATCTTTTATGCGGTCTCCCGGTATTAACGGAGTCCCTGACAAGAATTCATCTGGTCTAGTGGAGTATCCAGCTAAGTGTTGTAACTTGAGGTAACATTACTTGCAGAATTTGCACCATTCCTCGTATGGGCCTGTGTATATTCGTGTCGAGGGGGTCTTATTTGGGCTTCGAATACTATGTTATTTTGAATATTTGGTCAAGGGTTTACTTGTAGAGTGAAGTATCCGCATGTCAGGTTGTCCTGACAAACCCTTGTACAGAGAGACGGAAAACACTCGAGGATGGCATCTAGTAGGTAATTCAAACAAGAATAACTGAATTACCACCGCCTTCAGGGGAAAGTCTAGTATATATTTTTTTGATGATATATATCAAGTTGGAAAAAAGTAATGTCGTTTTTGTCCAACACGTTAAACTTAATATGTTTCAACTAATTACTATATCTGAAAGGCAAAGCAAGATATTAAGACACCAATTCACCAAAAAATCTAGAACTGTGTACAACTTAGGAAGCTGCAAAGTGATGAAGTAAAAAATACGACATTACTTTATGCCACCGAAAGGAGGATATAATTGCTAGTTTTAATAATTTACCTAACGAGTTCTTAAATTACAAACTGTGAAAACAGCTCAACCTTGATGTCCAGATGCGACCAAATCCCAACCGCACATTTCATTCGCTAACCTATATTTTGCGTAACCTACTTATTGCACCTTACTATTGGTACAAATCTTCTACGTCGCGTCTAAAAAAATAATAGCTCATAGCACTATAGAAAGAATATATATTAACACATTTATTTTCATGCGGAAGTATTTTAAATTCCCACCTTTTCTGCCGTACACACGCCTCATGTCTTACAGTGCATTTATACGGATGCCAGAAAAGTTTTTGATTTGTTTTTTTTTCTTTCTTTCTGTTATTCTTATTAATTTACAATTCGGTTTCAAGTGGTTGGTCGTTATTATAAATCTGTATCTGCACGTGATGTATTCACACGCTGCTTTCTAGCGTGACATTGCGGAATATAATTGCGTTTCTAGATGGGTCCACGTACCTCTATAAAATACTCTATCCATCGGTTGGTCGGTCGGTCTGTCTCTCTGCCAGCTTCCAACAGCATTTTCATCGCTACACGCATCTGGATCTTTATTTGCAAGCGTCAAAACTCATCGTGTTGGCTCTACGCTTTTTTCTTTGAATACATCCAATAATCTCCATCATAGTTTCTGTGTGTCGGTCGATCTGTCACGATTAAAAGAACATTTCCGTTGGTCTGACATTCTTAAGATTACGATGATATTGTAATTGGTCTGTCATGCTTGAATTCGAAATAGCATTTCACGTTAGTCGATCACGCTTAATATCGAAATAGCATTTTCGTTTGTTTATCACACTTACGTGTTTTAATAGCATTTTTTGTTTGAAATAGCATTTACATTGGTCTGTCACACTTAACTTTGAAATAGGCTTTTTATTCTAATTAGTTGCTTTCATTTGTCTGCCACAAGTCAATACGAGATAAGCCTATTATTGGTCTGTCATAATTTTGTTTAAAGAGCTTTTTTATTAGTCTGTCACAGTAAAGTTTGAAATAAGCTTTTCATTTATCAGTAATTTTAAAGTTTAAAATAGGCTTTTTATTGATCTGTCATTTTAAAGTTTTAAATAAGTTTTTAATTTATTTGTCATTTTAAAGTTTGAAATAGCTATTTATTGATCTGTCATTTTAAAGTTTGAAATAGCCTTTTCATTTATCAGTAATTTTAAAGTTTAAAATAGTTTTTTTTATTGATCTGTCATTGTAAAGTTTGAAAAAGCCTTTTCATTGATCTGTAATTTTTAAGTTTGGAAAGGGTTTTTCATTTATCTGTCATTTTAAAGTTTGAAAAAGCCTTTTCATTTATCTGTCATTTTAAAGTTTGAATGAGCCTTTTAATGTATCTGTCATTTTAAAGTTTGAAAAAGACTTTTCATTTATCTGTCATTTTAAAGTTTGAATGAGCCTTTTAATGTATCTGTCATTTTAAAGTTTGAAAAAGACTTTTCATTTATCTGTCTTTTTAAAGTTTGAAAAAGCCTTTTCATTTATCTGTCATTTTAAAGTTTGAATGAGCCTTTTAATGTATCTGTCATTTTAAAGTTTGAAAAAGACTTTTCATTTATCTGTCTTTTTAAAGTTTGAAAAAGCCTTTTCATTTATCTGTCATTTTAAAGTTTGAATGAGCCTTTTAATGTATCTGTTATTTTAAAGTTTGAAAAAGACTTTTCATTTATCTGTCTTTTTAAAGTTTGAAAAAGCCTTTTCATTTATCTGTCATTTTAAAGTTTGAATAAGCCTTTTAATGTATCTGTCATTTTAAAGTTTGAAAAAGACTTTTCATTTATCTGTCTTTTTAAAGTTTGTAAAAAGGCTTTTTATTTATCTATCATTTTAAAATTTGAAATAGCCTTTTCATTGATATGTCATTGTAAAGTTTGAAATAGGCTTTTTATTGATCTGTCATTTTATAGTTTAAAATAGCCTTTTCATTGATCTGTCATTATAAAGTTTAAAATAGGTTTTTCATTGATCTGTCATTGTAAAGTTTTAAATAGCCTTTTCATTTATTTGTCATTTCTAAGTTTGAAATAGCTTTATCATTTATCTGTGTTTATAAGTTTTAAATAGGCTTGCCCTTCATTGGAAATTTTAAAGTTTTAAATAGCCTATTTATCGATCTGTAATTTGTAAGTTTGAAATAGGTTTTTCATTGATCTGTCATTTAAAAGTTTAGAATAGGTTTATATTGATCTATCATTGTAAAGTTTGAAATAGCCTTTTCATTGATCTGTCATTTTAAAGTTTGAAATAGGCTTTTTATTTATCTGTCATTGTACAGTTAAAATATGTCTTTTTTTATTGATCTGTCATTCTACAGTTTGAAATAACCTTTTTATTTATCTGTCATTTTAAAGTTTGAAAAAGACTTTTCATTTATCTGTCTTTTTAAAGTTTGAAATAGGCTTTTTATTTATCTGTTATTGTAACGTTTGAAATAGCCTTTTCATTAATCAGTAATTTGTAAGTTTTAAATAGGTTTTTCATTGATCTGTCATTTTAAAGTTTAAAATAGGTTTATATTGATCTTTCACTGTAAAGTTTGAAATAGCATTGTTATCTATCTGTCATTTTAAAGTTTTAAATCGCCTTTTTATTTATCTGTCATTTTAAAGTTTTAAATAAGTTTTTCATCATTTATCTGTCATTTTTAAGTTTGAAATAGCCTTTTCATTTATCAGTAATTTTAAAGTTTAAAATAGTTTTTTTTCATTGATCTGTCATTGTAAAG
This sequence comes from Sepiola atlantica, assembly GCA_963556195.1. Taxonomy (NCBI): domain Eukaryota; kingdom Metazoa; phylum Mollusca; class Cephalopoda; order Sepiida; family Sepiolidae; genus Sepiola; species Sepiola atlantica. The sequence continues at coordinate 60,341,421 of OY744545.1, read as the reverse complement.
TTTGAAAAAGCCTTTTCATTGATCTGTAATTTTTAAGTTTGGAAAAGGTTTTTCATTTATCTGTCATTTTAAAGTTTGAAAAAGCCTTTTCATTTATCTGTCATTTTAAAGTTTGAATGAGCCTTTTAATGTATCTGTCATTTTAAAGTTTGAAAAAGACTTTTCATTTATCTGTCTTTTTAAAGTTTGAAAAAGCCTTTTCATTTATCTGTCATTTTAAAGTTTGAATGAGCCTTTTAATGTATCTGTCATTTTAAAGTTTGAAAAAGACTTTTCATTTATCTGTCTTTTTAAAGTTTGAAAAAGCCTTTTCATTTATCTGTCATTTAAAAGTTTGAATGAGCCTTTTAATGTATCTGTCATTTTAAAGTTTGAAAAAGACTTTTCATTTATCTGTCTTTTTAAAGTTTGTAAAAAGGCTTTTTATTTATCTATCATTTTAAAATTTGAAATAGCCTTTTCATTGATATGTCATTGTAAAGTTTGAAATAGGCTTTTTATTGATCTGTCATTTTATAGTTTACAATGGCCTTTTCATTGATCTGTAATTTTAAAGTTTGAAATAGCCTTTTCATTGATCTGTCATTATAAAGTTTAAAATAAGTTTTTCATTAGTCTGTCATTGTAAAGTTTTAAATAGCCTTTTCATTTATTTGTCATTTCTATGTTTGAAATAGCTTTATCATTTATCTGTGTTTGTAAGTTTTAAATAGGCTTGTCATCTATTGGATAGTTTAAAGCTTTAAATAGCCTATTTATTGATCTGTAATTTGTAAGTTTGAAATAGGTTTTTCATTGATCTGTCATTTAAAAGTTTAGAATAGGTTTATATTGATCTATCATTGTAAAGTTTGAAATAGCCTTTTCATTGATCTGTCATTTTAAAGTTTGAAATAGGCTTTTTATTTATCTGTCATTGTACAGTTAAAATATGTCTTTTTTATTGATCTGTCATTCTACAGTTTGAAATAACCTTTTCATTTATCTGTCATTTTAAAGTTTGAAAAAGACTTTTCATTTATCTGTCTTTTTAAAGTTTGAAATAGGCTTTTTATTTATCTGTTATTGTAACGTTGTAAATAGCCTTTTCATTAATCAGTACTTTGTAAGTTTTAAATAGGTTTTTCATTGATCTGTCATTTTAAAGTTTAAAATAGGTTTATATTGATCTTTCACTGTAAAGTTTGAAATAGCATTGTTATCTATCTGTCATTTTAAAGTTTTAAATCGCCTTTTTATTTATCTGTCATTTTTAAGTTTGAAATAGGGTTTTCATTTATTTGTCATTTTAAAGTTTGAAATAGCATTTTTATTGATCTGTCCTTTTAAAGTTTGAAATAGGCTTTTTATTTATCTGTTCTTGTAACGTTTGAAATAGCCTTTTCATTAATCAGTACTTTGTAAGTTTTAAATGGTTTTTCATTGATCTGTCATTTTAAAGTTTAAAATAGGTTTATATTAATCTTTCACTGTAAAGTTTGAAATAGCATTTTTATTTATCTGTCATTTTAAAGTTTGAAATAGCCTTTTTATTTATATGTCATTTTTATGTTTGAAATAGGTTTTTCATTTATCTGTCATTTTAAAGTTTTAAATAGCATTTTTATTGATCTGTCATGTTTAAGTTTAAAATATCCCTTTTATTTATCTTTAAAGTTTAAGTTTTAAAAGCCTTTTCATTGATCTGACATTGTAAAGTTTCTGATAGCCTTTTCATTGATATGTCATTTTTAAGTTTAATATAGTCTTTTTATTTATCTGTCATTTTAAAATTGGAAATAGCCTTTTCATTGATCTGTCAATGTAAAGTTTGAAATAGCCTTTAGATTGATCTGTCATTTTTAGTTTAAAATAGCATTTTTATTGATTTTTAATTTTTAAGTTTAAAATAAGTTTTTAATTTATCTGTCATTTAAAAGTTTGAAATAGGTTTTTATTGATATTTTATTTAAAAGTTTAAAATAGCCTTTTCATTGATCTGTCAGTTTAAGTCTGAAATAGCCTTTTTATTTATCTGTGATTTTAAAGTTTGAAATAGCCTTTTCATTGATCTGTCATTTTACAGTTTGAAATAGGTTTTTCATTTATTTGTGATTTTTAAGTTTGAAATAGCTTTTTTATTGATCTGTCATTTTTATATTTCAAATAGCTTTTTCATTGATATTTTATTTTAAAGTTTAGAATAGGCTTTTTCAGTGAAACACGTGCATACTGAATGGACTATTCTTTAAGCTAGTCGTTATTGTGTTAGGGTTATGGGTATAGTTAGGGTCAGTGTGTGTTTACAGATTTAAAATTTATTTATGCACACATGAGATCAAAACTTTATTTTTTGTATATATATATTCCAACTTACTTTTCCCCTTCAATCTTGACCGCAGCCATCTGGTCAAACACATCCCCCCTCTTCCTCCACTCTCTCTCTGCCATCCACTTTACCCCTGCTCATCCCCCACCTCTTTCTCTTACCACCAGCCACAGTAGTCCTTGATCACCCCATCCTTCCATTTTTTCCCCACTCATTTTCTTCAACATTCATTTCTATTTCTCCAACAAGTACGGACGTCCACCCAGTAGGGGCCATTATTTCATTTTATTTTCTCTCCCAATATGTCTACCCTACATGTATCTGTACTTGCATGACATTTTTTCTCTATTTTATCATCCTAATGAAGTCTTATAAATAAAGACGAAACGTTGATGTACACATAAAAAACATCCATTTTTTGGTTTTCCTTTTTCATTTTCCCACATATATATATATATATATATCAAAGTTCACACTAACATACATGTTCACATACGCACGCCTCTTTCTTTTTCGATTTCTAGATACATATGAGTTTATATATGTTCGTTTAATTTTAACTAGTTTATTAACCCACAGTAAATATATTTTTTTATAAAGTATACACGATCAACATATATCTTAGAAATAATCTGTTAATTCAGAAACATCCGAACAGAACAGTTCAAAACCACTTATATGTCCCCTTACGAAGATTAAAATCAGGATATAATGATACTGAACCTTATGTCCAGAATCCTTATTTCCAATTTGATCAAAATTCATTACATGATTTTGATTCTAATAAATATAAAAAATGTAATACAGCTACCTTAATAGGTAGCTGTATTACATTTTCAGTAGCTTCTTTCCAAGAACTGCAAGCTGGTGGAACTCTCTTCCTGCTGACTATTATTCCTTTGGCTTTGGTCTTTTCAAGACTAAGGCCAATAAATATCTCATGTCTTTGCGATAATCGCATTTGTTCTTGTTAGCTTATTACATCAAGTGACATCATGCCTTGTCTGGAGCGATTTCCATTAAAATTACACAAATAAAACTAAAGAGACCTTCATATACGAATAAAATAACGAAAATAAAAACCAGAGTCAAATGGCAAATTGGCTCCGAGTAGGTCATAGGTTCAAGTACCTTGACATATCGATGTACAACTTACTAATATTATTATCTTATTGTTATAATAGTTAGATGCCCACTCCACATATTTATTTTGTCCCCGGCTGATGAAACCCTTGGCAATATTATCTTGGAAGACGCCATCCATTCCCGTACCCAGATCCCGATTAATTTATTTTCAGAACGCCCCGCTTTATTCCCACTCCCATTTAGGGGTCGACCTGCTTGTTTTCGGCTTTGAGCCGGAAAACAGTGGGCGGTCCGCACTTAGCAAGAAGGAGGGAAGGGTCCTACTAACCACCCCTTATCATTTTATTTGGTTCTTTATTTTTCTTTCTTTTTGGGTGTTTTTAATGTGTATCCCAATCCTACGTTATTTCATGGTTTCATGTATCATTTTGGGGATATTTTAAGTAGGGTTAAGCCATAGAGTGACTGTGAATTTTTTAGTGTGAATGTCTAGCTTAGGGTAGAGTAGGTTTTTGTCATTGTGCATTTTCTTTGCTTTTTGTCAAATAAAAAATGTCTTTGTTTTGTCTTTGTTTGAAATAAAAAATGTCAAACTGTTGTTTTTTAAATGTCACAATGACCCCCGACCCCCACCTTCCCCCCTTCCACAGTGGGCTTTTATGCCTAAGGTGGTATGCATTCTGGGAATGTAATCTTAACTCTAGGAGTTAATGTTTTCCAGGATGCATCCATCTAAATAAATTATTGTTATAATAGTTGCTTTACTATTTGGAGTATTGACCACTTTTAGATTCGATACAAATATGGACAGATACAACTTCTTAGTAATAATAAGTGATAGGTTACAGACTTCTGGAGGTTGAAGGTTCAATCCCGAGTACTGGCGATACTATGAATATAATTAAGAATTACTTTAGACTTTTATATAGTTATGGCTGTCAGAACGAGAACAAGCTACCCACGTAAATTAAATAAAGATTGCCGAATTCGTTATAAAGATTGCTGTTCTCGCTAAGACGCGCCTCAAGAAAGTCAGGGGTTAGATCGGTCGAAACGTTTTAAGAATAACATCTAATAGTAGTCCGACTAACCCAAATTATACAAATTATCAGTCCACATTTAAAATAATTGTGAAACGTATTTACTAATATTATTATAGAAATTTAATTTCGTAATCCGAGGCAGGAGCAATGTGATATAGGTACCGGAAAGTTGGAACAGATGAACAAAAATAAATGAGAAAAGAAAATATGAATGGAATTTCAAATCAATTTATTAATATTTCACGGTTTAAATACCAAAACAGTAAATAGAGAAAGGTTTACTGTCAAGCAATTTAAAAGGTCCAAAATAAACTTTAATTTTCGAGAGTGGAACCTCTCATTATCAAAAGAAACAGATAAAAAAATATGACCGAGTGGTCGAAAAGGCGAGATGGACACAACTGTTGACGAAATGTCGGAATTTCGTCAACAGTTGTAAACCTTTTTCTATTTACTGTTTTGGTATTTAAACCGTGAAATATTAATAAATTGCTTTGAGATTCCATTCATATTTTCTCTTCTCATTTATTTTTGTTCATCTGTTCCATCTTCCGTTACCTATATCGCATTGCTCCTGTTTCGGATTACGAACTCACATTTCTATTTACCAGCAATGCTTCAAGCAAACTACAATTTCCTTTTAATATTATTATCTTTTTTAAAAATTATAGTTGCTTTACGCTTTGGGGTATTGAGCACTTTTTAATTAGATAAAACTATTTATCGATTTTTGAAGAGACTACTTCGATTTCATGTATTATTTCTTTACGTTTTATCTTAATGTCCACGTCAAATCGATTTCGTAAACACTTCTAAGTTTTCACCTCTTCATTACCTTATTACGTAACGATTCCCCCCTTATCTGAGGCAAGCTACTTGCTAACCTCTAATGTAGGTCATAGTAAGTAAACAAGGTTATTGTATATTGCTGCGATGCTTAAGAGAAGAACAACATACACTAATGTCTAACAATGTAATTCTATATATTGAGCAAAAGGAGTAAGTGAGAGTTGTTAGGGGTAAATAGTGTTTTTATTAATCTCTCGAATTCGCTAGCCAGCCGCTTTGTGTCAATCCAAATTCGAGCCTTTTACTATAATATATTTGAACAGCCACACATCCTCAACTGTCACTCCCATTCTTGGATCTCATCCACGCTATGTTACGTGTCTCCAAGTTGTGTACTGACTATTTAAAGAACAAATGTATTTTCTTTGTGATGCTGCAGCAGATGTACTTACATGTGTCTCTGTGTAAACAGCCGGATGTTTCTCTTCCTGTTAGGTAAAGAGTCTGCGTAAACAGCCGGATGTAACTCTTCCGGGCAGGTGTTATCTCGGATATGCTAAAGACTTATATAAAAAAATCGTGGCAAACTTGCAATGCATCTTAAACCTTACGCACGGTTCACATATATGCGTTCTCCGTTATCCCTTTCTCACGCAAGAGACGTTGTTAATCTTTCACTACTGAATCATTATTTCTTATGAACATGCTCGACTGACCTCCAATTGCTATACCTCCAATGGCTGTAAAATATTTTACATCAAGAACTCGTCTCCCTACCACCATTGGAAATAACTTTCCTTTCTTCCTCTGTATTAATAGAACCATATAGAATGTCCATGACCAGAGTGTCTTTCCAATAACTTCGCATTCGTGGAACACATTTCTACGGGAATGCTTCCATGCAGACTACAACATGTTCGTCTTCAAGTCCGATGTAAACAAGTATTTGTAGAGCCGTCATCGTAAGTAATCATATTTTTTTCTATTCCATTCATCGTTTCCAATCCTCTCATGATATTGTTCGTCATCCAGCTGGCAATCTCCCTAGTGACACATTACTACAAAAATCGAGTTTTTATAACTAGATTCTTCTTTTTCTTTTTTTTTATTATTTAAATACAAGAGATAACGGATATTGGATTAAGTTGTATTTCGCCTCCGAAAGTTAATCAATTTTGACAAGAGACGCCGCCTTAAGGCAGCGAATATTAATTCTGATAGCGATGCTCTTGAAATCGGCACATCGTAATGGTTCTGCTGATGAGAAAATAATTAAAAAAAACTAAAAATATTTTTTAATTTAATCCGAAAGATAAAGATAAAAAAGAACCGTGATAGGTGTATTTGTTTTACAGCAAGAAACATTGCGATTATTCTCTGTAATAATAATAATAATAATAATAATAATAATAGTAATAGTAATATATATATATATATATATATATATATATATATATATATATATATATATATATATATATATATATATATATTTAGATTTTTCACTTATAAAATAGATCATTCAGTGAAGACCGGGGTTGTTCCAATAAAAAACAAGCTCGATGATATTCGATTACAGAGTACAGAGCATTTATATGTGATTTTATGAAGGCTTACCAAAGCATTCCTTTCAAGACACCAATGATCACCATTAAAGATATTTTTTCTTATTTCTTTCTTTTGAATAAATAGTATTTGTAAGAAAAATATCTTTAATGGTGATCATTGGTGTCTTGAAAGGAATGCTTTGGTAAGCCTTCATAAAATCACATATATATATATATATATATATATATATATATATATATATATATATACTAGCGGAACCCGACGTCGAATAAAAAAAGAAACGGCCTATTGTTTTTTCTGCCCCGTCTACCGTGTTGGCGAATGTTTTAAATTTAAAATAAAAGAAAAAAGTGGTAGAGTAGAATGGGATTGAACGCTAAAACTTGGGATCATGAAACCTACCTTCTTACCGACTGCGCCACGCTTCCGGGTTAAAAATGCATGTGAAAATAGGCGAATTAACCTAACCTTGATTATTGGCATGCGTGTTAAATTAATACCAGGAAAATAATAAATAAGAACCGGTGTTTTGTGAAAATTAAACTGTGTGTATCAGTTCCTGGTGTCGATGAGTAGAGTGACAGTACAGAATTGTTAGGGAGAAAAGTTTTTGCTACCACCTATGTGGAGTTGGTTTTTCGGAGAGTCGTTGATGGTGGGCCAAATGTAATATTTAGTGGTAGGTAGAAAAAAATAATAACAAATTTACTAAAACACGCTCGAGTGAATAAGTGTAGTATAGTGGTGAGTTTAGTAGCCTGTGATGCATGTGGTTATTTTCCTATAACCCGAGAAGGTACAGGGAAAAACGTCTCTACTTTATATATATATATATATATATATATATATATATATATATATATATAATTTAATATAATTATGTAAAAAGCACTCCTTGCTAAAAGCATGTCTGTAAATTCTATTATTTTACATTTGTCATTAAACATATTTTGGTTGTAAAATAAGAATATACATATTTTATATATATATATATATGATAATTTTATTTACACAGACATGTACAAAATCTGCGACACTGGCATGTCGATGTTATCGATCAACAGTTACTATAAACTGAGATCTCATCAGGCAGAGTTAGTTAGAGTTAACTCTGCCTGATGAGATCTCAGTTTATAGTAACTGTTGATCGATAACATCGACATGCCAGTGTCGCAGATTTTGTACATGTCTGTGTAAATAAAATTATCATATATAAAGCTCTATTTTGATATTGAGCACTTTTTATAAACCCGGTTAAAATTCTCTGGATTACCACCCTGTGGATATTTTTCACCTGGATTATTACCATTATTATATATATATATATATATATATATATATATATATATATATATATATATATGAAAGTAGGTGGGGATACCCCCCCCCACCCCCCACCTACTAGAGCCATATTTGACTCCGACAATCTTCCTAGCTAAAATAGCCATAAACTGACAAATCCAAGACATCAATCCCATTCATCTCGCATCCGTTGAAGGAGACTGGCCACTGCTGATAACAATACTACTAAAATCATAATTTTCATTCTCTGCTTATTAACATCAACAGCCATGCCGAAGTCTGGACACTTTCTGACATATCAAAATTAATATTCTGTCAAATTTTTCTACATTGCTGTCTCCACTCCGAGGAAGTCTTTCAATGAAGACGAAACGTTTATGAATACATAAATCACATAGGTTTTGGCTTATCTAAGTATAAGTATTTGGGTATATCACGTTGATACCTCAGAGTGTCAATCTCTCCAAGTTTCTCTCATATCTCTATTAAGTTATATATATATATATTATTTGGCATTAAGACGTAAATTTAATCTTCTATTTAAAAAGAATCCGCGGTGGGTACATCGGGACGCGCTCAAACTACTAAGTTAAATGACTTTCTTATCGGAGTTTGAACCGTGTGACCGGCAGAGATTGTCTCCTCCCATACAGATGATTGCAGGTTTGGTATGAAACACATGTGGAGATTGATTTATTTAAAAAAGATTATGTAAATATAATTATATAAATATATATCACATACACAAATATATATATATATATATATATATATATATATATATATATATATATATATATATATATATATATATATATATATGGGAAATAAAAAAAGAAAAACCAAGAGATATTTTTTATATATTCATCAAGGTTTAGTCTTTATTGTAAGACTTCCTCAGGATTCCAGTTTAGGTTGACCCCTCAACCATCTCCTCTTTTCTTTTTTCTCTGTATCCCATTACGTCTACAGTCTTCAGTCTACAAATGAATATGGAAGACTTTGAGTGGGTACCATTAAGGCAGCAGTGAAAAAGGGGAGGAGTGAGAGTATTAGTGAATTTGCCTTATGGTGGGAGAGACGAAAGGGGGTTCTGAGGTTTTTGTCGTGGTGAGGTGTGGCATGAATTTTGAGGGGCTGGGGAAAGAGGAGAGAAGGGGGAACTCTGTGTGTTTGGTATGTAGGTTGTATCATAGTTTTAGAAAAAGATTTGAAGAAATGAAGATAACTTAAAAATAGGCGGGGGTGGGTAAGAGTATGAAAGAAGTAGTCGAAAGGGTGAGATAGGGGTAGGAGAGAGGGGAGCTTTTGTTGTGATCAGGTGTTAAATTTTTGGAGGGTATGAGTATTGACCAGCTGGCTATGTCAGGAATGTGTGAATATGAGTGAGTTTGAAAGAATATGTTGAAGTGTGCTGTGAACATGACAATAAAGAAAAGGAAAAGAAAAAGAAGAAAAATGATTTTACTTTTGGGGAGAGATAAGTAAAATGTGGTTTCGTTCAGGATGTGTTGATGGTTTGAGATTAAATTGAGGGCAAAAGGGGTTTAAATATCTAAATATTTGTGAGGATGATGTATAGAGTGTGTTCATTGGTAAGACTGTTATGTGTGGTTAAGTAGTTTTGATCTGTAGTGGGTGATTCATGAGTATGTGATTGGATATATATGTGAGAAGGAGTTAGTACGTGAGTGTGTATGCGGGGAGTTGTATATAAGTACAATTGAGAACGATGAGAAGAAGGGTTAGCCATGATCTAGGTTTAGTTTTTGTTCGGTCAGGATAATTTTGCTTATTAAGGGGGATTGTAGAAACCATTTCGTTGTCTGATGGTGTTGAAGGCTGTGATTAGTGCTGTTTCCAGTAGTCTTCGCCGAGCTTTGTTATGAATGTGTTTGGTGATTTTGGACGGTTCAAACTTAAAAGCATGATCGCGCTCTAATACGTTGGGAAAAAGTGCACTGAGAAAGCAATCTTTTTTCAATTCACGTTGCGTTTCCCTCACGTAAATTTGATGGCAGTTGTTACATGGGACGGTATATAAGCCGGCATGAGATGTGTTTTTTTTTCGGAAATGTCTTGCTGTGTTTAATGTTTGTTTTATGGTTTGTGATGTGGTTTATACAGTTGGAATGCCTAGTTTGTTAAGTGTGTTGCAGATGGATGTGTTATTGGAATGCGTGGGTAAGAGAAGAGGTCTGTCTATGAGAAGGGTGTCTGGTATTTGATGCTTTTGTGTATTCTTTTTTCTTAAAAATACTATTCTGAGGAAGTCTTACAATAAATACGAAACGTTGATGAATATATAAAAAATATCTCTTGTTTTTTCCTTTTTCATTTCCCATTACGTCGGATTACTGTCATCCTTCCTTTCCCATATATATATATATATATTCTATTTGTCTGCAAAATGTTGGATAGTAGAGAGCAGACAAAGCAGCCCCCTCTTCACATTAGTAAACGCTCATTTTCGTCGTCCCATCTTGCCGTAGCTAATTTTGATGTCCCCATTCCCGTTCTCAGATGATTAGGGGTTTTACTTTAGACTCAGAGATTTTCTGAGCCAGGAGGGAGGGTATCAGAAAGAGTGATTCCCATGTAAGATTTGGGTGAGCATTATTTAGTCCTCCGGTCCGCAGCTGTAGTCTAGTCTCTTCTTGATATGTTGTTAGGAGATCGACATGACCGAGGAAGCTACTTATTGACTTCAGTTGTTGGCCAATAGAATATCTCAGAGAAAATTGTTTCTCCTGATCCTGAGTTAAAATAAGCACCTTGTGAGCACTCTGTGATTATTTCATCATATACATTATATATATATATATATATATATATATATATATATATATATATATATATATATATATATATATATATAGAGAGAGAGAGATAGAGATAGATAGATAAATAGTTAGATAGTTGGATAAGATAGATAGATTTGAGGAATTAATATATATATATATATATATATATATATATATATATATATATATATAGTAAGCTATTTAAGCTACACAGAGGCTCCCGCGTTTCATCCACGAGGGGAATCTTCAGGCTAAAATGCCTAGCTCTACTTACGTATCGAGCACTGTTGAAGTAAATACTGAAAATTGATACATAATAAATTATATCTCCTTATAAAATTTTATGTGGATACATGAAATACTAATATATATATATATATATATATATATATATATATATATATATATATATATATATATACTTTGTAGTACAAACTGTTATTTAGGCAATACGCGGACCATATCTATTTTGTACTAAGCATGAAAAATTTAAATAATAAAACAATGAAAATCGGTTTAGAACTTCGCTCAACATAATAAAATCGAAGAAACATTTAATGCTATGAGAATTACAACGAGGGAAAAGTGGAAAGATTTCAAATAGATTTTCTAAGAGGATTTTCACTAAACTTTATATAAATAATTTCGAGCATCTTGACGTGGAAGGGAGAGTTATTTACTTAGAATAGCGAATTAAGTCGACACTAAAATTGGAGGCAATTTATTCGATGGTCATGGATAAAAGAGCCGTATGTATTGTTTAGAATATCCGATAGTAAATAATTTTCCCTACAAATTTTGTGGACACGTGTTGTTTTACCTGTATGTTTAATCTTTGAGAAGTACTCCCTACGTAGTGCCAACTGCAACTACATTTAACTAAATAAGTAAATAAATAATAAAATTATTATGGAGGAGAACAGACGTCAAGATCAGCCTTGTTGAAAAAACAAGTCGTGTATTCGAGACAAAATAACATTGTTTATATATATATATATATATATATATATATATATATATATATATATATATATATATATATATATATATATATATATATATATATATATATATATACTAGCTGGACCTATTGCTCGGCGCTGCCCGGGAGGAATATAAAAGATCACATAGGTTATTTTTAATATTTACACAAAAGGTCGGCTTTCTACAGTTGTAAAATTATGTACCGAAAAGGAGCACTTCGGATTGGAACAAAAAATAAAATTGCCCCAGTTTCCTAAAGATGGGTTAGAGTTATATTTGTATGTCGGCAAAACTCGGTTGTGTCACGGGGGACGTAGTTAAGTCCGGTTCAAATTCTGTAGAAACATTTTTTGTTTTGTAGATTTAATTTTGCAATTAAATTATTTTCAATTGGATTTTTTAAATTTCGTGTTATTTTACGCGCTATTGCCTTTTCTACGTCAATAAATATTCGAATACGAATACGAAATAAAAATAATAATGTAAATCACGTAGAGATTGTTAAATAATATTAAAAAGAAAATATTAATCTCTTTGGAAAAATAATGTTTTTCTTTGGTTTAAGAGCCTAAATCAACCATACTAATAGTTAAAGTTAGATTCAAGCTAGAATGTTGGGAGAGGGGTCATCCGGACTTAGGGTTAGATGTGGTGGTAGGTATAATAGAGTGTTTTGAAATGCCAAAATTGTTATCAGGGCACTCGAAAAAAAAACGATAAATTTGTAGATTAACATCTTCAGCTAAACAACCTTATCCCCCAAAATGAGATTCTACTTTTTTTAGCTCATTAATCAAGTGGCTTCATGCCTTGTCTAGAGCGATTTCCGTAACAATATATATTATTTAAAAAGAAATATTAATCTCTTTGGTAACATACAAGTGCGTTAGAAAAATACTGTTTTTCTTTTGGTTTAAGAGCCTAAATCAACTATACTAATAGTTAAAGTTAGATTCAAGCTATATTATTGGGGGGGGGATCTCATCCAGACTTAGGGTTATATGTGGTGGTAGGTATAATAGATTGTTATCAGAGCACTCGAAAAACGATAAATATGTAAATTAACACCCTCAGCTAAACAACCTTATCCATCAAATGAGATTCTACTTTTATTTAGCTCATTTAATTAAGTGGCTTCACGCCTTGTCTAGAGCGATTTCCGTAACAATATATATATATATATATACATATGAAGTAGAAAAATAACAAAAAATAAGTACAGTTTTGCGATAAAAATTTTATTCATTCGACCACAGACAATGACGTCGATCAATATATATATATGTATTCTTTTTTCAATATTTTTTATTCAGTACAAAACACAAAACCAATATGGTATTAACAGCGAACCACACCAATATCAATTAAACAGTGTGGGGAGTTCTTTTTTTCATTTAGTTCGTCCAGGTAATGGAACACCAGTCTATAACAACCATACACACATACGATGTAGGCTTTTCCTTACCTTGATAATAAATAGTTGAAGAATAAAATAATACCTACATATAAAATAAAGCGGTAGAGATAAAACAAAAACGGTAATAACGCACTTCGAAATGAAGTAAGAACAATTAGTTCAGAAAATATTTTAAATAACAAGTAAAAAAAAAAAACAACAAAAACGTATAAAACAAACGCAACCATAAATTTTGAGAAAATCTGCAGAGGGCAGGAATGGGGGTGATGGTCACTTGTAAAAAAAAAAATAAAGCGCACATGCGCGAGAAGTGACAATTTTAAGGACCGGACCAGACAGGTCAAGGGATATAATCATGTATTGTATTCATGAAGGGGCAAAGGTGACATATATCGAGAAACATCTTCGCGAGGTGTCATTTTGATTAATATTTGGCTGTGTATCATTCGTTATGCTTTAGCTGTGTGTCGAATTGGTTTTGGACAAGCTGTACACAATTGGAACATAATATCTTGTATATTTTTTTTTTATGGTAATCGCTCCAGACAAGGCATGAAGCCACTTGATGTAAGGAGCTAGAAGAATACTACTTCAAGGTTAAAAACTAGCCAACGATAAGTGTTAGATAGATAGATTCCGACCCAGAAAACAGCAATTATTTCCCCTTTGTCAGAAACATTGCTCATGGAATGTGAGGACTAAAGGACAAAATAAGGGAAGTGAACCCAAGTTAGTCACTTTCTACTCTCCTATTAACACTGTGCGTTCTTGTTCTTTCACCGTTGCAAACACGTTTTGTTTTGGGGTTGGGGGAGGGGATAGGCAACATTGTTGCGACGTTGCTGTATCTTTAGAATCAAGTAGGTTTCTGAGCCGTTTCAGAGCGCAATATGTAATAACATATTATACAATTTGTAGAATTTGGTATATTCGGACTACTGTTCTCATCTTGGGTGTTTTTATCACAACGTTTCGGCCGATGTAACCTCCGACCTTCTCCAAGTGTCCATTGTCGGGAATCTTTATATCAAACTCGGGAATCTTGACGGAATTTCGAACGGAAACCTTTATTAAATCCACGGGGGTAGCATGCTCTTGTTCCATCTGCCATGACTGGGAAGAAGTCTTTAATAAAGGGTTCCGTTCGAAATTCCGACAAGATTCCCGAGTTCGACAGAAAGATTCCCGACAATACACCTGAAGAAGGTCGGAGGTTACACCAGCCGAAACATTGTGATGAAAACACCAAATATGAGAAGAGTAGTCTGAATATACCAAATTCTACAAATGATTAACCCTTATCTCAAAATTCCGAAACATATTATACAATGTTTACATCAGATGGATTCGAAGCATCCCAGAATCAATAACTAAAAGAACACATTGAAGAAGGTCGGAGAGTATATCAGCCGAAACGTTGTGATGAAAACACATTGTGTTTCAGTACCGATTTTTTCTTCTTTTGACTTCCCGTTTTATCGTTTATGATAAATTAAATATTTTTGTCGCGAAAAATCTAATACTTAAAAATATTTTAAAAACAATCAAATAGTTTTCAAATACTTTTTTGAATAGTATGATGTAATCTATGCATTATATATTTGTATTTAAATGTTTTATTTTTATTTGTTTTTTTTTGTGGAGTATTGATTGCGGCCAAGTGGGTGAAGAGCAATCTGCTTACGTTGTCTTGGAGTCATGTGACCTGGCTGTTATTTTAAGAGAGGAGGAATGCTTCTCTTCGTGGTTCTATTTGCTTCTAATTTGCTTCTTTAATTAGCTGTGTGCATGTTAACTTGGGTAATCAGCGAGCCATCTTGTTACAAGTGCCCGTCAAGTTATTGTTCGGTTGACGAAGTCACCCGACAAGCCACGTAAAATGTGAATGTTTTCAGACGATTTAACAACTTCCCGGAAAGGCAATTTATTTCGCGACTCAAAAGTAAGTGCTACTGCTTCTCTCCTCGACCCGACTAGTTTTTTTCTTTTGGTTTTCTTTTGTTTTCTTTTTCTTTTTTTTCTTTTCTTTTTTCTTTTTCTTTTCTTTTCTTTTGTTTTGGTTTTCTTTTCTTTTCTTTAGAAAAGAAAAGAAATCAAAAATCTTTTCTTTTCTTTTTTCTGTTTCTTTTTTCTTTTTCTTTTCTTTTGTTTTCTTTTTCTTTTTTTTTCTTTTCTTTTCTTTTGGTTTTCTTTTAGTTTTTTCCTTCTAGTTTTCTTTTCTTTTTTCTTTTTCTTTTCTTTTCTTTTCTTTTTTTTCTTTTCTTTTTTCTTTTTTCTTTTTCTTTTTCTTTTCTTTTGTTTTTTTTGTTTTTTTTCTTTTCTTTTCTTTTTTCTTTTTCTTTTCTTTTCGTTTCTTTTGGCTTACTTTTCTTTTTCTTTTCTTTTCTTTAAAAAAAGAAAGAAAAGAAAAATCTTTTCTTTTCTTTTTTCTTTTTCTTTTTCTATTTCTTTTCTTTTGTTTTCTTTTTCTTTTTTTCTTTCCTTTTCTTTTGGTTTTCTTTTAGTTTTTCCCTTTCAGTTTTCTTTTCTTTTCTTTTCTTTTCTTTTCTTTAAAAATGAAAAGAAAAGAAAAATCTTTTCTTTTTTCTTTTTCTTTTTCTTTTCTTTTGTTTTCGTTTTCTTTTTTTTTCTTTTCTTTTCTTTTGGTTTTCTTTTAGTTTTTTCCTTTTAGTTTTCTTTTCTTTTCTTTTTTATTTTTATTTTCTTTACTTTTCTTTACTTTTCTTTTCTTTTCTTTTCTTTTTTCTTTTTCTTTTCTTTTTCTTTTTTCTTTTCTTTTCTTTTGGTTTTCTTTTAGTTTTTTTCTTTTAGTTTTCTTTTCTTTTCTTTTCTTTTTTCTTTTTCTTTTCTTTTCTTTTCTTTTTCTTTTTTTTCTTTTCTTTTCTTTTCTGTTTAGTTTTCTTTTCTTTTAGGACTCGAGATTTTATCGACTGTTTATACATTGTACTTGACTAAAAATGTTGTAAATATAACAAATACATATAAGTCATATAACATCACTGGTAAAAGGAAAGTAGAAAGTGGACCATGGGTTTACTTTCGGCAGCCTCGTCACTTTCGTTTGTTACATATCCGAGTCGGTGCACGGAAAGGTTGTTGATAAAACAGATGCACCTGGCGATTGTCAGTTGATAAGATAATTGTCGGATGACCAAAAAGTTATTTGAAAATAAATTAAACCACTCACAACCAGACAAACACCTGCACAGGAAGAGGCAACATATGATCGATTGTCAAAAGATAAGTTTCTTCTGACAAAAAAGGATGCACCTGCAAGAATCACTTAAACAGTGATGTCAGAAGAAACAGAGATGTCGGAAAGGTTAAAGATCATATTGCCAGGTGCGGTTGTGTCATGCCAGGAAAAGATGGACAGATTTTGGAAGTGTCAAATAAAGTTCAAGCTGTCACTGAGTGCAATCTCAATGAGGTCGTCCAGGTGGAGACAAAATCGTTATATAATAACAACCGAAAATCAAAAGACAGTCAGTTGACGATCGAACCTCGGAGAGAATCAACCGTCTAGTTCCCTGTGCACAAATCCTCTCCGACCACCACCCTCATCGTCACCGACAAATAAATATACAGATTATATTTTCCTAAGATACCTGTGTTGTCATTTTTATTAAACCCCACACAATACAACACGCTTCCCTTATTTTGTCCTTTAGTTCTCACATTCCACGAGCGATGTTTCTGACAAAGGGGGAAGAATTGCCGTTTTCTGGGTCGGAATCTATCTATCTAAAACTTATAGGTATTTTGATTTTGAAGTAGATTTTTTCCAGCTCTTTACATCAAGTGGCTTCGTGCCTTGTCTGAAGCAATTTCCATAAAAATAAAACAAAAAAATGAAATAAATCTTTAAAGTTTACAAAATAAAAGGTTTTATAAATGAGACTATTTTTATTATTAATCATGTGTGTATAACAAAAATTTCTTGTAAATAAAATGATATGTTATTAAGTTATTAGTAATTGTTTTGGTAAATAAAACCAGATTTTTAATAAAAAATATGCAGATGTAAAGTTATTATTATTTGGTTCACAATTCAACCAGAATCTAAAAAAAAAAAATCGGTTTTTAAATCCCTTTTGATTGTTGCTCTTTCTTGGGTGCTTGAAATCTATTTGATCCAAATGTTTTTTTTCTCAAAATTTTCTTGTGTTGAAAATTTATAATCAAACTGATGACGATATATTATACTATCTTCGCAGAATTTGTTATGCAAAACCTTTGGAATTTTCTTGGGACAATCCCTGAATTCCAGCGCTAATATACGCCATTTACTTTAATTACAGTCCAATTTTGTTATTTTTACATATAATCGACCATCTTTATAATATGCTTTGTCCGTATATCGAATAATTGATCTGTCACAATTTATTTGTCGTTCTGTCTTGCTTATATTTCAAATAGTGTTTTCGATGTTAGAAGTAGCAACGGTAACGCATTTTTTTACATATCGATTCTCGATTGGACAACGTCTCTAAAAACCCTAACCTTAACCCCAACCCCAACCCAACCATAACCCCTAACCCTAACTCTAACCTAAACCTAACCCTTACCTACACCTAACCCTAACCGTAACCCTAACCCTAACCCTAACCCTAACCTAACCCTAACCCTAACCCTAACTCTAACCCTGACCCTAACTCCAACCCTAACCCTAACATCAACCCTAACCACAACCCCAACTTAACCTTAACCAAACCCTAACCGTAACCGTAACCGTAACCCTAACCCCAACCCTAACCCTAACCTAACCCTAACCTTGATCCTAACCCTAACCCTACCCTAACTTAACCTAACCTAACCCTAATCCCTAACCCTAACCCTAACCCTAACCCTAACCTAACCTAACGTAACCCTAACCCTAACCCTAACCATAACCCTAACCTAACCCTAACCCTAACTCTAACCTGACCCTAACTCCAACCCAGAAGCTAACCAGAGAAGCGAATATATTCACCTACACATCTCACGCCTATTCTAAAAACACAAACAACACAGTGTTTTTTTTCTATCCTTTTGATATTTTTCTCTCGAAGACAACTCAGGTGAGTTCGCCCTTTAAAAGCAAACATCGGTCTACGAGTGAAGGCCCTCGACAGGCGCAACGAGAGACATACACGAATTACCAAACACAGCGCTAGGATATACACACTCTTAACCGAGATCATTCGCACACAAATCCGGACATACACTCTCTCGCTAACAAAACAGACACGCTAATATACACACATGTACATGCCTATCTCATTTACACAGACGTAGACGCACATGTCGCCAACCAAAATGATCATGTCTTATGAATTCCTGCCTACACACTGAACAACTCTTCCATTTTGGAACTTTCCTTGGATTCTTTTGATCCCCGTTTATTGCCAAACTTTATTTTGTATTGTCTCAACGAGTTTTCTATACTAACTTTATATATTTTCGTCTCTCTCAATATCTTTACAATTTTTAAGATACAAGATACGAGATAGATGATTTAAGCAAAAAATAAAAAATAAACGTTTAAGTAAAAGGCTATGTTCATCCTCGAGGAACTCTGACCTGCCTTGAAAGAGTACAAAAACGACTTCGCTAAACGCACAGACTTTATGAACTGTTTTTCTCACTTATTTTGTTATTATCACAACGTTTCAGCCGCTGTGTTTTTTTTTTCAGGTACCTTATCTCCAACGCTGGGACTGTCACGGAATTTTGAACCAAATTTATTTTTGCCCGAATTTGTTGTATTCTTCTAGTTTCTATTTTAAGTGACTTTACTCAGGATTGAACTCTGAATGTCAAGATAACCTACACTCATGCGTACCTGGGGAAAATTTTTCGATCTAAAAACCTATAAAAGTGTCACCTTGATTAGAGGCTTCCATATTATATTCTATTGCTACACTTGACACGTTCGAAGCAGCAATGCAGTGAATGTTGTTCTTACGTATCGACTTCCGATTGGACAAAGGTCAAATCAGCAGTTTATTTCAACCAATCAGAGTTCAAGAAGTATTCGGTCCTGAAATCCCGTTCATAGTATGAACACCAAACACACACAATTTCTCTTCCTCTTCTCTGTTCTTCTATTGGAGACAACACACGTTCGAACGTTATAATCCAGCCTGGCCTACTTTGGGGGTCCGAAAGTCTCTCCACAAGTAGCACACACATGCCCAGAGACATTCACAAACTTCTGTACACCGAACAAAGGACACAAATGAAACTCACACAGCGCACGTACATACAAAATTAATACATACTCCTTCACTAGCAAACAGATACTCTCGCTAATACGCAGACACAGATATACTCATGCGTATCCCATTTACATACATGCAAACGAACGCGGCGCCAGCCGAAACAAGCATGTGTACTCAACTTATCTTTATAGACATAATAACAACGCTTCTGTCACCAGAACGTTCGTGAGACTCTCTGAATTTCCATATTCTACGAACTCTTTATCTTTCGTCGTCTTAAGTTGTTAATAGAAATTAATTATTTTGTATGGGTAGACTCTGTCACTATTTGGTTTACAATTGCATATCCCTCTACGGACCTGCTTAGTCGACTAGTATGTCTTCGCCACGTTAGCTCTTTTATTAAGCTTTTTCCAATTTCTCAATGATAATCATTGTCTATTATTCCAACTTTATTCCAACTTTATTCCATACGGAGCAATAATCACCCTTTGCCCTCCATACATGCTATGCTATACCGGAATTGTGTCAAAAAAAAAAAAAAAAAAAAAAATGAAGAAACCGATCCAAAAATGATAAATGATAAAGAAAATCCATCGTCTAAAAAATACAGAGAAGACTTATTGTCGGGTTATTTGTAATAACTGTTCGATTCACTGTTGTTTGTTTATGGAGTTGAAGTAAATAGTGACATTTGTGCGTGAAAAAAATAGCGACAGCATAATGGTCATTACAAGAAGTATTTAAAAGCCAAAAAGGAATAAAGTCTTATAATATTACCCAGTAATAATTTAAGGATGAACTTTTAGATGTCCAATTCTTTGAATCTGTTAATCGTTTAAAATATTGAGACAAGTATCGTTCGTTTAAAATGTCAAGAAAATCAGTGATATTTATTTTTGCAACCGTTTAATAAAAAATATAGAGGATTAACTTTGTGGAACTTTGTTGTGATTGTCAGCGTATTCATTCCGTCGTCATGGCGGCTTCCGTTGGAGTGTTAACAGCTAAACACACAAAAACGCAATTTAAAAAGTATATTTTATATTTAACCTGCCATCAGCTTGCTGTGACGAGGATGCACTTAGTGGACGTATGACTAGCTAGTGATGCGTGGGTGTCTGTGCATATCAGTGGTTGTGCAATTGATTGCAGTGGATATGTCTCAAAAGCCTGCCCCGCTAGCGTATGTGTGCGTGCGTAGCTGCGGTTGTCGTTGGTGGCCCCAAACTGTGTGTGTGAGTTTCGCGGACTTGTTTTCACCGCGACAAAACTAAAAATCCATTCTCTGCCTCTCTCTGTCAGATTGTCTATCTATTTTCTTCCCCGCTTATGTAAACATTTCGCAGTCTACTTTGTTTTGTTTTGCAGCGAATTACTTTGTAAATTCCAACAGCAATAAAACAAAATTCAGATATCAAATTTAGTTATATTACACAAATATTTGACAAGCCTGCCCCCAACTCTCTCTCTCTCTCTGAGCTTGCCCCTGACTCTCTCTCTCCCTCTGAGCTTGCCCCTGACCCTCTCTGAGCTTGCCCTTCTGACTCTATCTGAGCTTGCCCCTTGACTCTCTCTCTGAGCTTTCTCCCTGCCTCTCTCTCTCTCTGAGCTTGTCCCCTGACTCTCTCTCTCTCTGAGCTTACCCCTGCCCATTTCTCTCTCTCTGAGCTTTCCTTTTTGACTCTCTTTCTCTGAGCTTGCACCCTGACTCTCTCTCTAAGCTTGCCCCCTGACTCTCTCTCTCTGAGCTTGCCCCCTGACTCTCTCTCTGAGCTTGCCCCATGACTCTCTCTCTGCGGTTGCCCTACGACTCTCTCGCTGCGCTTGCCCCCTGACTCTCTCTCTCTGAGCTTGACCCATGACTGTCTCTCTTTCTGAGCTTTTCCCCATGACTCTCTCTCTGCGCTTGCCCCCTGACTCTCTCTCTCTGAGCTTGCCCCATGACTGTCTCTCTTTCTGAGCTTGCCCCATGACTCTCTCTCTCTCTCTCTGAGCGTTACCCTGACCCCCTCTCTCTCTCTGAGCGTTACCCTTGACTCGCTCTCTCTTTCTCTGAGCGTTACCCTGACTCTCTCTCTCTCTCTGAGCTTGCCCTCTGACTCTCTCTCTCTGAGCGTTACCCCTGACCCTCTCTCTCTATCTGAGCTTGCCCTCTGACTCTCTCTTTCTATGAGCTTGCCCCTAACCATTTCTCTCTCTTTCTGAGCTCGCCCCCTGACCATCTCTCTGAGCCCCCCCCCCCTGACTCGCTCTTTCTCTGTGCTTTCCCCCTGACCTTTTCTGAGCTTGACCTCTGACTTTGCAGAGACCGTTACATCCTAAGATATAGTACTGCTGCCACATCTGAGGAGGTGTCACTTGGAGCACTATTTCTTGCATTTACAGAGGACTACTTCCATGCAGGCTACAACGTAGTCGTTTTCAAATCCAATGTCAACAACTACTTGTCATAAATCATGCTCATAAGTAATATTTTGCTCATCCATTTTCAATCCTCTCATAATATTCATTATCACTCAATTGACCATCTATCAAGATTACTTTCTCAATTTCTCAATTTCAACATACTTCTTGTCAGAATTTTATTTTCAAAAGCGTAATTTAAAATTTTTATTTCTCACAATCACCATTGCATTTGCGACAGTTATCTTCATTTTTCTTGTTAGTACTACCTTACGACAACACAGTAACATACATTCCGCCTCAGAGTTTGAAATTAAAATCACCTGCATTACAACGTTATATGATTGCCGGGTTAAGGAAACAATATTTTAAAAGGTCACGAAAGGAATAACGGTTTTATAATATTTTCCAGTTATAACTCATCTAAGTTTTGGGTTTGCAATTATTTCCATGTGTTTGTCGAATGAAATATAGTCACGTGTTGCTTGTTTAGCATTTGAAAAACATGGCGACGTTTTTGCATCTTGAAATAGGGAAACTTCATTTTATCATAAAACATATCTAAAAGCCTCAACACGAATTCACTTTTATATTAAATCTAGTAAAAGATGAGCTTGTCCCTGAATGTAATTGTTGACTTAATGTGTTCCTCCCGCAACTAAAACCTCTATAGAAAGAAGACCGGTGTCCTGTGATTTAAGTAAAGACAGACCAGACTAGATGTGAGCTCCGCCTACAGGTTCTATAAAAAGGTTATACACGCCATCAGAGACAGCAATCATTTAACAGCACCACATTGTAAGTTTGCTATGGTAACAAGTCGTTGGGACTACCCAGTACACTTAGTAATAGTAAAAAAACAAACTGTCAGACCATCCTGTACATTTTCGTATGAGTAAAAATTATTTCGGAGAACGCTGTACCGTTCGACAGAGGTAAGAAGATGTTGCAGTACACTGGACTCTGCAAGTTTGACATTTTGATAGAGGTAAGGGTAACAATACTTTCAGAATACTCTCTACTTTTTGGTAGGGGAAACATAATTTTTTGACAACCTCTTACTTTGTGATAAGGATAGCGACCTTCTGACCACACTGTATATTTTGGTATTAGTCACAATTCTTTCAAAGCATGCTGCACCTTTAGACAGGGGCAACAATAATTACGGACCACACTGGACTCTTTAATAGGGTAACATTTTTTTGGACAACCATGTACATATTGGTAGAGGTAGAGGTAACAATATTTTTAGAAAACTATCTATCTTTTAGTAAAGGAAACATACTTTTCGGAGAACCTATTACTTTCTCATATGCATAACGACTTATTTAAATAAAAGAGTATGAAAAGAAAATAGAGTAAACAATCGACTCATATATGAAAGATTCGATCGTTATCAAAATTTGGTCTTTAATTTGAAATAAAAGAAAACATACTTTTCGGAGAACCTCTTACTTTCTCAAATGCATAACGACTTTCGATCCACCATGTAGATAAGAATTATTTAAATAAAAGAGTATAAAAAGAAAATAGAGTAAACAATCGACTCATCTATGAAAGACTCGATCGTTATCAAAATTTCGTCTTTTATTTGAAGTACAAGGAAACATACTTTTCGGAGAACCTCTTACTTTCTCATATGCATAAAAACTTTCGATCCAACATGTAGATAAGAATTATTTAAAGAGTATAAAAAGAAAATAGAGTATACAATCGACTCATCTATGAAAGACTCGATCGTTACCAAAATGTCGTCTTTTATTTGAAACGTAAAATATGTGCGTTTTTGTATATATTATAGAGAATGAACAGGCAAAGGTTTTAAAACATATCCCATGGAATATTAATCCATGGAAATAAGTCTTTTATATGTACTGATGTAACAAATAATCTACAATCTTATACGTTTCACCAGCACTCTTCATGCAACGTAGGTCTTCTCTCACTTCTTTAATTCCATACATTATCAAACTGCGTACACATGGAACTTACAGACACCAATTTGACCGAAATACTAAATGGATTCTTCGAAAAATTGATAAATTAAAACAAAAGTCTTTTCAAATGTAAACACTATGCGTATTTTTGATAAGGATTGGTAAATTGTATAAAGATTGGTAAATAGTAGAAGGATTGGTAAATTAAATTTGATTGGTAAATTGTATAAGGAGTGGTAAATTGTATTGGATTGGTAAATTGTATAAGGATTGGTAAATTGTATAAGGACTGGTAAATTGTATTGGATTGGTAAATTGTATGAAGATTGGTAAATTGTATAAGGATTGGTAAATTGTATTGGATTGGTAAATTGTATAAGGATTGGTAAATTGTATTGGATTGGTAAATTGTATTAGGATTGGTAAATTGTATTAGGATTGGTAAATTGTATAAGGATTGGTAAATTGTATTGGATTGGTAAATTGTATAAGGATTGGTAAATTGTATAAGGATTGGTAAATTTTATTGGGATTGGTAAATTGTTTAAGGATTGGTAAATTGTATTGGATTATTTGACCTCCGAATATAATCGTGGGACGGATGTGAGACGAACCAAAAGTTATCGACAGAAAATGACCGTGGCGAGTAAGACGTTTCAAAGAAACAGCGCATATAGTGGGAGGCAATGGCCTCCTAAATAGATCTAGTATGGGATCTTATGTAAATAAAGATGTTTTCTGTCTTTCACAATTATTTAAAACGTAATAAATATATTGAGGATTTTCCTCTTTTCGAAACATCAGAAATCTTAACTACTTAGAAATGGAAAATATTGCATTAACAGTAAATGATATTGAAACCGAAACCTTAAGATCTTCAGTCGGATGTGGTACCAACTGAGCTATTTAGTCTGTCATATGAATCGAGATTAAAACATTACCATAACAAAATAATTATAGTTTTTCCCTTAAGTCATCAATTTATTTTTTACGTCATGTTTCAAAACATGAATTCAAACATAATCGATAAGAAAAAAGTAAATGTAAGCGTACACATCATCAATAGCGTTGGAAATTCTTTTAATAGTTTAAAACAATTTATTTAACTTTAACTACGTATTGACGTTAAAAACAATTTAATATTTAATATATACAAGAATTAAACCCCGAAGGCCTATAATTCTAGTTTAATAATAATAATAATAATAATAATGATAATAATAATGATAATAATAATGATAATGATAATAATAATAATTATAATAATATAATAATAATGATAATGATAATAATAATTATAATAATAATTATAATTATAATAATAATATAATAATAATAATAATGATAATAATAATGATAATGATAATAATAATAATAATAATAATAATAATAATAATAATTAAAAAAAATCCTAAATGAAAATAGTAGTTCTAATAAGTAAACTACGAATTTGGTTTTAAACAAACTTAAATTTTGATTCTTTTATAGAATAGGACCCACATCGACACGAATTACGAAACAGACGGAAATAGCTAAGCCGTCGGCGAATAGGCAGTGAGCACCGTCATTAAATGAAGTAACTTTTTCCTTTCTTTTATCTCTCGCTGAAAGTTAGGGTAAACTAACACTAAACCCTAACCCTAACCCTCATGACCATCTTAAGATTAGGTTATATAATTTTCTTAAAATCAGTAAATCAATTTTATTTTATTTTTTTCTTATTTTAGGAAGTTCATTTCACTTATATTTACTTTTTTAGCGGCTATTAAAAAAAATTCTAACCCTAACCAAACCCTAAATTAACCCTAACCCTAACACTAACCCTAAACCCTAACCCTAACCCTCCTAACCATCTTAAGATTACGTTTAATTATTTTCTTGAAATCAGTAAATCAATTTTATTTTATTTTTTTTCTTATTTTAGGAAGTTCATTTAACATTTATTTAATTTTTTGAGCGGCTAATCTTTAAAAAATTCTAACCATAACAAAACCCTAACCCTAACCCTAATACTAACCTAACATTTCGCATGCTTAGTTTCGTCTACACTTTTATATTTTTCCGTTGCTTTAAAATCCTCAACTACTGCGGCTATTTTCCGTTCTGTTCCGTAAATCGAAATCGGAAACAATCGGAAACATTCGTGTTTATATGGGCCCTTTTTTGTAGAAGCAACGTAATTCCTGTTCACCGGTTTCTTTGTCTACACACCAGGTAAAAATATCCAAATGATGTTCCATCGTTATGTTCGTGACGAAGGGAAGATAATAAACACATATAAAAAATATGAACTGTCTTGTAGGGGGGATCTAATAGTGTGCAGAAAAAGGGGGTGGCGATGAGTCACTCGCCCCGAGTTGAAAGATCATCAATTCAAAAAGAGAGAAACCAGATAGTGATGTTTAAATTTCACCGGTGAAAAATCCACGTTTGAAAGGTCACTGCGCTAAAGAGGCAATAGGTGGTCCTTTATTCATTTAAAATGGTGTACTTTTTTTTTAACTCAGAGAAAATTATGTCCCCACACGTGAAAAGAGTGAAGTAGTCTGACAGGAAGTATCATTTAAGGGAAATGAACTTAAAACATTTGGTTGATTTTATTTACCTACTCGAGGAGGTTAGACACAAGGTGGGGATGAGGCTTTGAAAAGCCAGCTCACGAAGAAAAGCGCACTCTGGCTTAAGAAAAAAAAAATTGTGAGCAGCCTCCTCGGAATTCTCTGGTAGTGGCTCTTTCGACGTTAATAATAAAAAAACCCTTCTCAAATAGAGAAGATAAAGCTTGGGAGGACGTTCCTCTCAAGACTTAACAAAACCATAACTCAGCCTAACAACAAGAAAGCTAATATCGGACTGATTGTCGGGGATGTATCTATAGTTTATTCATATTTAAATCGAATAAAGTATGTATTTCATGTTTCAATCGCTTTTTTTCGTGATATTTCTCAGTACTAGGATTAATACTTCAGTTTCAGGGGGAATACAATCAGGGAACTCGCACCAGGCATCACCAGACTTCTGCAATGTTTGTGTCGGCTAAAACAATTGGAGACTGCCAGACTAAAAGACGTCTTAATTAAAAGAGTTTCTACCAAGTGTCTTGACCAAACAAACAAATACCAAAATGAAGCGTCTAATTATTGGGTTGGCAACTTATTTGCCGCCGTCTGTTTGTTTAGTTTAGGAATCTATTCACATTTACCATTTTTGAATCTATTTTCTTTTTCGAGATTTTTTATTTGGTATCATTTTGTAATCTATTTTGTTTTTCGAGTTAATTAAAGTAAATTTCTGTTTATTTTTCAGAAAATTAAATTGGAATGTCATGTTTAGAAAAACGAACATTTTCGACAACTCCTTTTTTTGCCGTAAATTTTTGTTGTTTCCTGTTCGTTTCTACTAACTAGGTATAAAACATCTTGTTGAACGCCGAGAAGAATTTTTGGTGCTTGTATAATAAAAAGCCGAAAAAAAGTTTTTTTTTTGTCTTTTAGTGTTGGAGAAGTAAATAAGGGGCAGGTAACTCTTACCACGAATTTTAAGCAAGATTTTCCAGTAATCAAAACTGATGGCTTTAATTGGCGTTGCACATGTGGCTACTGTGCAAGGAGAACGTCGATTAGACATAAAAGGGTTAGGGTTAGGGTTTAGGGTTAGCGTTAGGGTTAGGTTTAGGGTTAGGGTTAGAAAAATATTGTTCGAAAGCTAGAGCTGTTGTGAAGAGTTACCTGCCCCTTATTTACCTCTCCAATATTAAAAGACAAAAAAAAACTTTTTTTCGGCTTTTTATTATACAAGCACCGAATTTTTAAACAACAAGAGAGAATAAAATATTGATTATGTGGTTGTTATTTTTTATTTTTTTTTTATTTTAAACCTTTCAAATTGAAATAAATAAAAAAATAAACGGCGGAAACTTAGTGGCCAACCCGATTGAATTAATTTCAAGGAAATCTTAAGAAATGCCGACGTGATTTCATCGTCCAGGGCTATCCAACTCTCATGTCAAAGAGTTAATAAAGTTTGGCGACGTTCAGGAAATGGCAATCGTTAAATAACGATTGATCGATACAAGCTTTATAAATGGCGCATAAAATCGGATTAATTTTCATAAATTGTCTCCCAAGAAAATATTTCAGATCACATTCCTCGGAAGAGTGACGTTCTAATCTACGAATTAAACGTAACAGCAAATTTATACCTGGTGATCCCCACCCTAACCCTAATCCTCACACGGCCCAAAAAATGTCACCCATGAAATCTTAATAAAATCTACAGCCCTTTTTTTAATCCGACGTATTTGCGACAAATAAACTTCAGTTTACGCCTGACTGATCGAAAGAACCAGAAAGTATTAAAAGGAGAGTAGAAAGTGACTAGTGGGTTTACTTTCCGCACCCTAGTAACTCTCGCTTTCCTTATTTTGTCCTTTATGCCTCACATTCTATGAGAGATGTTTCTGACAAAAGGGGAAAAATTGCTGTTTTCTGGGTCGGAATCTATCTATCTAACACTTATCGTTGGACAGTTTTTGACCTTGGAGTGGTAATCTTTTTTAGCTCCTCGCATCAAGTGGCTTCATGCCTTGTCTGAAGCGAATTCCATTAAAAAAAACACCTTCCTGACTCTAGAAATTCGACTCCAGCTACGACAGTTACCCACCAGGAAAAGCCATCAGGCCTTGATAAAAAAGGTATTGCCCCCTATCAACCCCATCTGCAGCGACAATAAAAAGAAATATCAGAGGCTTAAAATTCCAGCCAGATTCAGTTGTACAAAAGAAGTTTTTATCAAATTGCGACAACTGTTCTAAATATGAAATTCGAACCCTGAAAAAAAATGGCATATTATAATCGGAACTAAATGCGAACGGTTATCCACAAGGCCATCGATCAAACACAGATATTTTATCTTTGTAAGTTATTTAAGCTATTTATGAGTTCGGCGTAATAATTCCCTTATTTTGTCCTTTAGTCCTCACATTTCATGAGTGATGTTTCTGACAAAGGGGTAAGAATTGCTGCTTTCTGCATCGGAATCTATCTAACCTTTATCGTTGGCTAATTTTTGACCGTGAAGTAGTAATTTTTTAGCTCCTTGCATCAAGTGCCTTCATGCCTTGTCTGGAGCGATTTCCATTAAAAAAAAATCTGGGAAGACTTGCTGTCACTCAAACTCTCGTGATCACTCATAATGAATGGTGTGAACATGTCTTATCTAGGCGTATAATGATAATTTGTATTATAGTGACTAGAAATAGAATATTAACAACACTTGGATATATTTTAGCACTTGTGGTGACCCGCTGACCCAAGGTGACCCTCTGAAATGTAGCAATGTTAATAACCACATGTAGCAATGTTAATAACCACATGTAGCAGTGCTAATAGCCACATGTAGCAATGTTGATAACCCCACATGTAGCAGTGCTAATAGCCACATGTAGCAATGGTGATCCCCCACATGTAGCAATGTTGATCCCCCCCATGTAGCAGTGTTAATAACCACATGTAGCAATGTTAATAGCCACATGTAGCAATGTTAATATCAACATGTAGCAATTTTTATAACCGCGTGCAGCAATGTTAAATACCACATGTAGCAATCTTAATAACCACATGTAGCAATGTTAATAACCACAATGTAGCAATGTTAATAACCACATGTAGCAATGTTAATAACCACATGTAGCAATGCCAATAACACACAGCCCTTTCTGCAATCCAATCATATTACGGCATTAATAAAATTCAGTCTATACGCCTGACTTGCCCAACAGGTTTCAGTCATGAATCTTCAACGGTCTTTGTTTTGTCACCTTTTAATGATATGCGGGAGGAAAATTGGTGATCATCTTATTAATAAGAGGTGTGAATGAGATTCACATTCACCGAACCACAACCCCCCTCGATTTTCATGTGTTGGTATTATGAAGACAATGTTTATCAAAACGATCCCCAGATTATTACTGAAATAAAGAGTGCCATCGCAGTCCAAATCAGGGCAGTTGCAAGAGAGGGGTATGTCACAATTATTGATCGTTTTGTACGAGGGTGGGGTGGTGGTGGTGGTGGTTAATGAGGGATAAGAATAAGGTTCTGAGCTAAGAATCCTTGTTCACAGTCAGCTGTATGTACAGCCAAGAAATGTATTTCCATGATCCTTATCACAAAATTCAATTGTTCATTTACAAAGAAAACTGTGAGGGGGGCAACTGTGCTTATAGTTTGCTTGAAATAGTGCGAGAATAAAAAAAAAAAGAAAAAAAAGGGAGGTAAAAAAGAACCCACATCCTCATGGAAGCGTGTTTGTGTGTGTGAGGGGAGGAGGGAGTATGGTAAGTGTCAAAAGTTGTCAAGAGAGAAACTTGCCTTATCTTCACCATAAAAGAATCCCTGTTTACCTGACGTGTAGTTTGAAAATTAAGGAAATGTCGAAATCCTAAGTCACTAGTGATCATTGAACTCACGACCTAGGACAAACAAAAACGACTGGTTATTGCAGTGCAGATTCTAAAATTTTCAAACTACACAGCAGGCAAAGATGGACTCTTTTA
This sequence comes from Sepiola atlantica, assembly GCA_963556195.1. Classification (NCBI taxonomy): domain Eukaryota; kingdom Metazoa; phylum Mollusca; class Cephalopoda; order Sepiida; family Sepiolidae; genus Sepiola; species Sepiola atlantica. The sequence continues at coordinate 60,311,017 of OY744545.1, read as the reverse complement.
TGGTGGAAAGTCTTGGCCACTTCAACTGCTCGATCCAGGTTCACGCTCATTACGTCCACCACAGACACTTCGAAATTCCATCATAAAAGGTCAGCCTTTTATAAACTATTTGGATTAAGTTTTTTTTTGTTTTATGGTACATTGAGCCTATAAGTCATTTTTGTTTTATGGTACATTGGGCCTATAAGTCATTTTTGTGTCATGGTAAATTGAGCCTATAAGTCATTTTTGTTTTATGGTACATTGTATCCTATAAGCAATGTTTGTTTTATGGTACATTAAGCCTATAAGTTATTTTTGTTTTATGCTACATTTTATCCTATACGTCATTTTTGTTTCTATGGAAAATTGAGCCTATAAGTAATTTTTGTTTTATGGATCATTGTATCCTATAACTCATTTTTGTTTTATGGTACATTGTATCCTATAAGTAATTTTTGTTTTATCGTACATTGAGCCTATAATTAATTTTTGTTTTATGGTAAATTGAGCCTATAAGTAATATTTGTTTTATGGTAAATTGAGCCTATAAGTAATTTTTGTTTTATGGTAAATTGAGCCTATAAGTCATTTTGTTTTATGGTACATTGAGCCTATAAGTAATATTTGTTTTATGGTAAATTGAGCCTATAAGTAATTTTTGTTTCATGGTAAATTGAGCCTATAAGTAATTTTTGTTTTATGGTAAATTGACCCTATAAGTAATTTTTGTTTTATGGTAAATTGAGCCTATAAGTCATTTTGTTTTATGGTACATTGAGCCTATAAGTAATATTTGTTTTATGGTAAATTGAGCCTATAAGTAATTTTTGTTTCATGGTAAATTGAGCCTATAAGTAATTTTTGTTTTATGGTAAATTGAGCCTATAAGTAATTTTTGGTTTTATGGTAAATTGAGCCTATAAGTAATTTTTGTCTAATGGTAAATTGAGACTATACGTCATTTTTGTTTTATGGTTAATTGAGCCTATAAATAATTTTAGTTTTATGGTAAATTGAGCCTATAAATAATTTTTGTTTTATGGTACATTTAGCCTATAAGTCATTTTGGTTTTATGATACATTGAGCCTATAAGTCATTTTTGTTTCATGGTACATGGAGCCTATGAGTCATTTTTGTTTTATGGTACATTGAGCCTATAAGTCATTTTTGTTTTATGGTACATTGAGCCTATAACTAATTTTTGTTTCATGGTAAATTGAGCCTATAAGTCACTTTTGTTTCTATGGAAAATTGAGCCTATAAGTAATTTTTGTTTTATGGATCATTGTATTCTATAACTCATTTTAGTTTTATGGTACATTGTATCCTATAGGTAATTTTTGTTTTATCGTACATTGAGCCTATAATTAATTTTTGTTTCATGGTAAATTTAGCCTATAATTAATTTTAGTTTCATGGTAAATTGAGCCTATAAGTAATTTTTGTTTTATGGTAAATTGAGCCTATAAGCAATTTTGATTTTATGGTACATTGAACCTATAATTCAATCTCAACTGTATCTCGGTGCGCTTACAATTGAACGACGGTAAAACAAAGACTGTTGGACATTCCTAATTAAAACTCGGCGGGAAAGAACATCTAATCAAATCCTTGCAATGATTGCAATATATTCAGAATGTAAACACATCCGGTCTCTATACAAAACTGTTGTTGTTAACAGGAAATCTATATAGCCTCTAAATTTATTAAATGGAAAAGTGATCGAGCATAACTTAATATTTAAAACAACTCATTCATATAGGGATTAGCATAATCAAGTTCATAGAGTAAACGCTGAGTAACATATTAATTCCATGAAAAATGCCAGTATACGGAAATCATATGCCCTTAATAGGGTTAAGATGAAAATTCATATACACTAAATGTACAAAAGCAAGGAAATTCCCAATTTTTTACACTTTTGTCATTAAGGGTATGCGAGCACAACAGGGCTATGTATTTTACTAGTAGGAATTTTTCTTCAGCGCACCTCATGCACTTCATCCACTCATGCATAAAGATTTATACTGTAGTGATGTGATAATGAAATGGTTTGGTTGATATGTAGTCATACCCTGAATGACAGTAAAAGTGTAAAAATTTGAGAATTTCCGTTGCTTTAGTACATTTAGTGTATATGAATTTTCATCTTAACCCTATTAAGGGCATATGATTTCAGTATACTGGCATTTATCATGGAATGTCACTACTTTTGTAAAGGCTATGCATCAATACAATGCCTTATCATTAGTTTAAAAAAATGTTTTTCTGGAAAACTAAGGTATATGGTAAACTGAAATTAAAATGCCATCAACTAGACCCTAGAACCTCTATCTCTGCCAAAAATCAGCTGAATCCATCAAATAGTTGATGAGATACAGGGTGGCACATACGTACGTACGTATGTACGTACACACAGATAACATGATTTCATGATTGAACTTTCTGGATCTCTGGGTTGCCTTGACTATAGATGCTGAAATTCTACACACTTATAGAACCTATCAAATAAAAATTTTGTGCAAAGTTTTAACTAAATTGGTTTATTGGTTTTTGAGTTATGATTGATCAAAGAAATGAGATTTCCAGCATAGGCCATTCGTGTGGTCTATTAAGGGATAGAGCGCTCTCGCGCCTCCCTTGATTAAAATATTCAGTTTAAAAGTGTTGGAGAGATTTTCAATTGTGACGAGATAGTGGCGTAAAGGTTAGGGTTAGTGTTAGGTGGTGGTTGTACAAATTTTGATGTAAAGTGCGCTAGACAGAACTTAGGTTAGGTTTTGAATTAGTTAAGAATGAGGTGGTGTAATTTGGATATGTTGTGACAATATTATGAGTTGTGGGTCGATTGAAAAATAAACAAAAGTCATTTGTGGATGAGTTAACGTATGTGGATATTGTGGGTTACTTAAGGTGTGTACAATAACAATGGGTAAAAAAATAGCGGTGGCTTACAAAACGGGGAAATGTCTTTGTGATTGGATATTGACGAAGTATTCTGCGCTTGCTTTCAATGAGAAAGAGTTAGATTGAAGCCCTCACGGTTGATAAAAAATAAAATATTCTAACATCAAATGAAGTAAACAATAAAAATTCCTTTTTGTATTTCTCAAGTCTTCAATTGTAAACCAGTCTACGAAGGAAAGATGTTTCTAGGAATGCTTGCATAATTTTTCAACAAAAAGTAAAGAAAGTATTTTTTTTTTGTGTCATATGTAACGTGAAATCATCAATATTGCTAACCCCGCAAATAGACGAGGGGTTAATAACATTTCCTGTCAATAAAAGTCGTTCTATTTTATGAACATTGTAAGGATGCCCTGAAATGTATAATTTTGCTATTAAGTTCAGTTTTACTTATATTCTAACGTCACTCTTCTTTGTCATTATTAAGTGAAATACGATATTCTTGAGAGACGATTCACTAACATAAACCCGCCCGTATAAGCCATTTTATACACTACGGAAATTCATTGTGTTTTTATTTTACAAGAAAAGAACGTCTTAAAATTTCCGATTGACGCAAACCTTCTTTTAAACTTCTTCCTTTTATTTCTTTTTAATTTCCTTTTACACCGATGTGCTCTCCATTTCGTGGTTGCCTTTAACATGATACAATTTTGTCGTACTGTCCCGTATATGACATACGAGCGTGGCCGATTCGGGTCGAAATTGGTACCGCACAGTCGACCGCTTAAGACGGCCGCAGAATACTTTACAAAACACGCGTCGAAATTTCTTACCAAAGAGACAATAAAGTACGAAGTTGCAAGCCGAGTTGAAAATGACCATCAGATTACTGATCGTCGTGAATTTGATATAGGTGGCGTTGCATCTCTGCTGGTAGCTGTTAAGGGCCGTCCAGAGGATGTTGTCTGCGATGGATGGAAGTTGACACACGAGAAAGACAACCACGACCGATATAAGCATTACGGTCATATTGTTTTCTTTGACAGCCGACGAGCTCATCTGGAGCCGAGAGGCCCTCGACGTGCGGATCGCGTTGATCAGGCAGGTGTTCAGATAGGCGAGCAATGTGAAGGGCAAAAAAAACATGATGAGAAGGTTCAGATAGATAAAGTAGACCTCTTTGTAGATTTTGTTCTCGCCAAGCTCGGTGGCCCGATAGATTGGCAGCGTCTTGTTACCCTGTTCGTCCCATTCAAGCACCGTCTCGTACTCGAACATGCGGGGGACGTTGTAGATGACAGAGCCGAGAAAAATACAGAAAACGGCCCTCTTCGATCGCGAAGTGGTGCAGATGTTGGCCGCCTGCAACGGACGGCAGACGGCGACGTACCTCTCGACGGTGAAACCGACGGTCGTGTAGATGGTCCCCGTCTGCGCAATCAAAGCGATCGGGTAGGCGATCGGTTGGATGTAGTTATACACGAAGAAATACATATCCAAAAAATAAGCGTCCACGTCCAGCGTGGGGATGGCGAAGTTGACGATCATTGAGAGGAGGACGATGTTGTCATAGACGGCGAGGGAGATGAGGTAAATGGCCGTAGAAGACCTCATCCGCGGTTGGCTGAGCACAGTTATCGCGAGGATATTTAGCAAGATGCCGGACACAGCGATTATGTTCGACGTGATGCCCCAGGTATAGTACTGGAAGGGGCCCAGGTCTGCGCTGAGGTTCATACAGCCTTCAAAGGCGGAAGAGTTGGTCACATTGTCCGTGTCGTTCATGGTGAAGCGACGGGGATGTCCGTTCTTTCTATAGCATGCGCATCACCTACAAAACAAGAACAGAAAAAAGAAATAGATGAATAAACAGGCCAGTTTTAAGTACTAGTATATACAGGGTGAGCCAAAAGTAGGTGGACATGAAAAAAACATTTATTTAGAGTATAGTAAGAGGCAGACATCAAAGCTGTGTAAATCAAGAAGGAAAACAGTTTGAACACTTGCGTTGATGAATAACATTTAATTTTCATTAATATAATTGTTTTATTACATGTAATTGTACGTATAATTGATCTCTAAAGAAATGATTTTTACTGTCCACCTACTTTTGGCTCACCCTGTATAGCTATTTATCTAATTTATTTTAATTTATTTATCTAATAAAAAAAAAATTTATCTTCGATATAAGAGATCGTTTTCATACAACAAAGACGCAAGACGCTCAGTCGTTAAAAACAAAAACAAAAAACAGTAGAGACGCTGAATCATCAAACGACACGTGGGACGCTAAGCCGTTGAAAAGTCAGTTGTTGTGATTTCATTGAGCACTGAGATTGAAATGCGATTCAGATAATGAGCCTCACATCAGTGAGGAGGGCAGATACGCAAAAAATACCGTGTAGAGAAAGACCCTGAGACGGTGGGTATTCTCTCCTGATGACCCGATGTCTGGAGGCTGAAATGAAGTATTCAATCAGTAAAACTGCCGGGGATATATATATATATATATATATATATATATATATATATATAATCAAATATGAAACTAAAAGTAAACTTTTAGTAGATATAACCTATAGTGAAATGGTTTAAGCTCAATATACGAGCAATTATAAAGATAAATGAAAGAAGAGGGATAAACATGTACGAATGTCCAGATTTATTTCAAACTTCGATTGTTCAATGCAAGGTAAATTCGGTAATAAAATTGTTTATTATTCTTTCCTTAAGCCAAGGCTTTTCAAAGATCGAAATCTTATCATCAGAGGAATTACATAGATAGATAAGTTGGCAGTGGAAAAGCAAAAAATTCAACATTTTTATTAAGAAATGGAAAGTGAAAAAAAGTTCGTGTAAAAAGATATGGGGGTTGTCCAGTTGGTAATTGTCCGTTGAGAAGGTGTCCAATGAAAGGAGATTTAGATGGGGAAGAAACTTTTTTCGTGAAGGCAGCATGGATAAATCTGGACATTTGTACATGTTTATAACTCTTCTTTCATCTATCTTATATATATATATATATATATATATATATATATATATATATATATATATATATATATATATATATATATATACCAACCACAAGGTAAGCTGTTTCTTCCAAACAACAATATCTTCTGTTATCAGCTCGCTTCATAGCGAGTTACTGCTACTGTTCCGGTAGCTAGTTTAATTCTGTAGACAGCGATAATTACAATCGAATTTAGTTTTACAAGCAGGAAAGAAAGCAGAAACAGCTAGAAAATAAGTGCGTTGTCAGGCTGTATTCGTCTGACAACGTAAGTTGAAATTCTGTGAAAATGACCACTCGTTTTACAAGCATAGTCAAGGGTTACAGCCATATAAGATCCCGGGCTTCATTGGTTTCAATATGGGCCAAGTTGAGAGTCACTACGAGTAAATAGATCCGAAGTAATCACCAACAGTGTGACATTTAACGTTTACGCGCCATTGACCTTTGATCAATATATCCCAAAATTAAATACATTCTAAGTTAATCCACAACCGATATTATGATCAAGTTTTGTGACGATTGTTCAAGTGAGGTAGACACTAGTATGTACACAAACAAACAAACAAACAAACAAACAAGCAAAGTTACAAATTCGAACGAATACATAGCATTCCTG
>OY744545.1:60281989-60299489 GCA_963556195.1 Sepiola atlantica | reverse complement strand
CTGTTAATTACGTTTTTTTTATACAGGGCTTCTAATATATGGGTCTGGAAGTACTTGGGACACAAATGAAAACTATTCATCAGCCAATTCCCCCCCGAAACTAAGATTCTGATTCGAACAATGGGAAGGATCTACGAAAGGATATCCAGACATACAATGTCTGTTATCTCTCTCTCTCTCTTTCTCTCTCTCTCTCTCTCTCTCTCTCTATATATATATATATATATATATATATATATATGTAAAGGAGTAAGGCTACAAACATTTCTAAAAAGCTTTTTTCAACATGTATTTATATTATATAATTTTATTATTTCATAACGCGTTTCGAGCGTGATATGTGAATCCATTTGAAGAAATGTCTTTCGATTTGAAAGAGAAACAACACTCTTTCAAATCGAATGTATAAGAAATGAATGGCTGCCGAAATATACATATATTCATATTAAACATAAAGAAAGAGGCAAATGCCTTCATAAAAACCATTTGTTAGATGCAGATAGTTTTATTAAAATCAAAATAAAAAATCCAAATATATATTTTTTTCTTTTTCAGCTTGACTTTTTTATCTAACAATTTCGCCTGATATAACAGGCCTCGTCAGAGCTTTAGACAAATAAACGGTGTTTACCTTATTTTTTCCCTAACAATCTTTCCTGGTGTTCCAAGGCAGACACACATTAAACCTCGATCACACTATTCTTTCGGATGTGGAGACTTTGGTCATGTCCAGTGATTTGGAATTTAGTATTCCCCCAATTAATACTGAAAAAGAGTAGACTTTTGCTTCCTTTGAGGTCCCTGTCTCTCACTTTGACACCATGAGCCCGTTTCTTCCGATCATTTTTCATCGATTACATCGCGTTTGACTGATTGGTCACATCGATTTAAAAACTCCCCGATTTACTCCAATGATTGTGTATAGAGACAGACCCATTGTAAGACTGGAAGATGTTTAAAAACCAATAGCGATATCTACATCTTTTAAGACTGGGAAATGTTTAAAAACCAATAGCGATATCTAGATCTTTTAAGACTGGGAAATGTTTAAAAGCCAATAGCGATATCTAGATCTTTTAAGACTGGGAAATGTTTAAAAACCAATAGCGATATCTAGATCTTTTACAACTGGGAAATGTTTAAAAACCAATAGCGATATCTAGATCTTTTAAGACTGGAAAAATGTTTAAAAACCAATAGCGATATCTAGATCTTTTAAGACTGGGAAATGTTTAAAAACCAATAGCGATATCTAGATCTTTTAAGACTGGGAAATGTTTAAAAACCAATAGCGATATCTAGATCTTTTAAGACTGGGAAATGTTTAAAAACCAACAGCGATATCTAGATCTTTTAAGACTGGGAAATGTTTAAAAACCAATAGCGATATCTAGATCTTTTAAGACTGGGAAATGTTTAAACACCAATAGCGATATCTAGATCTTTTAAGACTGGGAAATGTTCAACAACCAATAGCGATACTTAGATCTTTTAAGACTGGGAAATGTTTAAAAACCAATAGCGATATCTAGATCTTTTAAGACTGAGAAATGTTTAAACACCAATAGCGATATCTAGATCTTTTAAGACTGGGAAATGTTCAACAACCAATAGCGATATCTAGATCGTTTAAGACTGGGAAATGTTTAAAAACCAATAGCGATATCTAGATCTTTTAAGACTGGGAAATGTTTAAAAACCAATAGCGATATCTAGATCTTTTAAGACTGGGAAATGTTTAAAAACCAATAGCGATATCTAGATCTTTTAAGACTGGGAAATGTTTAAACACCAATAGCGATATCTAGATATTTTAAGACTGGGAAATGTTCAACAACCAATAGCGATATCTAGATCTTTTAAGACTCGGAAAGGTTTAAACACCAATAGCGATATCTAGATCTTTTAAGACTGGGAAATGTTTAAACACCAATAGCGATATCTAGATCTTTTAAGACTGGGAAATGTTCAACAACCAATAGCGATATCTAGAGCTTTTAAGACTGGGAAAAATTTAAAAACCAATAGCGATATCTAGATCTTTTAAGACTGGGAAATGTTTAAACACCAATAGCGATATCTAGATCTTTTAAGACTGGGAAATGTTCAACAACCAATAGCGATATCTAGATCTTTTAAGACTGGGAAATGTTTAAACACCTATAGCGATATCTAGATCTTTTAAGACTAGGAAATGTTCAACAACCAATAGCGATATCTAGTTCTTTTAAGACTGGGAAATGTTTAAAAACCAATAGCGATATCTAGATCTTTTAAGACTGGGAAATTTTTAAAAACCAATAGCGATATATAGATCTTTTAATACTGGGAAATGTTCAACAACCAATAGCGATATCTAGATCTTTTAAGACTGGGAAATGTTTAAAAACCAATAGCGATATCTAGATCTTTTAAGACTGGGAAATGTTTAAAAACCAATAGCGATATCTAGATCTTTTAAGACTGGGAAATGTTTAAAAGCCAATAGCGATATCTAGATCTTTTAAGACTGGGAAATGTTTAAAAACCAATAGCGATATCTAGATCTTTTAAGACTGGGAAATGTTTAAAAACCAATAGCGATATCTAGATCTTTTAAGACTGGGAAATGTTTAAAAACCAATAGCGATATCTAGATCTTTTAAGACTGAGAAATGTTTAAAAACCAATAGCGATATCTAGATCTTTTAAGACTAGGAAATGTTTAAAAACCAATAGCGATATCTAGATCTTTTAAGACTGGGAAATGTTTAAAAACCAACAGCGATATCTAGATCTTTTAAGACTGGGAAATGTTTAAACACCAATAGCGATATCTAGATCTTTTAAGACTGGGAAATGTTTAAAAACCAATAGGGATATCTAGATCTTTTAAGACTGGGAAATGTTTAAAAACCAATAGCGATATCTAGATCTTTTAAGACTGGGAAATGTTTAAACACCAATAGCGATATCTAGATCTTTTAAGACTGGGAAATGTTCAACAACCAATAGCGATACTTAGATCTTTTAAGACTGGGAAATGTTTAAGAACCAATAGCGATATCTAGATCTTTTAAGACTGGGAAATGTTTAAAGACCAATAGCGATATCTAGATCTTTTAAGACTGGGAAATGTTCAACAACCAATAGCGATATCTAGATCTTTTAAGACTGGGAAATGTTTAAAAACCAATAGCGATATCTAGATCTTTTAAGACTGGGAAATGTTTAAAAACCAATAGCGATATCTAGATCTTTTAAGACTGGGAAATGTTTAAAAACCAATAGCGATATCTAGATCTTTTAAGACTGGGAAATGTTTAAACACCAATAGCGATATCTAGATCTTTTAAGACTGGGAAATGTTCAACAACCAATAGCGATATCTAGATCTTTTAAGACTGGGAAAGGTTTAAACACCAATAGCGATATCTAGATCTTTTAAGACTGGGAAATGTTTAAACACCAATAGCGATATCTAGATCTTTTAAGACTGGGAAATGTTCAACAACCAATAGCGATATCTAGAGCTTTTAAGACTGGGAAAAATTTAAAAACCAATAGCGATATCTAGATTTTTTAAGACTGGGAAATGTTTAAACACCAATAGCGATATCTAGATCTTTTAAGACTGGGAAATGTTTAACAACCAATAGCAATATCTAGATCTTTTAAGACTGGGAAATGTTTAAACACCAATAGCGATATCTAGATCTTTTAAGACTGGGAAATGTTTAAAAACCAATAGCGATATCTAGATCTTTTAAGACTGGGAAATGTTTAAAAACCAATAGCGATATATAGATCTTTTAAGACTGGGAAATGTTCAACAACCAATAGCGATATCTAGATCTTTTAAGACTGGGAAATGTTTAAAAACCAATAGCGATATCTGGATCTTTTAAGACTGGGAAATGTTTAAACACCAATAGCGATATCTAGATCTTTTAAGACTGGGAAATGTTCAACAACCAATAGCGATATCTAGATCTTTTAAGACTGGGAAATGTTTAACAACCAATAGCGATATCTAGATCTTTTAAGACTGGGAAATGTTTAAAAACCAATAGCGATATCTAGATCTTTTAAGACTGGGAAATGTTTAAACACCAATAGCGATATCTAGATCTTTTAAGACTGGGAAATGTTTAAAAACCAATAGCGATATCTAGATCTTTTAAGACTGGGAAATGTTCAACAACCAATAGCGATATCTAGATCTTTTAAGACTGGGAAAGGTTTAAACACCAATAGCGATATCTAGATCTTTTAAGACTGGGAAATGTTTAAACACCAATAGCGATATCTAGATCTTTTAAGACTGGGAAATGTTCAACAACCAATAGCGATATCTAGAGCTTTTAAGACTGGGAAAAATTTAAAAACCAATAGCGATATCTAGATTTTTTAAGACTGGGAAATGTTTAAACACCAATAGCGATATCTAGATCTTTTAAGACTGGGAAATGTTTAACAACCAATAGCAATATCTAGATCTTTTAAGACTGGGAAATGTTTAAACACCAATAGCGATATCTAGATCTTTTAAGACTGGGAAATGTTTAAACACCAATAGCGATATCTAGATCTTTTAAGACTGGGAAATGTTTAAACACCAATAGCGATATCTAGATCTTTTAAGACTGGGAAATGTTCAACAACCAATAGCGATATCTAGATCTTTTAAGACTGGGAAATGTTTAAAAACCAATAGCGATATCTAGATCTTTTAAGACTGGGAAATGTTTAAAAACCAATAGCGATATATAGATCTTTTAAGACTGGGAAATGTTCAACAACCAATAGCGATATCTAGATCTTTTAAGACTGGGAAATGTTTAAAAACCAATAGCGATATCTAGATCTTTTAAGACTGGGAAATGTTTAAAAACCAATAGCGATATCTAGATCTTTTAAGACTGGGAAATGTTTAAAAACCAATAGCGATATCTAGATCTTTTAAGACTGGGAAATGTTTAAACACCAATAGCGATATCTAGATCTTTTAAGACTGGGAAATGTTCAACAACCAATAGCGATATCTAGATCTTTTAAGACTGGGAAAGGTTTAAACACCAATAGCGATATCTAGATCTTTTAAGACTGGGAAATGTTTAAACACCAATAGCGATATCTAGATCTTTTAAGACTGGGAAATGTTCAACAACCAATAGCGATATCTAGAGCTTTTAAGACTGGGAAAAATTTAAAAACCAATAGCGATATCTAGATTTTTTAAGACTGGGAAATGTTTAAACACCAATAGCGATATCTAGATCTTTTAAGACTGGGAAATGTTTAACAACCAATAGCAATATCTAGATCTTTTAAGACTGGGAAATGTTTAAACACCAATAGCGATATCTAGATCTTTTAAGACTGGGAAATGTTTAAACACCAATAGCGATATCTAGATCTTTTAAGACTGGGAAATGTTTAAACACCAATAGCGATATCTAGATCTTTTAAGACTGGGAAATGTTCAACAACCAATAGCGATATCTAGATCTTTTAAGACTGGGAAATGTTTAAAAACCAATAGCGATATCTAGATCTTTTAAGACTGGGAAATGTTTAAAAACCAATAGCGATATATAGATCTTTTAAGACTGGGAAATGTTCAACAACCAATAGCGATATCTAGATCTTTTAAGACTGGGAAATGTTTAAAAACCAATAGCGATATCTGGATCTTTTAAGACTGGGAAATGTTTAAACACCAATAGCGATATCTAGATCTTTTAAGACTGGGAAATGTTCAACAACCAATAGCGATATCTAGATCTTTTAAGACTGGGAAATGTTTAACAACCAATAGCGATATCTAGATCTTTTAAGACTGGGAAATGTTTAAAAACCAATAGCGATATCTAGATCTTTTAAGACTGGGAAATGTTTAAACACCAATAGCGATATCTAGATCTTTTAAGACTGGGAAATGTTTAAAAACCAATAGCGATATCTAGATCTTTTAAGACTGGGAAATGTTTAAACACCAATAGCGATATCTAGATCTTTTAAGACTGGGAAATGTTCAACAACCAATAGCGATATCTAGATCTTTTAAGACTGGGAAATGTTTAAAAACCATTAGCGATATCTAGATCTTTTAAGACTGGGAAATGTTTAAAAACCAATAGCGATATCTAGATCTTTTAAGACTGGGAAATGTTTAAACACCAATAGCGATATCTAGATCTTTTAAGACTGGGAAATGTTTAAACACCAATAGCGATATCTAGATCTTTTAAGACTGGGAAATGTTCAACAACCAATAGCGATATCTAGATCTTTTAAGACTGGGAAATGTTTAAAAACCAATAGCGATATCTAGATCTTTTAAGACTGGGAAATGTTTAAAAACCAATAGCGATATATAGATCTGTAAAGACTGGGAAATGTTCAACAACCAATAGCGATATCTAGATCTTTTAAGACTGGGAAATGTTTAAAAACCAATAGCGATATCTAGATCTTTTAAGACTGGGAAATGTTTAAACACCAATAGCGATATCTAGATCTTTTAAGACTGGGAAATGTTCAACAACCAATAGCGATATCTAGATCTTTTAAGACTGGGAAATGTTTAACAACCAATAGCGATATCTAGATCTTTTAAGACTGGGAAATGTTTAAAAACCAATAGCGATATCTAGATCTTTTAAGACTGGGAAATGTTTAAACACCAATAGCGATATCTAGATCTTTTAAGACTGGGAAATGTTTAAAAACCAATAGCGATATCTAGATCTTTTAAGACTGGGAAATGTTTAAAAACCAATAGCGATATCTAGATCTTTTAAGACTGGGAAATGTTTAAAAACCAATAGCGATATCTAGATCTTTTAAGACTGGGAAATGTTTAAACACCAATAGCGATATCTAGATCTTTTAAGACTGGGAAATGTTTAAACACCAATAGCGATATCTAGATCTTTTAAGACTGGGAAATGTTTAAACACCAATAGCGATATCTAGATCTTTTAAGACTGGGAAATGTTTAAAAACCAATAGGGATATCTAGATCTTTTAAGACTGGGAAATGTTTAAAAACCAATAGCGATATCTAGATCTTTTAAGACTGGGAAATGTTTAAACACCAATAGCGATATCTAGATCTTTTAAGACTGGGAAATGTTCAACAACCAATAGCGATACTTAGATCTTTTAAGACTGGGAAATGTTTAAGAACCAATAGCGATATCTAGATCTTTTAAGACTGGGAAATGTTTAAACACCAATAGCGATATCTAGATCTTTTAAGACTGGGAAATGTTCAACAACCAATAGCGATATCTAGATCTTTTAAGACTGGGAAATGTTTAAAAACCAATAGCGATATCTAGATCTTTTAAGACTGGGAAATGTTTAAACACCAATAGCGATATCTAGATCTTTTAAGACTGGGAAATGTTTAAACACCAATAGCGATATCTAGATCTTTTAAGACTGGGACATGTTTAAAAACCAATAGCGATATCTAGATCTTTTAAGACTGGGAAATGTTTAAAAACCAATAGCGATATCTGGATCTTTTACAACTGGGAAATGTTTAAAAACCAATAGCGATATCTAGAGCTTTTAAGACTGGGAAATGCTTAAAAACCAATAGCGATATCTAGATCTTTTAAGACTGGGAAATGTTTAAAAACCAATAGCGATATCTAGATCTTTTAAGACTGGGAAATGTTTAAAAACCAATAGCGATATCTAGATCTTTAAAGACTTGGAAATGTCTAAAAACCAATAGCGATATCTAGATCTTTTAAGACTGGGAAATGTTTAAAAACCAATAGCGATATCTAGATCTTTTAAGACTGGGAAATGTTTAAAAACCAATAGCGATATCTAGATCTTTTAAGACTGGGAAATGTTTAAAAACCAATAGCGATATCTAGATCTTTTAAGACTGGGAAATGTTTAAAAACCAATAGCGATATCTAGATCTTTTAAGACTGGGAAATGTTTAAAAGCCAATAGCGATATCTAGATCTTTTAAGACTGGGAAATGTTTAAACACCAATAGCGATATCTAGATCTTTTAAGACTGGGAAATGTTCAACAACCAATAGCAATATCTAGATCTTTTAAGACTGGGAAATGTTTAAACACCAATAGCGATATCTAGATCTTTTAAGACTGGGAAATGTTTAAATACCAATAGCGATATCTAGATCTTTTAAGACTGGGAAATGTTTAAACACCAATAGCGATATCTAGATCTTTTAAGACTGGGAAATGTTTAACAACCAATAGCGATATCTAGATCTTTTAAGACTGGGAAATGTTTAAAAACCAATAGCGATATCTAGATCTTTTAAGACTGGGAAATGTTTAAACACCAATAGCGATATCTAGATCTTTTAAGACTGGGAAATGTTTAAAAACCAATAGCGATATCTAGATCTTTTAAGACTGGGAAATGTTTAAACACCAATAGCGATATCTAGATCTTTTAAGACTGGGAAATGTTCAACAACAAATAGCGATATCAAGATCTTTTAAGACTGGGAAATGTTTAAAAACCATTAGCGATATCTAGATCTTTTAAGACTGGGAAATGTTTAAAAACCAATAGCGATATCTAGATCTTTTAAGACTGGGAAATGTTTAAACACCAATAGCGATATCTAGATCTTTTAAGACTGGGAAATGTTTAAAAACCAATAGCGATATCTAGATCTTTTAAGACTGGGAAATGTTTAAACTCCAATAGCGATATCTAGATCTTTTAAGACTGGGAAATGTTTAAAAACCAATAGCGATATCTAGATCTTTTAAGACTGGGAAATGTTTAAAAACCAATAGCGATATCTAGATCTTTTAAGACTGGGAAATGTTTAAAAACCAATAGCGATATCTAGATCTTTTAAGACTGGGAAATGTTCAACAACCAATAGCGATACTTAGATCTTTTAAGACTGGGAAATGTTTAAGAACCAATAGCGATATCTAGATCTTTTAAGACTGGGAAATGTTTAAACACCAATAGCGATATCTAGATCTTTTAAGACTGGGAAATGTTCAACAACCAATAGCGATATCTAGATCTTTTAAGACTGGGAAATGTTTAAAAACCAATAGCGATATCTAGATCTTTTAAGACTGGGAAATGTTTAAACACCAATAGCGATATCTAGATCTTTTAAGACTGGGAAATGTTTAAACACCAATAGCGATATCTAGATCTTTTAAGACTGGGACATGTTTAAAAACCAATAGCGATATCTAGATCTTTTAAGACTGGGAAATGTTTAAAAACCAATAGCGATATCTGGATCTTTTACAACTGGGAAATGTTTAAAAACCAATAGCGATATCTAGAGCTTTTAAGACTGGGAAATGCTTAAAAACCAATAGCGATATCTAGATCTTTTAAGACTGGGAAATGTTTAAAAACCAATAGCGATATCTAGATCTTTTAAGACTGGGAAATGTTTAAAAACCAATAGCGATATCTAGATCTTTAAAGACTTGGAAATGTCTAAAAACCAATAGCGATATCTAGATCTTTTAAGACTGGGAAATGTTTAAAAACCAATAGCGATATCTAGATCTTTTAAGACTGGGAAATGTTTAAAAACCAATAGCGATATCTAGATCTTTTAAGACTGGGAAATGTTTAAAAACCAATAGCGATATCTAGATCTTTTAAGACTGGGAAATGTTTAAAAACCAATAGCGATATCTAGATCTTTTAAGACTGGGAAATGTTTAAAAGCCAATAGCGATATCTAGATCTTTTAAGACTGGGAAATGTTTAAACACCAATAGCGATATCTAGATCTTTTAAGACTGGGAAATGTTCAACAACCAATAGCAATATCTAGATCTTTTAAGACTGGGAAATGTTTAAACACCAATAGCGATATCTAGATCTTTTAAGACTGGGAAATGTTTAAATACCAATAGCGATATCTAGATCTTTTAAGACTGGGAAATGTTTAAACACCAATAGCGATATCTAGATCTTTTAAGACTGGGAAATGTTTAACAACCAATAGCGATATCTAGATCTTTTAAGACTGGGAAATGTTTAAAAACCAATAGCGATATCTAGATCTTTTAAGACTGGGAAATGTTTAAACACCAATAGCGATATCTAGATCTTTTAAGACTGGGAAATGTTTAAAAACCAATAGCGATATCTAGATCTTTTAAGACTGGGAAATGTTTAAACACCAATAGCGATATCTAGATCTTTTAAGACTGGGAAATGTTCAACAACAAATAGCGATATCAAGATCTTTTAAGACTGGGAAATGTTTAAAAACCATTAGCGATATCTAGATCTTTTAAGACTGGGAAATGTTTAAAAACCAATAGCGATATCTAGATCTTTTAAGACTGGGAAATGTTTAAACACCAATAGCGATATCTAGATCTTTTAAGACTGGGAAATGTTTAAAAACCAATAGCGATATCTAGATCTTTTAAGACTGGGAAATGTTTAAACTCCAATAGCGATATCTAGATCTTTTAAGACTGGGAAATGTTTAAAAACCAATAGCGATATCTAGATCTTTTAAGACTGGGAAATGTTTAAAAACCAATAGCGATATCTAGATCTTTTAAGACTGGGAAATGTTTAAAAACCAATAGCGATATCTAGATCTTTTAAGACTGGGAAATGTTTAAAAACCAATAGCGATATCTAGATCTTTTAAGACTGGGAAATGTTTAAAAACCAATAGCGATATCTAGATCTTTTAAGACTGGGAAATGTTTAAAAACCAATAGCGATATCTAGATCTTTTAAGACTGGGAAATGTTTAAACACCAATAGCGATATCTAGATCTTTTAAGACTGGGAAATGTTTAAAAACCAATAGCGATATCTAGATCTTTTAAGACTGGGAAATGTTTAAAAGCCAATAGCGATATCTAGATCTTCAAACCAGATAAGGGTGCCGGGGTAGTTGTGCTGAATTGTGATACGATAGAATTGCCGCCCCTGTGTATAAGCAATATACGTACCTATCGCCATCTCTATGCACTACTATATCCGTACCTATTCTCACCTCGGTGCACATTCTATATATATGTACTTATCGCCGCCCTAGTGCGCATACTATATTCGTACCTATCGCCGCCCCGGTGCGCATACTATATACTTACCTATATCTGAAAGGATGTACCTACTATATATGTACCTATCTCCAGCCCAGTTCGCATACCTAAGAACTTATATTAATGCGCACCTGTCGTGTAAAAAAAAACAAAATAGTGTTTGTTCATGTTTTGTCACTATCCTAAAAATAACTCATTTTAATGCGCCCCTGTCGTTTATTACATAAACCAAATGTTGAACATTCTTGATGATCGATCAAAATTTTCTAAGATCGGCCTTGTTGAGACACTCGATACTAATTAGCCTTGTTTTTACTGGGTTTGCATATAAGTACGCAATAATTCATAGAGCTTTTTATACATGATGATAGTTTTATTTATGCAAACCTATCATGGCTACATACTCAGAACATGTTTAGACCGTAGCTTTGATGACCTATATTTTATCAGGTTATTCTCTATGTTAAAGACATTCTTCAAAATAAAAACGGAGAATGCCACAAAGTGTACATTGAGACAGGTCTTAGATTTCAAATTGTGGTGTTCTTTTTTATCAAAGTATATACACATCTATACACACATAAACATAAATACATATATATGTATACACTTACACACACGAATATATATATATATATATATATATATATATATATATATATATATATATATATATATATATATATATATATATATATATAAGTAAACATCCGCAAAATTAAAATCCAAAATATTTGAGCTGGGCTTATAAAAAGTGCTGAATATTAAATAGAGCTTTAATATGTAATACTTTATATTTATACAGACATGTATAAATTCGGCGACACTGGTATGTCGATGCTATCGATCAACAGCTGTTAGACACTGAGATCTCATTAAACGGAAAGAAAATATTATGCTTCCCTCATATCACATTTCGTTCTTTCCAAATATAATTTGAGTAAATGATCAGATTTCTTTCCGCCGGATGAGATCTCAGTAACAGCTGTTGATTGATAACATCGACATGCCAGTGTAACGACTTATGTACATGTCTGTATAAATAAAAATAATTATATACATCTCTCTCTCTCTCCCTCTTTTTTTTTCTCTCTCTCTCTCTCTCTCTCTCTCTCTCTCTATATATATATATATATATATATATATATGTATATATATATATTACGTGTTTACGTGAAGGTAAACAGGGAACTTCTCTTACCAAGGATACCGCCTACATGTAGACGGTGAATAGTCTTTTTCTTGTCTTTTTCATTATCTCCTGTTTTTCTTCGATTTATGAGGCGCTGAAGATTTTGCAGGGATACAAATGACACATTCTAAGCCAAATATCGCTTGCTCGTATCTATGAAGTATAGTACATGTAACAGACATTGTTATGTATAGTCTTTGAATAAATGTATATATATATATATATATATTGTATCCTGTTAGAATATTTTCCCTTTTTGAAATGATAGTGAATATATATTCATTTTATTTTATTTTGGCTTACAAAACAGAGTTCGCTATCCATATCGACTCGCCATCCCACGAGGGCACAGTTAGACACAATGTCAGTTTTTAATGTGAGCAAAATATATCTAAAAAAAATTAGATTAAAAACCAGCGGTGTGAACCGATTTGCTCGAACCTATTAGAAGATTGTCCCAAAACAAATCCATCCGCTTTTCTTTTTTATTTTATTTGTTCTACAGTGTTCGAAAAAAAATAGAAAATCGATCTTTATTTTGTTCGATTTCTTAAATTTTTTTTAGTACACTTTATTTTATACATAGGTCGGGTATATCTTTTCCATACAACGATTGATAGTTACACCTAGTATATACCAACGTAAAGACAGTCTATCGATTTTGGTAATCGATAGCTTTCGTCCTACAAAATAAATGTTTTATTCTTGTTCGTCATTTTAGGGCAACGTTTGTACATGTTCTTAACAAGGAAAATATGTGATTCGAGTTACTTCGTTTGAGAAATTATTTATATCGACCAGAATAATTTTCCAAATGATGCCATCTTAAGAAAAAAAAACGAAGACGTATTCGTCAACACAGTGTTACTTCCCTTGTTTTCTTTACTTTCACTTGTTTTAAAGCGGATAGAATTTTTTTTTTTACATTTCAGTTACGTAAATTGTTAATAGAAGTTAATAGATTACGGCAAGCACCTGGTAGGGACACCTCGAGACATATATCTATAAGAAGAGTACAATGTGTAATTAGCGCCATTAAATCCCGGCAAAGCATTGGCGACATTATGGGCGAAAAATAAAATAAAATAAAATTATAACTTATTGTTCGGTGTAGTTCCCATTTGAATTAAATGAAGGTCTTATTTGTTAGCACAATGATTTGGTTATGTTATGCCGCTGCTTTTCTTCTTGTCGTCCATACACAAGCTTCAGTTGTTAACTTGACGACCCTTTCAACACCTTGTTGTGAATGTACAGGTACATTTGGAAATATCAATTTAGTTCCCTTCATTGAAGATTTCGGGATTTTATTAGAACATTAGAAGGTGATGGTGGTAAAGTGGTTAACAACACGGACTGACAACCTGGGTGTGCCAAGTTCGAATCCAGTTCGTTCCACAGAAACACTTTTACTTAGGATGTTGGCAACCTTCATGTAGTCTGAATTATTTAACGTTGTTTTCTAACTGCAGCTATATTTTTAGTTTTTCTGTTTGATGTGCTTCTTCAATTATGCACTGTGTTCATAAAAGCGATGACATAACTTTGAAATTATGTTCTTGATATGAAAATACTAAAAGATTCCTATACTCATAAGTTTCCGAAGAATATGTAATTGAAACAAATACCTTCTTTATTGTAGCCATCTGACACGTCAGTGTGTGTGCCATAGTACACTGTTCTTCTTTCTACATAAATGATAAGTAACCGCTATCCTTTTGACAGGACCTCAGGTAAAATACGCCTGGGCCAGGTGTTGCCACATATATCAACACATCTATAAAAAATTGCCCCAAACAAATATAAAAGCAGTTCGGGCTCAGAAAAAAAAACTCCGAGCGTCATTGATAGGGGCCTCTTTGATAGCAAACATGGGGTACCTAGTCGGAATCCTGCGAATGTTGGTCCTTTTAATATTAAGTGTCAGATTACAACCGTCCAAATATAGGTAAATAAATATCATCAGCACTAATCAAAGAGCACGAAGAGAAGAGAATGTACAACAAAATTATGCCCATTTACATATATAGAACATAATCGCGAAGCTATGCCATTGATTTTTCAAATACACTAACTATATATATATATAAAGATAAATGGACGAAGAGTGATAAACATGCACGAATGTCCAAATTTATTTCAAACTTCAATTGTTCAATGCAAGGTATATTCTGTAATAAAATTATGTTTATTGTTCTTTCCTTAAGCCAAGGCTTTTCAAAGATCGAGATCTTATCGTCAGAGGAATTATACAGATAGATAAGTTGGTAATAGAAAAGCCAAAGTACGCTCTATCTACGACTTTAATTCAATTTTCACCATTGGATTTACTTCATTTTGAACGCCTTCCTGTTGATGCCTCTACGAAATATTTCTTCTCCATCGAAACCTTCTTCCATTGGACACCTTATCGGCGGAAAATTACCACCTGGACAAACCCAGTATCTTTTTACTCGAACTTTTTTTCACCGATTTTTTTCTTTATAATTTTTCAAATGTTGAACTTTGGCTTTTCTATTGCCAACTTATCTATCTGTATAATTCCTCTGATGATAAGATCGCGATCTTTGAAAAGTCTTGGCTTAAGCAAAGAACAATAAACATAATTTTATTACAGAATATACCTTGCATTGAACAATTGAAGTTTGAAATAAATTTGGACATTCGTGCATGTTTATCACTCTTCGTCTATCTATCTTTATAATTGCTCTATCTAGTATATTGAGCTTTTACCATTTCACTATAGGTTCTTTCTACTAAAAGTTTACTTTTAGTTTTTCACTTATATATATATATATATATATATATATATATATATATATATATATATATAGATAGATAGATAGAAGGATGAAAATGAATTAGAAAAGCGACGGAGGCAGATCTCTTTTCAATTCAGTTGCTCAATGCAAGGTATATTCCGCAAAAAAGCAATTTATTTAATTAATTTTTTTCCTTAAGCCAGGCTTTTCAAAGATCAAAATCTTATCATCAGAGGAAATTGCTGGGATAGATAAGTTGGCGAAAAGCCAAGATTCAAAATCTGAAAAAGTAAAACAAAGATTGTGGGGGAAAAAACAAGGCAAAAAGCTGTCCGAATGCAAGCAAGTGTCCGATTGTAAAAAAATCCGGTGTCCAAAAGTCCAGAGAAGAAAGTGGTTTGTAGGCAGGCCATTAGAAGCTCTATCCGGTATATTGAGCTGTATACTTTTCATAATAGGTTTTACTTTTCCTAAAATTTCGCTTTTAGTTCTCTACTTATATATATATATATATATATATATATATATATATATATATATATATATATATATATATATATAATTCAGAGAAGTGTTTCGTCTTTTGAATATTCATCAGTTTGGTTTTATACAGCTAATTTACGGACGTTGAGGCTTAAATCCTGGTACCCCCGCTGTCTCGGCCAACTTGCTTGCTGTTATAATGCAGGAAATATATACCGCATTTATTTACGATAATCGGTTTCCGTAGAGGATTTAAGTCTGTTCAGAGTATTAGCCAGGGGTAAAGCATCATTTTTTTTTATTAATCAGAATGCTCTTTCCAAGTGGAGTTTGTACTTAGTATTATATAAATGTTTCGTCTTTTTATGACTTATCAGTGTGGCTTTATTGTTTATTCACGGTGATGTTTATCCTTTATATTCAAACATGCGTGTTAATGATGTGTGCATTGTGTATGCAGCCGTTTTGCACCACAACTATATATATTTTTTTATTGCTTTACGTATCCGCTACTGTTATGTATTATGCTCCGGTTTTGTAATTTATACAGACATGTATAAAATCCGCGATACTGGTATGTCGATGTTATCGATCAACAGCTGTTAGAAACTAAGATCTAATATTAATAAACTAAGTATTTAACTGATCCACGGGACTGGAGATAAACAAAGAATACCGCAAAGTGAAAAATAAGACATGTTCACTTTGTGGCATTCTTAGTTTATTCCCAGCTCTTCGAACTAAATACATATTTTGTTGAGTGATATTAGCCGCTGTGATATTAGCGTAAGAAAGACAACTAATATATAACATACTGTCAGAAATAATTTGCGATATTAAAACATATTATCCTGTACAATAACATACAAAGGCGCCCCTTTTCCTTAAATGCTATATTTTGTTTGTGTCGAGTGAAATATACACACCATACACACTATCTATTCTTGTCTGGGGCATTTGTTTTATAATTTGATATACCCGCGTCAGTCACGTGTGTCTATTTTAGAAATCACATCTTGCGTTTCTCTGAAGGTCAGACGAGCGATCAGTTTGTAAAGCGATATAAAAATGTATATTTGAGGCCAGATTTGTGCTTTCAGCCAGCTGTTTAGAGATTTTGTATACCTAGTTATATTACGTTATATTTCACAACCAGACATTTCTGTGGAACTTACTTGTCATAATCATATTTTATACTACTCAACGCTAGCCGAACCGAAGAGCTGTGATACAGCGAAACAGTCTGCATGTGGATGACGAAATGAAGCTCCCTATTTGGGTAGAGCTTATTTGTAAGGATATCGCCAATTGCCATAAGCTTTTAGGCATAGCTCAATAGGTAAAACTAATTCGAGCTCCTGGCACTTGACAATGTTTACATTGAGATATTACTTACATTCAGTCAGTGTCGTATGATAGCGCAGGGGTAAAAGCGCCGACTGTCAGCTCAACGGTTGAGTTTCAATCCCGGCTTCAGGCACTAACTGGTCTAGCCGCACTGAAGAGCTGTGATACAGCGAAACAGTCTGTATATGGGTAGAGTTTATTTGTAAGGATATCGCCAACTGCCATTAGCTTTAAGGCATAGCTCATTAGGTAAAACTAATTTGAGCTCCGGCACTTGACAATGTTTACATTGAGATATTTCTTACATTCAGTCAGTGTCGTATGATAGCGGTTGAGTTTCAATCCCGGCTTCAGGCACTGAAGAGCCGTGATACAGCGAAAAAGTCTGTATGTGGATGACTATATATGTATATATAGTCATTCTAAAGAAGCTTTCAGTAATTTGAAAAAAAAAAAAAAATGCAGTTTAAATTCCCTTTCCACCGTTCTCCTCCTACTTCTTTCTAACCCTTATTCTCTCCTCCGCCAATATAGAGTCTTTTATATAATAGATATATCATACTTTTCGAAAGGTCCATACAAACCCGCCGGACGTAATAAACAAAACGGTGAGTTACAGCGATATGTGATTAATTTTTTTTCGTTATTTATTTTCTATAATTAA